>JASSRZ010000001.1:22304053-22316422 GCA_032164315.1 Malacoctenus gilli
TCCAACTTTTTGCCAAACTAATTTGTTGATTTCGAAAGAATCTGCTCAGTGACCTTTTTTGCAAGAAAAAACAACGTGAACCAAGACGAAGAAAAACAAGAGGACGGGATCGACCACACGAAAGATACAAGAAACGATCCAACGCATCTTGTTACTCCAGAACTGTCGCTTTCATTGCTTGTTTTTGATGCTAAACGGAGGCTGTTTGAGCTGTGACGGTGTCGTAGAGTTTTGTTTCCGAACGTAAGGCTCTGACTGGACTTATTCATGTAAAACCATAACCAGCGATTCTGGCATCGAGCGTTGTGCGTTTGTGTAGCTTACCTCCGTCTGACGGCGAGTGTTCGGGGCCGGTGGAGGAAAACGTTCCGGGGCCCGGGAGAGACTCCGAACGGGGATCGTTGGTAGTCTGGAGATGAGAGGCTGGATGTTCTGAGCCTGGAAGCCGATGAAATGGCCGCGCTGCGGTCGCTGGAGTCGAATAAAACGATCCGTGTAGTCCTCAAGTTGATCCAGGTCGGCGTGCGAAAAGCCCTGTTCCAAAAAAGAAGGTAGAAGAAGAAGTTTATGGAAGTGAACAAAGGGTGAAGAAGAGCTTGCAAAGAGGAAAAAGCAACTAACTAACTAACCGATTCCCATCAGAGAAACTAGAGAAACAATAACATCAATAATTCAGATGATCGTCTGCACATTTTCTGTGCATTTTCTGACAGAGAAGCAGGTTAAATTCACCATAAGTGGAGTTAAATACACTTCATTTTCTCAGTGTTTGATCCCAGACTGAGCTATAATTTACATGCGAGGACTAAAAAAGCAAACCCTTCATGATAACACAAATAAGCGCTGCAATAAAGAGTTTAATCTCACCAACATTTTGGTCATATCGAACAAAAAACAGAGACTTCTGGCAGTTTGCATGCAGCTGATGTACGCTGGCGCTGCCGTTATTGTCACGCTGGCAATCATGTGGTTGTACAAACTATAAATAGAGCCGACTTGAACCATTTAGCCACTGCTGCTCTGCTGCTGGGCTGTATTGTAGCGCATCCTTTGCATCTTTAAAGTCTAATTAACATAAATGAGACTGTGATATGGAGGGCTTTTTCCGCCTCCGCAATCACCGCGTTATAGTTTATTGATATCATTTCTCTCATTTATTTAGCCACTCTAGCGGCTCGTGTGGGCACATTAGTACCCAAAGCTTTCGGTGCTGCTGTGAGCGAGCGACTTCCTGCTTTGGTTTATGCTTCAGACCTGATCTGGGACCATTCACGTAACTGCAGATAAACGACGAGCTCTGAAGGACAGAACAAACGTTTTGGCCAGTCAAAAGATGTGGTGGAAATAGGACAGAAATTCAAAAAAGTGTTTGTTTTTTTTTTTTTGCTTGCCACAACTGTTCCTGTTTTTTTGGGCAGAAATAAGCTACATTAAAAAGAAATGTGCCTGCAGTTAATTTTATTCTTTAACTGTCTTGGATTTGTACAGCTTAACTGCAGTGATTGGTGGGTTGTTTGTGAGGATTGCAGGGATGAACTCATCAGGGATAAATAAACCGAATGAGCTCTTTGGTTTGTTTAAAAGCCATTACGTTGCTTTCAGTAAAAGCATCAACAATAATGACAGAACACCTGGCCGATCATTACCTGCACCGAGGGAGGGCGGGGCGGGGGAGGGGGGGGGCTTTCACCCCCTTTGTTGGTTCGGTTTGTTTTTTGGAGTTGATAACTTTGCGTGAAATTTGCAGGACAGGTGGGAGGAGGTACCAGGAACAGGTGAGCTCCGCTCAACAGTCTAATTTACATCTTATCTCATGTGTCATTTGCTGAAAACAAGCACACACTCACACACGTCCATAGAAAAAAAAATCAATGGACCCGCGTGCTACCAACAACCTGCCTCTTGAACTCTGGAGCCGAGAGAAATATTCCCCCTCAGATCTGATGCGAATCTATTATCTCGGGCGCTAAGAGCGGTGACATTCAGTCAATAGCAGTCAGCAACAGTTTTTCCCCCTCACGACGCGAGTGGATCTCGGCAGAGCCGCGATTGATCAGCGAGGCTGGATCCGCATCGGAGTTTAACATAATGAGCCTGACGGCGGGAGGTCTGCAGCAGGGAAAGAGCAGCGTCAACTCCGGGCCTCTCCGATTGTTTAGTCCATAACTGCCACCGGAGGAGCACGTTTATTGGAGGAATTGCCGAACTTTATCTTATTATTGTCTCGTCGGAGGAGACGCCTTCAATACGAACCCCGAAGGAAAGAAGTTGCTCTTCTCTGAAAAACCACTTTTTAAACCTCTGCCCGTTTGTTTTCTTTTGTAAATAGATGTTCAACTATGCGCAAACAATATTTGACATTTCAAATGAGAATAAAATCTTGTAATTCGTCTATTAAACCTTCAACCTTACGCTCGTGAAGCTTGACGGAGTTAATTACTGCAACAAATGTGTCCTTGGAAAAAAAAAATCAGTGGATCCAGTGTTTACTCAAATGTTCACGATCATCCGCTTTGATTTGATAGTGTTTCTGCACATTGACTATGCATGTCCTTCTCTTCCATAATTGATTTGCCTGTAAACAGCTTATTAGTGCAAAGATTGCTTTAGGACTCGATAAACTCATCTCATTAGAAGGAAAACGCAATAGTGCCGATTAATATGAAGCTTGAATACTGATGGTACGTGACAGAAGAGAGTTTTTTTCCCCTCCAACCTGCGAGAGATTCTTTTATCTCGACAAGAAAGACACAATGTATTTTGCGAGCAGCATCAGGACGCTGTTGGCATCCATCAGCTGCTCGGTCCATCTGTGTAGTCTTTTTGTCTCAGAGACACACACACACTCCGAAGAACGCCAGTGGGCAGTGCTGGTGTGAGCATGCCATCTGTACTCACACCATCAGATCCATGCTGGCGGCTGTCCACACCATGCCCCGCTTATTTATCACCGCCTGGCACATGGCGATGATGGTAATTGATTTTATTTAGGCCTGCACCACCCCTCCGCACCTCCCCGCCTCACACGCCTTTCTCTCCACACAGCGGCGTCTCTGGGCAGCAGGATTTTGGCACTCGAGGGGTCATTTTGCTTTTTCTTTTTTTGTCTTTAGGTGTCAAGGAGATGGGCTGCGACTGCTGCCAACGGTGGGTTCTGGAGAGAAAACGCCTGGTGGGAGCGTTGATTGTATCGCATGTGCCGTGTTGTGTCGCGCTTTGCTCCTGTGCGATTGTGCAGTCAGGCTTGAGGCGGCGTGTATCTGAAGGAAAGGTTGGGGGGGGGGGGGGATGACAGTGCTGAGTGCAGCTGCAGTGGGACGTCCATCGCTGGTTCAAGCTGAACAAATCAGAACGGTCAATAACACTCAATGGCTGCAACGGGGGCTGCCTGTTCGGGGCGGCGTGGAGCCTGAGGAGACTCATTAGGAGTCAGGTACACTGAGTGATAGTGTGACTCCCCTGCCAATTAACTCCACCGAGCTGACTCCACTTTATTGGGACTTTGTAAAGACACAGTAAAACACTCTCTGCTCGCTTGAGTTACTCTAACAGCCGTGATTATTTGGTAAATAACAGTAAACAAGACAACACGCTGTATCTCGCTGAACTCACACAGCTCGACAGGCAAACAACCTGCCCCGTCCCCTGCCCTTCCTGCCTGCCTGCGCACTGCAGGGAAATCGGCAGCTCGCGTTTTCACTTTTATTTGCCGCAATCCAAGAAAATTAAATAGCTGTCAGCACCGTAGAAATAGAAATCTGTGTTACCTTCAGCGTGGGGCTGCGCATGTGCGAGAATGTGAATGTGCTTCTGCAGGGAAATGGCAACAAAAAAAAAGAGGAGGCTCAATGGTACTTGAATGTCATTTCACTTTGCTCAAAGAACCAGATTTCATCAGATCAACAGGGGAATAGTCAGTGCTTCTGTCCTACATGTGGCTGTACAGCAGGCAACACAACGGGTGGACTAGAAAGAGCATACGTGAGCGGAGGTGCATTGCTTGTTCGAGTATGTGAGTTTATTTCTGCTGACATTCTCTAAAATCTTCATTTAGGACGACTCAGGAGCGAAAAGTGACAGAAAAAAACTCCAGCTTCATTCCTTGCAAATGCCAGTGACTTTATATGTGCCAGAACATCGTTATTTACTGGAGCTCTGAGTCCTAATTAGATACAGAAACACCCTACACACACACACACGGCGGTGCACATGTTTTGCATTCTTGCGCATGTTTGACCCGCAGCCACTGAATTGGTGCAGAGCCATCTCGAGCTGTCATTGCCTTTCTGGGCGCATGCTGCCGGGGAGCGAGCCGGGCATTAGGATGGGCGGCAGGTGGGAGGCAGGTCCAGGGGAAGATCAATGCAATTTGCAAAGTGCCTCACACACAATTTCAGCGCTGGATTGCTTCCAGCTGGGAGACGCGGAGATACATAGCAGAGGATAAAAGTCATGACTCGACTTAACTTTGCCAAACTCGCTGCCTTTTTATCCTGGCTGTCTGTGACGAAGCTGTCCAGCAGAAACAACACGAAGCAGAGTCGTCAACATCTCTCTCCGGCGATGCAGCCTGAGCAGCAGCAGCATCTGAACTTGTTGGAGTCGCACCGACTGCCTATCAGGACTATCTGGTCCAGCACCAGTGATGCTATCACTCTCCTTCCAGTTTGTACTTCAAGCTATAAGTTATTGCTTCACTGCTGCTCAGTCCCTGCGAGTAAATCTCTTTTTAAATCCAACCTTGTCCTCTCGTAAGTTGTGGGACACAATGAAAGATCTGCAGCTATTCCTGGAGCTCCATTCAATTCAACTTTGTGACTCCTACAGAACGGAGCCGTTGCGGTTTCATTAGTTACACTGAAGTGTTGTGTAAAAGAAAATGTACATTCCCACCGTGGTGAGATTTTTGTTTGACTTAGTGACAGTTTAATCTCTTCTTACTGCCGGTCTGACTCGATATTTGATTATTTTGGCTGGTGATAAATTAACACCTTCTTCTTTCCTTTTTCCACTTTTTGCAGCGACTGTCGCCTGAAGCCTGCTAAGTGTATCAGTGATCCAATTACAGATAGTCTTGGATGAAAACATGTATACCAAAACAACCGGAGACCCTTCATGCTATTAAATACGTCAGTTTGGGAGACGGTCACAATTTTTTAATATCAGGGATCATTTATGGAAACGTCAATTTCAACCTAATAAAATGTTTTGTGTTGATGCTTTTTTTAATCTACCTTGTTTGTGAGTTTTATGGCCTCTTCTTCACCATGTAGGTCAATTGAAAACCAATCTCCATGCAGCTGAAACACTGCAAAGCGCTCAAAACAATTCAACACAGTGGAATAATTAAAATGCTGCAGCGTGCGGTCTCTTGTGTCAGCCATTTGTGAGTCATCCTGAAGACATGCATGTGATTTTCCATCATGGAAACCTTCAAAAAGCACCGAATCACAACAGTAGTTTATAACCTTGAGGCTCCAGCCGCTGCGTATCGATCTAATTAGTCGACAATGACACGTTTGAGCAAAGATCAGTCACATCAAATCCATCTTCTGGCCTGTTGTCCCCGTGAAGACTTGTGTTTTAAGTGTCACGCGAATCCTTTATTGCAAACGGAGCAAAGAAAATAAATACGCGTTGAGTTTTATAGACACTTGAGGCGCTCGGATGTTTTCAGGTCAAAGACAAACTGTTGGGACCCCCCCCCCCCCCCGTCACCCCTCCCCCCGTCTGTAGCTGGATCTTTGCCTTGCCGTTCTCCGGGGACAGGAGCTACAGAAGGACTCTAAAATAAGTCTGATGTACTGGCTCCAATCAATGACTCTTCCACAGCTGGCCTACTTTACCTCGCTCACACACCAAAGCGCGATCAGCAAACAGCATCTGAACACATCCAGAAGTGTCCCGCTGGTGGCTGCCGTTAGCAGATCTAATCTATTTTTCATTTTCTGCCTCTCATTTCTTCCGCTGTCACACGAATCACACGTGCAGTTTGGGAATACTTCCTGAATTCATATTTCGCGATGCTTCTTGGAAAAATATTTGGGGAACGGGAATGTTGAACCTTCAACAAACCGCTGACACACAGCTTCATTATCAGATGGATTTACGGGAGTGACCGTGAGCGCAGGCGGCTGAAGACGCTCGCGCATGAGGCGGCGAGGGTGCACAGCCCCTCTTTGCACTCGCTCGGCTCCAGTCACCTTGAGTAACTTTGAACTCGACATCAGAAGAAAAGTGACTGTTGCGTTTGCCCTGTGGCCACCAGAGACTCCGCTGACAGCTGCTGCTTTTATACCTGCTGAACCCTATCTGGAGAACTGCACGCAGAATACAAAGCCCCCATTCTTCAACACAGAGCCACACAAACAAGTTGTATTTGAACCTAATTCTCCCAAATAAAAACAATAGCGGCGTCTCCTTACGGCTTTGAACTACTGTTTATTCCTGCTCTGTATAAAAAGGGAACTCTGGACTTTCCATTAAAATGTCGAATGCTGAAATGCTCAAATTTTTCAAAGGGCAACGTAGCGTTATTGTTCGTCTTTAAATTTCAGGCATAAAAATAAAAAATACGGCCTCAAAGCCAGACTGCAGAGGAAGACAAAGAAGATTAAGTCGCCTTTGTGAACAGGGATGAAACTTAAGTTTAGAAAGATTTGATTTTCTGAACTGGTGAAACCAAAAAAAAAAAAAAAAAACCCATCGAACACCTTCACCAAAGGATCAGGTAAATTGAACCCTGAGTCACTTTCTTAGCCTGACCATCTGCGGCAGCACAAAGCTGTAAGTAATAGAGCTCGGTGAGATTGAGATTCTCAGGGCGAGAAACTGTGAAATGGGGTGTTTGCCTGAGAGGGAGCGCCGGGTCCCTTTGTGAAGACATTCATGGAGGAAAGACCGGTCCGCCACAAGTACTGATTGAAAAACTTCTGTGGTTCCCTTTGTGCGGGAACACACGTACTGAACCCTACAACTCGCTGCTTACAGCTTACGAAACAACTGTTAAGATGCCAAAAAAAACACACGCACGCAAGCTGTTTCCTTACTGTGACAACACAAAGAAAGAAACACTCAGACCGACAAGAAGGGACGCCATGAACCCACGACATATAATCAGGTCTGAATACTCCTCTGATGATCAATGTTCATGCAGGACTGTACATTCAATGAGTTCCAAGACGTCGTAGGTCTGAAAAATCTATACTAAAGACTTCATGACTGCACAGCACAGCAGTTACATGGAGCTTATGTGAGCAACTCGCGCAGCGCGTTGGCTGAGGCAGCTGAAGGGCACAATCAATAATAAAGAATAAGAAAAACTGAGAGAGAGCAGTGCATGACTGGCAGCCATGAAAATGTCATTAGGATTAGCTATAAAATCTGGGCCATCCTCCCTCTTCCTGCTTTGACCCGGAGAGCGGGGAGGCAAGTAGCTGACAACACCTTCTTTGTGCAATAAAGCAAATCTACAACACGTGTAGGAGGGAATCGCGAGTAATTGAGTATTTGAAAAGGTTGAACGTGGCTCGACGTCGAAAAACAGTTCTATGGACTTTAATCATCATCCGTCTTTGTGGGCAAGACAGGTCGGCAAAAAATACGATGGAGAGGGTTCAGCTAATTATGTCCATGGTTGCCCTTTCATTTCAGTGTTGCTACACTATTTATAATGGCTCGCCCAGGTGGCCTTAAACATAAGAAAAGATGCTGCACAAACCACAAATCACAAGAGCTGATGTATTTACAATGCCGAGAGAGTCGAGGGATCGGCCCAAAAAAACAACAGAAGAAAGAGGAGTCGTTGGCCGGCCGGCCGTGGGACCAGATCATTGGACCGAACCCCAAAAACAAACAACCCACCAGGTCTGGATCCTCAAAAGAAATAGTCAAGCACAACATAAATAACGAAGTGAGTCAGCGGGTCGGATCAGTCGCCACCGTTTCTTGTCTCTCGTCACGAGTTCTTTCCACTCTGGCTGACGAGCACAGAGTGGCCCAGAGTCCTTAACCCGAAACGAATTACAGGTGTCTGATTTAACGAAGCTACTAAAACACCGAAAGCAGAGCGAATCGATGTGATTTGACCAAGAAATGTTGGATACACAGACAGGAATGAATAACCAGTCTCAATTAAGCTGTTAAAAATTGAAAAAATGCTTGATTAAGGGCTCAAAGAGTTATTTTCATGGTATATAATTCTCAGATATCCGTATTATACATATCAAGTCTTCTATAGAGGCCCCTCAACTAATTAAAGTGGAATAACTCAATGTTGGCCTTTTGAAGGCGCAAGTCGGAGATGATCCAATTTATCAGGTGTCAGACATTCAAATATGAGACCTACCCAGAGGTCATTTTGTGGCAATATAATTTAATAAGTAAATTACATAGAATATTCACATAAAGAGTAGATTGTTGGAAAAAAATGAAGCCGACACCCAGTCGCTGCAACTTCTCCGCATTCAAAGTGCGTCACAAACATTACACATGTTTGATAATGCTGTGAGATGGAGATGAATGATTGGGTGAAGCTCCAGGTGTCAGCCCTCAGGGTGCTGATGAGACCACGTTGATGTACAACTCAAACGGCTCAGATTGCTAATGTGATCCTTGAATGTTTCCATTTCTGAGCAGCAGCAGCGCGAACCTGGTGGGTGTTAATTTCCGTCTTCGAACATGAGACTGCCAAGCTGCTGGCAAAAGAATATTAGATAACGCTCAAGCTCCGCTATGCAGGGAAAGAGCTCAGTGTTTCGCTTCACAGCCCGATTACCACTAAACCAACACAAACACGAGTCTTGTCTACTTATTGGAAAAAAAAACAACACGCCAGAGCCAGACAATAAAAAGCCACAGTGAGCCGAGATACCATTCAGTTAACCAGCCAGACCATAAAATGACTCAGACATGTGTAAATTAAAAAGAAGAGGGGAAACAATCTGCGATTTGCATGCCTCGGAACAACGTCAGGAACTGAAAAAGAAGCGAACGCAAACTCCAGTTTGGTCCATCCACTTTCCGCGAAATCAAAAACAACACACATAAGACGTCTGAGGTGATTTCTGCGAAAGAAAGCTCTCGCTGTGCCCCGACTGTTTGTGTTTTCGCAAAGCTGTGGTGAATTAAATCGGTTGCTCGTTGGGAAATTTATTCATTTCTGCGGATTTGCGGAAAACAAATGAATGCAAATAATGAATTTTTAATCCCTCAAGTTCCCTGGGTGATTCGAGGACTCTGCAGCTCTGCACATGACTTCTCTGGTTAAGATCCATCAAAACCTGAAACTTGACAAGTTTGAATTCTGAATACTTGCAGGGAGAAGTGGATTCATATTTAGCGAGCAGAGAGCATTACCCGACGCATCTTTTGACACAGAATTAACCCAGCGAATTTTAAGCCTCGGCAGCACAAATAACCAAAATTCAGAGGTTGATTAACTACATTTAAATTCGATATAAAGGAGGCAAGATAAAATAAAAGCACGTTTATATATAACGTTTATTATTTATTATGTAATTGTGATGTCAGACGAAGGAAAAAAATGATGCCAACTGCAAGCTGGAGCTCACTGAAGAGAACGAAGCGCCTCGGCTTCAAGGAAAATGAATTGAATCAGATGGATCCCAGCATGACTGGCAGGGATCCGGCCAGGACCACCACAGCGACTGCACAGTGTCGTCCATCTGTTTATTTGGGCCCCTTGAGCACGAAAGATTCCTAGACTGAAAAAAAAAAAAGGGAAGTGGCTCAAAAGCGCGAGGAGCTGGAACACACGTGGCTATAAATGGAAACGTTAATCAAGGTCCCAGCACTTGAAACACCTAAGGTGTGCAATAAAGAGGTGTGTGGAGTAACAAAAAGAAGCCCAAGAGAGAATCATCTGTGAAGAAGGGCAGAACATCTCTCCACAGATCCAAGAAAATTGAATCAGTTCATCCGGACTTTCTGTTCACTGGCGCATGTCGCTTCAGATTCGCTGCAGACAGGTTTCATCCATGCCCAGAACGACTAAATCTGCCAGTAGACGAAGAGAAACACGCGAAAAGATGCACGTAGTCTGCCTTTACATGTAGTCCGTTTGCTGGGAACATATATCGGCGATGGGTGAGGCTTCCTCTGGCAGTCGCGTCATCCCATTACGCGTTACCTCTCTTCAACCCCAGATCGCAGGCCATTAGACGATGTGACGTTATGGCTCTGATGTGGGTAATTTCAGGATATAATGTGCAGAAATGTCACCAGCTGTAAATAGACTGGATGGCTGACGCTGCAGTTTGCAGGGCAAAAAAAATGAGATCCTTCAATAAAGGTGACAACACGCGACACTGATGACATTTCCACCCGATCACCACACTGCATCACAGTTTTTAATAAGCATGCACACCATCAGAGAGGAGCAAATGTGGAAAGAAACCACCGCAAGTATAAACAAAGGGACTGTTGCAATAGGTTGCAGGTAAAAAAAAAAAAATGCAAGAAAATTGGGTTGAATTGCCAATTTATGTGGAGAAACACTAATAAGCCACAATCACTGATTAAATAATAAGCTACAGCATAATTAGATAACACACTGAATTAATGCCTGCCACCATTGTAACAGCTGGATTAAAAAAAAAAGAACTTGTAATGAAACACTGCTAATACTGCCTGGGGGGAAGGGGGGGGGCAATCAGTAAAGTTGTAGCAAAAACTCATTTCTTTCAAGCGATTGAAATGCAAATTGTCTGACTGACCAACATGCTAACTACACGAGGAACACTAATGGGACTGAAAAGGCTCATTATGTTGCAGTTTTATTAAACGAGTGAAACAAAATAAACAGAGTTATTAGAAGCCCGCTTCCATCTGGTTGTGTAAGCTCAACTTCAATTAGTCAGAAGCACAATCAATGCAATTGCTACAGTAATAGCAAGTGCAGCGAGACCACAGCAAACACTTTCTTTTATAATTAGCAACGCCAGAACAGACTAATTAACGTTAAAACAAAACAAAAAAAAAATCAACCTTCCCTCAGGAGGAAGAATTATAAACTGGTGGATGGGGACATTTTTCCCAGTGACGCAAAACAAGTGTTTTGTCGTGATTTGAGGGGACGTACAAAAAGTCACTGGGGCTCAATAGTATTTTTTTCTGAGCTCATACATTCGTCACATGAGCTCAGAAGCCAGCTGCTATTGAAACATGTAGCTGAACATTTGAGAGACCACTCTGTGCTGTCCTGCACTTGAAGCTGTGTATAACACCAGTCATATCACATTTGATTTAACTTGGATAAACAAATCCAAGCTAATCATTGATATTGTAATAGTGTATAATTGTCATAATTTTGAAAATATAATATTTATATTTTGATGATTATATCAAAATAATTTAAAATAGTAAAAATTGAATCATTTATACTTATTATATCAATTTTGAAATAGTTTCTGTGTTGATGATTTTGTATATTTTTTACAGTTTAGCCACAAATCGTTCCAACTTTCTGCAGCCAAAACAGTGCTGGTGGGGTTGCCTTGGTAACCCGGAAGCAGTCACATGACAGGTCATTGCTGTGAAGAACTCCTGTGATGATGATGACATCATCACAACAGGACTGACCAGAGCAGTTAAAGCCCGACGCAGCGCTTCACACCTCTCAGTCGACGTCAGACTGGCAGCCATCGCACATCGATCGAAGACTCTTCAGCGCGTTCGTCAAGCCGTTTCCACAACTCGCACGTTCGACAACTTCCGACTTCAGTCGCCAAGAATTACAATGGAGAACATCAACGAAGAGATCAAGATGGAGAACAACAAGAAGAGCAAGAAGGAGATCACACCCGAGAGGTTCCAGGAGGTGCGCCAGGCCATGCGCTACTACCGGGACTTCAGCATGCAGCAGATGAGAGACTATGAGCTGCTGAATGGCCGCTTCAAGAGCCTCACAAAGGACCACCAGGAGGTGCTGAAGCACAAGGAGGCTTTGTCCTGCCGGGTGGACGAGCTGGAGTCCAAAGTCCAACAACTGGACTCCAGTCTGAAGCTCCAGGACAAGCTCCAGCAGGACAGGGAGGCGTCAGAGGCGGACTGGACGTCCAAAATAAGCCACCTGGAGCAGGAGCTGGCCGACGTCTCCCTGGAGCTCTGCAACAAAGACCAGGAGCTCCAGTCCCTCAGGGCCTACATAGACAGGTCCGACGTGATCTTTGAGGAGCTGCAGGTGGTCAGTGAGGACGACCAGCAGGTCATCCAGCTCTCCTCAGAGATCACCGACCTGAAGAGGGCCCTGGAGGTGGAGCGGGAGCAGGCGGCAGCCACCCAAAGCCAGCTGAGGGTGGAGCAGGAAGGCTTGAAGAAAACAATCCTGTCCTGTCAGGAAGCCCTCGC
>JASSRZ010000001.1:22316522-22343654 GCA_032164315.1 Malacoctenus gilli
AGGAATGGCTCCACAGAGAAGCCCAGTGGCAGAAGAAGGTGGAGGTTCTGCAGGGACAGCTGGAGACAGAGGTGAGAGCAACGGAGGACAACCTCCAGCAGAGACGCATCCTAGAGTTACAGTAACACAGTGAAGAGTTGCATCTAATCTGATTCCGTCTCGTCTGAACCCAGCTGGAACGGGCCAGACAAGCCGACCAGACCTCGATCTCCAAGCAGGAGAAATTGGAGGAAGGTCACAGCAGGACCAAGCCGGACATCCGGGTCCTGGTGGACCAGACCGGCACGGACGGGATCGTCGACCTCTCTGACTCCAAGAGCGACAGACAGAAGGCTAAGCTCAAGAAGGACAAAGCTCGGGAGGAGGCCTGCAAGAGGAGGTGGAAGGAGAGGAGCCACAGGAACTAAAGCGGCTCCGAGCAGAAGGAGGAGAGCCTCAAGGGAGGAGACGCCAGAGGAGGAGCCTCAGAACTCAAAGAGGCTCTGAGGACCCTGCAGACGTCCACGATGTCACCTGGAGAGGCTGCCACGCCCACGCTGGCTGGACCAGCGTGGGATTAAATTTGCAATAATTCTGTGTGAATAATGAAAAAAAAAATCAAACGTAAAATTTGTGTGTCTGTGTGAATCGATTGTTGTTCTCAGCTTAAAGCTGCATCTCACTGTTGGCAAATGTCTCATCAACACAACCTGCAACTTTAGTGTTCGTTATTTTAAACACATCTATTGAGATCTCTTGGAGTCAGGACTCAGAATGAAAGCGGGACACCATCATTTTATTATTATGATGAATCTAGCATTCAGGAGGACTCTGTGGCTGCGACGCAGTAAATAATCTGAATAGAGGTATCCCAGTGTTATTTACATTTCTATAGCTATTATCACGAAATTGCTGAGCTGACGGAGTTGGAAAAAAAAAAAATCGGTCTGTGACGAAAATATCAGTGAAGAGAACAGGTTCGCATTAATCTATCCTCATTTCCAACTCTGAACCTTTAGCCTGCAAGGTTTACCGATGTCAAAAACATGCACCAAATCCCAAACCTCTAATGAGAGGAGGAGGAGAAATGACGGGTTTTATCCCAGGATTGTGTGCTTATATGAAAGGGTGCTTCGGTTTTATTATGCCATCACAGGTCATTTGGTTTCACAGCGGCCCTGTGGCCCCTGGGACTATCTACCAGAATCATCCATTAATCTTGCACTCGAACAGAGGTCTCTGCCGCGAGCCGGGCATGTAAGTCCTGGTGGTGAGAATAGTACAAGAGTATGTCCAAGCTGCAGAATGAAGCTCTTACTTCACAGTGCATGGCTGCTGCGATTTTTATCTGTCGTTTTCAATTCTCACCTTTCATCATGCAATGACGTTTTGCAGAAAGATTGATGTAGCCCCGATGAATGATATGCATTCAGGTCTCTAAATGGAAAAGGCCTTGTTGAACTGCGGTGAACTTCAGGAAAAGAGAGACGTTGATCTTAGACAGATAGTTCTGTCAGTGTCGTGCCATCAAGACCAATCACGCTGCCAGAAGCGAGGCCAAGGGGAGCAAAACATAAAAGGCTCGTCAACAGTGGGTGGCACTCCTCAGAGCGTTTGAAAAAGTTCCGCTCAAATAGATGTCAACCCTGCCGCGCACGCTCGGCGGTGCGCTCACGTGCGCTTCCGTTAGAAATCGGTGTGCACGAGCTGAAATCTGGAGCAGTTTGTTTACCTTCTGATCGGAGTTTCAAACTCATCTGGTGGCAGAGTGGCTGGTCGCAGATTAATGCGTCACGAAGAAAAGCAACGCGCCAAAACAAACAAACACTCTAATTTGCTATAAGTTGGTTGATCTGATGCTGTGGAAGAGATGCCAGGGTTGGAACAATAACCATAATCTCTGGTGCCCAAAACATATGATAATCAGATACCTTATTTCTAATGACATGAATAATAAGGTGATAAAGATAGATCCTCCCCCCACCACTTCAGGCTATAAGACGACCACCCCACCCCCCCTACACACACACACGATGGCATGAGGATTCATTATCTGTATGTGTTCTAGTTCATTCCCACCTCAGCAGCCTCTGCAGGGTGTGAACCCTCTAATTTGTGGGGTAGAGAAGTCCATATGGCCCCGAGTGTGGCTCGCTTGATCTGCTGAGCGTTATTTCAGCATACGGCACCCCGCTGCCTCTAAGCAGCTAATTTGAGTCCATGGAAATGAAATGTCTGCACTCTGTATTTACTGTAAGGCACTCCTCCGTTTGTACTCCACGAAATCCAGTCAGACAAACAAAATCGGGGCCTCATCAGCTTTAATAACACTGTTCCCAGCGGCTAATGATTGGGTCTCTATTTTGGTGAAACACATTAGAGTATTACAAGAATAAAATAAAACGCAGCTGAATTTTCATTGAATATTTGCCACCCGAGGAGCTTTGCAAACAAAATTACACTGAGACATAAGGAGACGAATACCACGCTTGGAGTCAAGAGGCCCTAATCCAACGGATGACACATATCACACGCCGTATATACCACAATATCCTTCGCACCGGAAATAGCAGAATTCATTTGTGCGGAAAGGAAAGCCCACGTTCCAGATTTCATGATTAACGGATGATTAAGCGATCAAATTTATAATGAGAAATGATGGATCAAAGCCGCGTTCAACAATAGTGTCTCATTAGGGCACTGTGCCCTATCTGGTGATTATTTAACAGTTAAAAGGCTTTTAGTCATAATACTTCTAACATCATCTTTAATCACTATTCAGCTGTGGGGGGTACAGTTGGAAGAGGGAGAATTTTCAGCATCAACAAAAATTAAAGAGGTTGTTTGATGAAGTGCGAATACGCGACGGCTGTACTTTCATTCCCTTCTCTTCAAACGCATAAAAAAGATTTTGATTGTCCACCCGTCCATAATTATAGAGACAATAATAAACAAGAAAAGCACATCGGGACAAACGGCACACTCAGACATCGACAAAATCTGCAGCCAGGCCAAATGAGAGATTTATTCTCCGCAGCGATCCTTGAACGACCTCAGTGCCACTTTCCACCATCCACGCCGAGGGGACGCCGAGGACTCTGATTAGATCCCCACCTTAAATCCAAATGTGGAGGAGTAACAGCTGTACCTCCCTTTTTGCAGGAGAGCCACAGACTCAGCCTCGGATGTGCTGCTGGGCTTTCCAACCACTTCACACTGCAGCGAACTGCTCCAGTTTGCACTGGAGGTAAATGTGTCACTGTGCCAGAAATACAATATCATCCTTAAAAAGCTGCTCCGCCTTTGGCTCCGGCACATGATGCCCCTACGACCTTGGCAGCGCTCAGACATCCTGTCAATGGAAATGGCATGGCTGAGCTGAGACAAGGAACGGCCTTGGCGGAGTCTCACATTTACTTTCAACTCCTCTGACCTCACAGAAAGCGCACAAAACACAGCTTCACGAGGGAGTTCTGTGCAAGTCGGCGTTACAACATGACTTATGAGTTAACCCATCAATCCTTCAGAAAGGCTCAGTGTGGACTACAGGGAGCAAAAATTGGCTGGCTTATTCATGGTGAGCCACGCGTGCAGGTGCTGATGCTCCAGCAGGTGCAGAATAATCTCTGTGAAAGTCCTCTGCCAACATGCGAAGGAAAGTAACCTTCCCTGTACAGCGTTTTGAATCACCTCCAAAGTCATCAGGTCACAGCGAACACAAATTAAGATATACAGAGCCGGGGAAATTTAATCAAATGTACTTATCTTGACCGTAAGCCACCATATCTGTAAATTTGTATCTCTCGTGTCCTTAGTTCCTCACACACCTGTAAACAACTGATGACAGATACACTTGGCCTGCAGCGAGAAGGGATTTGATACCTATAAGAAGGACTGCCCTTGCGCCGTCATCTATCTCAGAGCCGGCAGCTCACACATCCAACGTCCTGCCAACAATTTCTGGGGACTGTGACACATATTCAGGTGATTTTATCCTCTTAATCAAAGCTGAAAATCGACCAGTCGGCTTGTATACTGATTAGAATATCGTTATATTTACTGTCAGTGATTGCGGTGAAGTGTTTATGCCATACTTTTGTTCCAGCCTGAATTCCATGCTGTAGTTTTTACTGCAGCTGACTGTAGACTACACTTGCATAACCTTTCCTTCGGCTTAATAATGATTCATAGCGTTTCAGGAGACTTTTGCTGGCGTACAAGCTCAGAGACTTTAGTCTTAAACCTGCCAGTTTACAGACTCATGTGGTAAAATATGCTGTTCCTGTAACATTGAGTCATAATCCCCAAATAATTGTGCAGCATGCAGGAAAGTACGAGTAAATATCAGTGTGTTGACATGTAATTCTGAGAGAAAATAAGAAGCTTTCAGCTCACTCGGTCTGAAACCTTCAGATGTACATAGCCATAACCTTTAGCTGCTTTTTACTGAGAGCATCTGACAACCTAATTAAATAAGGACTAACCAAAATGCAGCAATCAAAACAGCAGACTGGAGACCGAGTTAGTAATGTGAAGGTGTGAAGCAGAGCAGAACACAGCAAAATGTGACACATGTAGTGTTTTTCCCTTGAAATTGACCTCCGCAGAACAGTCATTTGAGACACAATATACAGCTCGGAAAATGAAATGAAAGGAAAAAAGCAGTCGAAGAAACAAAGTGCATGTGGGCGGCTTTTTTTGCTCCTCTGGACTTGATTCAAACACATTTGTCTGGCAATAACAGCATTCGGCAGGTTGGTTAAAAACTAGGCTGCTTTTCAAGACATTGTTGATGTTTGTAGAAAATATTCAGGAAATTATGAATTGAGCTTCGTTTACATTAAGTAGAAAAAGTCCTACTACCAATCGAATTCTGAATCATCAGTCCCATATTAATTTTGAAGCATTGGTCATTGGTGTTCACCAGTGTTATTTATAAGAGCACAATGGGGTCAATAAGCTCTAATGTGATGCTTGGCCCTCAGTCTGTTACTCTGGAGCCAGCAGTAAACACTGAGTGATGGCCACAACATGTTAAAAAAGGAGGAAAAATACAATTTTAACCATATTTTGAGAGGTTGTGACTTGGATTGGTTTGTTACTGTTTGGACTGGAAACTGTCCCTCATATCTGGCAACCTTGACCCTCATTTCAGACTGCTTTTTTGCCCTCCCTGAAACAGTGTGTTTCTGCCTGACGTGTGAGCAGCAGGCAAGAAAAATGTACTCACCCAAAGTGTAAAGTTCTTCACATCTTTATCAGCTCGAAGCAAATGTCCTCAAACGACGCAGTGGTTATTTCCTCCCAAGAAAGGCTATCTGCTGAGCCACTTATTATCGGTCCTTTTCCTCACTTAGTGAGCTTAGTTGGGAAGCAACTAGCAACACAAACGCAAGGTATGTAACTCTAAGGACTTTGACTTACTGTCGCGTCGGTGTCGGTCTTTTTAAAGACGTTACGTGACGGCAAATAGTTCGTTTAGTTCATTTTTTGACCAATCTTTCCTGTACTACCTCAAAAAAAAAAGATGTCTTCCCCCAGACTGCTCTCCCTTCCCGCTCTTTCTTCCACCTCAGCCAATCAAAGCGCAGTCCCGTGTTGCATTTATTGTCGTCAGTAAATCTTAATGTTTATACAGATTATCGATAGAACGACGTTTAATAAGGAAAAATTCCGAGGGTTCATGAAGGAACCGTGGCGGACAGCGGAAGTCGTAATTTCCGCTCGAACATCAGGACGACAAGAAACTTCGAGAGCTCCAAACAAAATTATTGATATGGCGACCGTTGGTCCATTTATAGATCGCCTCATTTTTTCCGATGCTGATGACTATGTTTTTGGTCGCAAATTCTGTAAAAACTGGAAATATCGGTGCCGTAAATCCCCACTCGGAACTGGGAATCTTGGATGGTCAAGCACAAGCCAGTGTGAGAGAAAACTATGATTTTCCGGTAAGTTAAACACCTGCAGTAACTGTTTTTTTCTATATGAACCGTTTTTTTATTTCATCTTATTTTTTGCTGTGTTGCTGCACAAAGATCGAGGCTTAATGATACGAAGTTCAGTCAGTGAGACGAGCAGCTTCCGGGTCCGATGTGGGAGCATCCGGTTGGATTGTACTTGTTTGATTAGTGTGTGAAGGACTGGGTTCCTTTTATTTTCTGTTTTTAAAAATGTAAATATTGATCAAAAGTATCACCAACATCAGTTGGCCTCAATAGTTTTTTTTTTAAGATGCATGTTTTACACCTTTTACACCTTCCTTGAGGGATCTGACCTCAGCCACGCAACACTAAGTTGTTATTCCAACCACATTGCATCCGCCAGAGGCCTGGCTCCGCTTTTCAGGGTAGTAACTGCATTTACCTCCGGGTGGAGAAAGTTGAGCGCAAAAGTGGGTCATGATTGGAGAAAGTGCGCCTTGGTTTTGTCAACGAAATCCAACCACCAAACTTGCGAGCGACAATTGCCCATCTCGTCCACGGCTGAACATTTCTGTGACCTCCTAATTGCCGAGTGGCAACAGGTTTGTGTGAACAAAGCACCGGCGGCTGTGGCGTCGCCCATTTCTTTCATAACTTATTCTGCCCTCGCAGCAGGTCGCCGTTTTCCCTCTTGCAGGACGAAGGCAAGCGTTTTTTTTAAATTGCAGTGTTAAAACTACACACAGGTCGAACAAAGTAAACCGACTGCACTTGTTGAAGCTCGATTGTTGTCGTTTCAGCACCACTTTTGCTGCTTGTGGCGTCACGTTTCACACCAGGGTGGCTTTTTTTTATCCCCTTCAGAGTACCTTTGAGGAACATATTAATCGTGGTCTTACAGATGAGACAGTGAACTCTGTGGCTGGCAAAAATAAAGTTCAGGCAGCGATTCCCCTGAGTGCCATTAATGTGGCCCCCCTGGAGCCGCCCTGGCTTTATCAGTCTGTGACTCGTAGCCTTCCTACGGTTTACTGCGCTGAAGTCGCGCCAAAATGCCCCGAAGTCGAGCGCTGTTGTGTTTGGATCCCTCAGTGTTCTGCTCATGGTGATCGAGCAATAACACTGTAAAGAAAATCACAAATAACAGCGACGAAGCGTGGGTCACCGCACCGATCTGTGACAGTTCGCTTCGCTGGATGAATTCCAGACTCGGTAATAATTCCCATCAGGTAAATTTGAGCTTTTCAAAGGAGTCTTCAGCTCGGCTGCTCATGCCGAGGTCCCATTCAGGGTCCCACCAAGGTTGTCAGACATTTTTCTGTTGAATTGATGGTCTTTTTTTTTTTTGCTTCCACACTACTTCAAACGCCACTCCAAGCCTCGATCCTCTATTATCTGATTTCAATCAGCCGTCTCCTTTGCTCATTTATGCGTCACCTTTCTTCTCCGCATTACATTTCTTTTATGTAGGTCAGGGATGTGCTACGTTTAACACCAGAAGACGCTTTCGTCCAGTGAGCAATGAATATATTTTGTTGTAACAAATACTGTATTTTCAACCTCATACATCGCAATGTTTTGGTTTTAAACCTCTGATTTGTCGAGGAATTTAAACATCGGAGCATTTATTGGCTGCAAAATCATTTTTACAAGCATTTTATTTCATCTATGGTTAAATTACAGGGGCAACATGTCAGTCACTGAGCGTTTCATGAATTTCCTGCAGCCAGATTTAAGGTGCCAACCTTAAAACGCAGTGAAAATATCGACCAAATCGAGGAGGATTGACGTGTTCTTGAATATCAGTGTCTTTTTGGTCCACGAGAACGATTCTGTGTCCC
Source organism: Malacoctenus gilli (assembly GCA_032164315.1). NCBI lineage: Eukaryota > Metazoa > Chordata > Actinopteri > Blenniiformes > Labrisomidae > Malacoctenus > Malacoctenus gilli. The sequence goes on from JASSRZ010000001.1 coordinate 22,324,267, forward strand.
TGTGAAGCGAAATCAAATATCAAACCTTTCATTTTGCGCACGTTTATAAAACGGGGCTTAATCGTGCGGTCAGACGAGTCTGATTCATCAAAATGCGTTCTCTGCCAGAGAGCAGTGCGACCAATCGGCCCGACACACAGTGTGGTGAAAGCACATGACACTGCATCCAGCAGATTGCTGGAGAATGACGAATTCAGGCATTACACGGGGAATACTTTAACACTGTGATTAATGGGTAATGATGGGCTTTCAGCAGGCACAGCGGGACCCTGCTGCATGGCTCTATTCCCCGCGCTGCAATATTCAGGCACTCGTTCAACAAATGCTGCTCATCAGAAGATTAGTTGTTCATTATGCAGAGTGTACAGTGCCTTTCTTTCATGTCTGCCTGGGTTGCCCTGCGCCAGATGATTTCATCTGTTGACAAAAGACGCCGCCGGAACATGAGACGCGGGAGCTTTTTGATCAGATGAGCCGCGAGTGTTCTGACTTCGGATCCGTCGGCGCTCCGATTCTGGCAGCTGAAAAAAAAGGAGCTTTCTAATTACACACCGTCCTTGTGTTAATGCAAGAGCGTGGGAGTCGGTCCTTGGTTTGAATAGGTGTGACGCTGCCAACCTCCCATGGTAGAGATCCACATCACCGAGGCTGCGCCGGGAGAATAATGATGGACTTCACTGTGTTGAGCAATAACCGTTATGTCTTCTTAGAGCCATTAAACAAGAAGAAAAGGAGCTAACGATTTGACTGGAATTTAAATATTGGAACTGAAATGAACTAAACTCCTAAATGAGCTGATTGGACGCTTGTTTACCTATTTAATGGCTGAAACTCAGTCAACATTTTCCAGTGATAAAACCTACAGAGAGGAATGTAATGTGAAAGCGGAAGAAACTCATTTTAGCTGCAACAACAGACGCAACAATACTGCAAATTGTTGCAGTAATGAAGTAAAGTCTGATCGCTGAGGTATCAGTTGGACCGTTACAGCTGCAGGAGTATTGTTTACTTGTGGATTTACTTTTAATATAAGCAGTTAAACATCCTCAATTTGTCCCGACTTCAAGCTAAAGTATTAATTAAGTGGTTTTTATTTCACTCAGCTCCTGTCGACTTTTTGAAGACCTCAATAATTGAGCTATTTCAGTCCTTCAGCAACATAAAAAGTGTCAAACTGTTTAACACTGACGTTTGTGTTGTATTTAAACTACTTTTGACACATAAGCAGCTTTTATATCTTCTCTTCATGCGTTTTTCTGTCTCGGTTTATCCGAGCGGTTCAGTTTGAAGTCGTCCTGACTTCTGAAGGACGACCGTGATAGAAGAGTGGATTCCTAAACGTGTAGGAACACACAACAGCCCCTCTGATTCTGCCCTCTGCTCCTTGTAATTGTCGCACATTCATGTGTGACAACGCTTCATTTTTTTCATCACCTCTGGTGGGGAGAGGGGGGCGTTCTCGTGTGTTTTTCAGAGGCGCTAGTTTGTTTTTTCTGTCTGCAGAATAACTCAAAAGCTTCCGGGACAGATTACAGTGAAACGTGCCGGATGGGTGACGGGCGGTTCAAGGAAAACGTCGTTACATTTTGGTGATGAAATGAAGAAAACAGGCTTTTATTTTGGCGCCTTATCAGCATCTGGCCCTTTAAGAGAGTTCGGCGCGTGAGAGGTCAAACCGTCAAAGGTTAACGGTGTCTTGGCGGAGGTTTGTGCTCTTGTAGAGCTTCAAGTTTTGGTATTAAAAGTACCTGATGGTGTAGGAATCAGAGATGTGTGCAAATAGGGGGAAAAAAATGGTGTTTTGCGGCTTTTAATATCCTGAAGTTGTCGCGGTAAAACTGCTGCAGATGTTCCAGGAACGAGAGATCTTTTACGCCTGCATTTGAAAGAGCTGCATTATTCAGTTGGACGATTTTGGTGGGGCTCCAACGTGGCCGTTTGGACTCAATATGAAGGGAAAGAGGAGCATTATGTTAAACGGAGGCGCGGCTGAATGCGGCGCTGCGTATTATCGGCCGCTAAGCGCCATCTCAGCCCCCCCGTGGATTTAATCCAGCGCCTGTTTCGGCTCAACTTTGGCCTCTATCTCCATCCGGATTGGGCGTTTGCCTCCGTTTGCGTGCAGTGGGCGCCTCGCTCGCGGGTCTTCCGGTCGCGGCCCTTTCGCGTGACCTCACTGCGACAATGGCGGAGGCCGGGACGTGTCGACACGCGCGGATTGTAAACAGAAATCCAAAGAATGGGACTCGATTATGAGGCTTATTGTGTTCACGCTGGTGTTGCTGCCCGTTCTGCTTCCCTCCACTTCCTGTCACTCTGCGAGAAATGATGTATTATTGATACAAACAAAGATGCAAACAATGACTTGCAGTTACCGTGTCAGCAGCTGAGTAACTGTAGAACGTCTCTGAATAAACTACAGTGTTTTATGAAGGTCTAACAGCTGTTTCGACTCTCTGAACTCTGGTTCTTTGTGTTTGTTTAAAGTCTTTAACAAATAAAGTTGGATTGGACTTTATCGTTGGCTTTCTTGCATTTCTCTTTGTCCGACGACTCAAAACGCTTCAGTGCATCGATCTGGAGTCGACAGAGTGCTGAAAAAGAACAAAGATGTATTTTTAGAGTTTAACTTAAAGCAGTTTAAAGTCCTTTTTCTGTTGCGTGCCAGAGCGGACGGCAGCGAGTCACGCCGCTGCTCGAAAACAAACATTCTTCCAAACGTCAGGTTTGTGGAAGCGACACCATGAGATGAGTTAAAGTGTGATAACACGCAAACACGGGTTAATAAGTGTTTATTGAATGTCACAAAGTCTTAAAGGTGTCTAAAGACCGAACGGCGCGAACGCCGACGTCTTCTCTGCCGCAGAGGTTTGGCGAATCGTATCTGGATGATTTGTCGGAGCAGCTCTGTGGCGACTGTGCAAACGTTGTCTTCGTGGCGCCGATGCCGAATCGGTCAAAGTCTGCAGCTCTTTATTTCACTCAGCTGCTCGAGGAGCTTCAACGTGCGTCGATAACGTCGCACGCGATCCTGAAGTTCACCAAACAAACCGAACAACACGGAGCCCTTTAATGGCTCCTTTTGATGCGTTAAAACACCGAAACCAGAAATGACTCCAGCCGACAGTGAAATTCTACTTCGTTCTCTGAAATCCTCCACCTCCTTGTTGTTGTTGTTGTTGTTGTTTTTAACCCTTGGCCGCCTTTGTCTCTGAGTCAGTGCTCGGCTCTGCTTGCTGAACCCTGCAGTTGTTTACAGTCTAATTTGAGAGGGAGGAACAGTGACCTGCATCCCCAAGCAGACGTTCCACCCTCCCCGGTGCGTGGCGCGCAGCGGCACAGGTGGAGGAGGCGGCGCGCCGGCGCACTGCCGCAGTCGACGCGCGCGCACACGCGCCGCCGCCGCCACCGCTGCTCTCGGGCCCTCAACAGATTGTGTTGATGCAGGTAACCGGGACAACCTGACAATGTACACAAATTAGAGGCAGGCAGGAGAAGGGTGTGATTAATGGGTCTCAATAAGAGCGGGCCCCAGGGGGGAGGGAGGGAGGGGGGCGTTGTAAATCCTCTGAAGGGGGGGGGGGCAAATCAAAGCTGGGTGAATCACTCTGGAGTGTTCCAGGAGGCATCCACTCGTTTTCCGTCCCAGCGCAGCTGAAGGCTCGGGCTGAGTCCGAGTTTCACCTCCGAAGGTGAAAGCGGTGTGATTGTTTTGACAGGTGGGGGGAAAAAAAGGGGGAGAATTCCCAGATCCTCCTCCTCCTCAAGGAGTTTCTCTCTCAAAACCTCCTTTCTCACCTCTAAAACTGGAAGTTTCTCCGCTGTGGACGGGGGGGATGTTGGCCGGATGAGAAGTGGGAACGCCGCCGTTTCTGCCCCCCGCAGCCCGCTTCGAAGCTCCCCCGAATAAACGCCAGCCTCTGCTTCGTTTTGTGCCGCGCGGAGACGCCGCGGACCCGAGCCCGGGGCCCCGGAGCGAGCCGGTCCGGAGCGAGGGAACCCCCGCTCCTGCGCTGTGGACCATTCCTCCGTTCCTCCACATCCAGGCGAGCTTGCGCGCAGCGCACACAGCGCCAGACGGAGCGGAGCGGAGCGGTGCGGAGCGGAGCGGGCTTCAGTGCGGACCCACGGCGGAGCGGAGCGGAGCGCAGCGCACCACGGACGGACGGACGGACGGAGTGTCGCCGCGCAACTCCAACACAAATGGATTTTTACGTGGCTCTGGTGTCCCTGGTCTTCTTCACCACACCATGTGAGTAGACGCCGGGAGCGGCTGTGCGAACGCGGCGCGCGCTCGAAGCGTCTCTTTACGGGCTGCGTCTCGTGCGCAAGCAGCGCAGGATTCCCGCCGCGGCGCCTCGTTGCGTTCACCTGTAGTTCGCAGAGTTAAAATCCGGAGAAAGCGGAGACGGAGCGACAGCGGGGACGTGTTTCCCCTGCACGCTCCGTCTCTGGGGGGGCACACAGGTGACGCTGCGGGCTGACGGCGGCACTATTTTGTGTTTTTTGACGGGCAAACGACAAACTGCGTGACTTTTTCCCTCCACCAGCCATTTTAAGCGGATCACCGTGAGAGCTTGGAGCACACAGCTCTCTCGTGTTGTGATTTGGATGATAGTTGAGCCCCCCCCCCCTCCTCTTGGAGTTTCACCCCCCCCCCCTTCCACCTCAGCAGGTGCCGAGCCCTCCGCCACCTCCTCCTCCTCCTCCTCCTCTTCCTCTCTAACCCGATTCTCTGCTTCTCCCCAGTTTCGGCTCTGGGATCGGATCAAGACTACCAGATCGATATCATCCATGAACTTGACCTGGCTAACGCCACCTATGGAATTACCCAAGTGGCGGGGCTCCACAACACCACCAAAGCCTTTCTGTTCCGAGGTAAACGCGCCCGCGCTTCGCAAGTTCGCCGACGTCTTTGTCTTGTGGGGCTTTATTGGATGCGCGCGCACGCACGCACGCACACGCACGCGCGGGGTCTTTTGTTTCATTAGTTTGCGTGCTGCACATCCAGCAGCGGCCACACCTTTTGGTGTCACAGCAGGAGCAGAGATGCTGAGACGGAGCACCCCGGGGAGTCTTGGCTCATAATTACTCCACGTTTAATTTGTCCCAGGCAGCAAGAGGCAGGCCCGGGATGCTTCCTGGTCGGGGCTGCGCTCCTCATTTCCCTGCTCCGGATTTCCCACAGTATTTTAAGATTGTTTGGCGGCGATGTCATCTGAGCGGTCGCGCCACGTTTCTTTACAGTCGCCGCCTCAGATGGAGTCGAATGCAAATGTCAGAGTTGAGAAGGACGGAGCCTGAGATGTGTCGAGAGATTGCGAGAGTCGCTTCTTCTCTGAACAGTAGAGAGGGGAAAATAGACTGTTTTGGCACGAGTTGTTCCTTCTACCTGTAGTGCATCTCAGTCCAGCCGAGGCCGACTTGTTTTTGGAGTCGCGGCGTGGAGTGGAAGCGATGTGAGGCGGAGCCGCGGGAGAGGAAGATCCTCCAAGTGTTTTGATGTGTGTTTTTTTTTGTTATGTTTCCTCGAGGTGAGTTTGTGCTCGGATGCAACCGGGGGGGAAAAAAAGCCAGCGAGGAAGATCAGCGGGGAGGAGGATGAAGGAGAAACCCGAGCTTTGGTCGCTCATTGGCGGGGTGAAACGGAGACCTTTCCAACAGCCGTTTTGAGCACGTATTGCACCATGACTAAGCATTTTATCTGGCTGTTAAGTGTAGTGGTTTTACTGGTGGGATCTTTACTGGTCCCATCTTGGCTCCTTGTTGTTTTTATCACCCGTAGAAGAAGAGTGCAGCATCACTATTCGCATCCACAAACAGCGCAAGCTTAAATCCAAAGACAGCAGCTCTGAATGTGGAGGCTCACGCAGTGTGTGTGTGTGTGTGTGCGTGCGTGCGTGTGTGTGTGCGCGCGCGCGCGTGTGTGTGTGTGCGTGCCTGGCTCAGCCTGCCACTGGCTGTGTGTGAATGAAGGCAGGGCAGCTTGGCTAACTCCGCTGAGGTGAAGCCGTCCAAGATTCAGGGCTGGAGGCCATCCGGCGTGCACGCTCTCACTTTTTAAACGCTGCACGCACGCACGCACGCACGCACGCCCACACACACACTCCCACACACACACTCGCACTCTCCCACCCTCGCAGAGTCGCTCTGCGTGCGGGTTTCCAGCCTCCCGGGGCTCCTGGGATGCGGCGGGCAGATAGTCTTGGAAACGGGAGGCTAATCTGACGGGGAAACTGGACCTGTCAGAGCCGTTTGGGGGGGGGGGGGGGGTGGTGCGGCGTGACCTATTTAAAACCTCAGGCCTATTTCTTGCCCCCCCCCCCGACGCGTCGTGACCTATTTAACTCTTCGCCCGCCCTTGTGCCGCTTTCATGGCCTTCTAACCCAGATGGCTCCCACGGAGCCGCCATATGCCCGAGTTCGCAGCGGTTCGGAAGTTCCTCTCCGTGAAAAATGGAGGCGTTGACGTCGCGGCGGCTCGGCGAGCGATGTCGGCCGGATGCTGCGCGGGAGCCACCGTGGCCGATTGGGTCGGCGATTACTCAAGTTGATGTATGCGCAACTGCGTGCGATCATGTCGCGCGCCGATTTTAGCGGCATATTTCATGGGTCGGACCGCGTGAATCGTGGAGGAACGGGGACTCCGGGCGGCGGCCGGAGCGCCAGCCTCACCGGCCTCCCCGTCGGATATCGGTATCTCGTCTCGCTCGGCAGAATTCATCAGCCGCACAATGAGGGTCTCCGAAGAAAGAGGCGCGAGGGGCCGTTCCAGCTGAAAGGTCCTTATCTGATGCTGCCGTGCGACCTCGTGATGAAGCCAGAGAAATGCGAATAATCCCTCCCTGATAACGGGAAACAAAAGCTCGACTAATTGCAAAGACATTTGCATATTTGTTATGATTTGTACCCTTTTTTTTTTCCTCCCCACTGCGTGAACAGGAATAGCCGGCGTTGCCGGAGCCTCCGTGATGTATCGACCAAAGTTAGTCCGCCCAGACGGAGGGCTGTGACCTACTTTCCCATCCTACATCGGAGCCCAGATTGTCAACCTCATTACTCAGAGCACGCTCGGCCCCGTGTTGGTTTAGATCCACGGCGACGGGCATCGTCGGTCCCTCGATCCTCGATCGTCGCTCTGACGCTTCAGCGCTGATGTTTGGTGGGTTTTTGTCGCGTCGGTTGCGCAACGTTCGGTTACGCAACTTGTGCGAACGCTCGTCTGGTAAAATTCACCGGAGAAGATGAGACTTAATTAATGATTTAATTAATTCTCATTTGAGGGAAATTGACAAGTCGCAGCTGCACCAGAAGTAATTATGGGAAGAAGTTGGGCTGACGAACATATCGCGCATTTATCATCATTGTGGTATCAAAACGCGAGGTATTCATCCAGGAAATGACTGAACGGTGAGAGTTTGTGTTCTTCTGAGAGCTCCTTGTGTCACCAATCAGGTGGCGCCTGATTGGTCCAAACACAGATGCTCTGACGGGTCATTGGACGACAGAAGATCAAACAAATCTGTCGAAAAGAGACTTTTTCTGCATTTCAGAGGTTTTCTTGTGAACAGATTGTCCTCTCTCTGCTGGACTTTTCAAAATAAAAGAGCGAAAACCTCGCGTTCAGTTTGTCGGCTAGAATCTGCGCTGCCGTCGTCGCGTCTCGTCTCCGTGGCTGAAGTGTTGTGCGGCGGAAGGTACCGGAGGGGGAAATTACACGTCTTAGATTGCGAGTCCTCTGGATTGTAATTGCTCTTCAGCGGCGCCGCGAACGCTGATGAAGTGCCGGTGTTTCCCGGCGTCCCGCTGACCAGCGTCTGATTCGCGACTAATCGTCGTCCGTTGTGTTCCGCCTGTAATCTGATGTCCTCGGATTACCTTTGTTTGCAGCCTCGCGTCCAAGCGTTTGTTGACGAGTTTCACGTCAATTCAACGGTTTAAACGCCGATACTCGCAATCATCGGTTCTCGTACACGAAAATCAGATTTTTTTCCTCACCAAGGACGCAATTTCGCACGTTTTTGTCCACTTTTGAAACAAGAAGCTTTTGATTTAAATTCACACGGCGGTTTAGTTCTATTAAAGCTTCGCAAGGTCAAAAGTACTGCTTGGTTTAGGAGTATTTGTACTCTTTGGCGTCTATATATTCTATCCGTGTTGCCCGCAGCAGTCATGTCTGCGCGTGTGCCTCGTCAGTCCACGTTTCTCTGTTTCATTGACGCAATCTTTCGTGTGAAATCACTAAACGCAGCCTGGAAACTGGTCCGGCAGAGATCTATAGCGGCACGTCCCGTCAGCCTTTCAGGCCAATTATCCTCGACGTATAACGAGGCCTCACGCAGGTGTTGGAGCGCCGAAACGCCGTAACCAACGTTTAAATCGACTCCTTCCTGTCGATGTTGGTCCGAACTTCCCCCCCAGCATTGTTTTAAAGCAGAACTGCACTCTGAACCACCCGCATGTTTGCTCAAAAAGGCAGAGAGCTTTAGCGTGTACTTTGGCGCGTACTCCGTGTAACTGTGAGCCCACGTAGCTCGGGTTGTTCTCCCTGTAGATGACCGAGCGAACGGAGAACGCGTTTAATGGACGGCCAGAAAAGCAGAAGGGAGTTCAGCTGCGGTAAAAAAAAAAAAAAAAAGTTTGTGCTGTCTGAGACGTCGGCTCGACGCGGCAGGTTTGCCCGAGGAGACAAACCAGCAGCGCCGAAATAAAACGCGGCAGCGAGAAGACCGACGGACGCGGGTGTCGACTCCGAGCCAGCGGAAGAAACTTCCTCTTCGGAGTTGACCGTCGCACGACAACGAAGCGCAGACGACGCGGGAAAACGTTCCGATCTGTGTTCAAGCAAATCGAACGCTGGCGGTAAAAATATTGCCGTGATGTTTCTAATTGAAGCAGGTCGATTACGGCTGATTACGACAATTACGGGCTCCCCGACGGGGTGTCCTCATTATCCGGGACGCCGCGTCTCTTCCTTGGTGTCATCTCGCCACCCGTCGGGGACTGTTTGGATTGCTTTCGCCGCCGCCGCCGCCGCCGCGTGACTCACACCGGCTATTAAGTCATCCTTCAAACGGAGCCGCGCGCGGTGCTGATAAATAAACAGATTACAGTCCGCTGGTCTGCTGGTGGACGCGTCAGCCTCGCTTCAAGGACGTCTCCTTTAGACAGCGCCGGTAAACGAGGTCCAGATACAGTAACTGCAGATCAACATGCCGATGGTGTTGGTCGCGTGAACGTCTCGTTTGTATGTTTACACGCAGCAACAGCGCGACAACATGTCGGATCTTATCTGCCTTCGTCTCCAAACTCGCGGCTCCGTGATTGGAGATCTTTGACCAGATTTTGGGACCCTGCTGGTGGCGGATCGAGGACAGCAGATGGTTGATGGCGACGCCGGGAAGCGCGATGTTGGAAGAACGGCGTCCGACGGCCGAATGGACTCGTTTAGTCACAGAAAACGGGGACATTTCGGTACAAACATGCGAACTTTTTCCACTGGTTTCTGCCAAATGTCGTCGCAAAAAGAAGGTTTTGTCTTTTCTCGGATGCGACGCTGAAAACGAGCTAAAATGATGCGAGATTGTTGGAAACATTTCACGTGTAAATCCTCATTTGGTCGCCGTATTTAAACTTTAGTCGCCGTCTCCACGTTTTAGTGCTGCGGCGGCGTTTGATGAGGTGCGTCCTCTATATTACCATTAAGATTCGTCCTGCCCGAAGTGCTCGTGTGACTGAGCAGCGCATCTGAAAGTCAAGTGAGACGCGCCGCCCGGCTGCCGAATGGAAATCAGCACCGGCGCAGAGTGAACAGCTCCACTCGGCTCCGCCGCTGCCGCCGCCGCGGTCCGCTGGAATCAGCAGCCAGCTTCAGCCGTCCCACATAATAAGACAAACGAATTAAAGCTGCTTATCGGAGGCCAAAGTCGAAGTGCTGCAACTTCGTAGAATAACCGTTCGCCGGATTTCCGCGTGCGGGAACACGGGGGATGAAATGAGGGGGAAACCTTTCACATTTGACTTCAAACTTCTGTAATCAACGGCTCCAGAAACCTTTTTATGATCAGAATAAAGTACAAACTGGAATTACAAAGAGAGCTTTACTCAAAAAACGTGAAAAAAACACTCCTGTTTTTATAAAAAAGGTGGATTAAAAAAAAAAACACACAACCTGCTCGATAAATACGAGTTCTACACTCTTGTGTAAACTCATGTTATTACTTCTAATCCTGACTGGCACACAGTCAGTCTCACACCTTATGAATTGAATGATTAAAGCCTGCAGTACAGATAGTGGCCTGTAGGTGGCGCACGTGCGCAGAACTGAGCTGAGAAACAGAAGAGAGGAAGTGAAAGTTGAAGGAATGAAAGTAAAATGAGGATCTGGAGCACAGATCCGTAAAATAACGTGAACTTAAAACGCCCAAATTATGATGTTTTTAACGTTTCGTCTCGGATCCGTTGGCCACGCTCGCTCCACGGTAATGGATGAGTTCATCTGTTGATCAATTTCTGCCTCTGACAGACTCTGATTGGACTCTTTGACAGTGACTCAGACCTGGACGCGACCCGATAACCGCACACGTCGGCTCTCAAAGAGAGAAGCCGCAGCGACGCGTCTGATTGGTTCCTTCATTTTTCCTCCCACACAGCTATATTTCACCCTAAATTCCCCTCCTCACAGATTAAGTGGTATTTTAAGTCCCCCCGCCCCCTCTCCATCAAACCTCCTGCTGACTGGCGTCCTTGACGATTCCGACTTACTGGATACGAATCGATGCGAGCGCTCGATGGCGCATCGGGGATTTGATCCGTCGGCCCCTGCGACGGTGATGGAGTTGGTCTGCGAGCGCCGGGGGGGGGGGGGGGGGGGGGGGGGCGGGGCGCTCGTGTCTCCTCACAGATAGTTTCCTGACACACAATCAAAACACAGACGTGGGACTGGGAAGGTTCCGGGCCCTTTATGTTGGCTGAAGGTTCCTCCCGGAAGGTTAACGAGGCGGGCCGGTAAATCCGGGCCTCCCCGCGAGGCTCCCGCTTTCTTCTCGGCGTATCAGCGGCGCGCATGTTCCTCCTGTTTTTAGAAAGTCAGAATATGCCAATCTTTGATGTGCTCCAGTGAAATGTTATCGCGCCGGTGTCAGGCGATCGGGCGGGCGGGAGGTTTTGGCTCCACTCGAACGCGTCTGTCTTTTTCTTCTGACGCCGCGAAGATCAGACTAAGCTGCGCGGCGCGAAATTTGCCCAGTTTAACCGGCGACGGCGGCGGCGGCGGCGGCAGCTCTGCCTTGAAATTGGACGGCAGGTGGCTGAGGAGGAGAAGCGAGGTGACGACACCGCTCAGAAATCCGGATAAATTGGGAGAGGAGGGGGGGAGGGAGGGGAGGGGGGGGGGCAAAATGAACAATCGTTTGTTTTTTTTACAAAGTCAGGAGTTTGAGCGTCTCCCAGCAGAAGATTTCAGTGAGGTCTCATTTTCTCCTCCATCCATGTTGTTGCTATTTATACTCGCCCCCCCCCTCTGACTGCAGAGCAGCGCCGGGTTGCATATGGCACAGATATTACAGAGAGAGAGAGAGCGAGAGAGCGAGGCTGTGGGCAGCTAAGCCGGGCTGCGAGTGGAGAGTCCACGGCTCGCAATCCCAGCCGCCGAATCCAACGGAGGCTATCAAACCTTTCATCTTTTATGCATGAGCTTCCTGGCTGTCCTCGTGCTGGAGGAGGCGAGACACTGGTCCCACCTCACGGGAACCTCGCCGGAATTATTCCGCCTGAATTATTCAGCGGACACCACGGCGATATCTTTTAAAGGGACAGACGTGTCTCTATTCGCCCCCCGATGTCAAATTAAAAGCGGGGGAATCTCGGCCGCGTACGTGCGCCGCGTGGTCCCGCCCTAAAGTCCGCGTGACCGGCACGCCGGGTCTCCGTCCCCCCCCTCGGGACTTTCCTGGAAACAATGTGTTTTTTTTGGCGTGCAGCGAGGCCGTTTTGTGCCGTTTTTGGACTCCGACGGAGGGATTCGCGCCTCCTTTCTCCGTGCAATTATCCCGCCTTTCAGACTCGCGTGATGGCGCGAGGTTCTGTTTGTCGAACATCGATCTAATCCCAGCGAATATTGACTCCCGTTCCTCTCGCGCCGGTTCCCTCGGCGACAGAAATTCTTCCAAATCTGAAATATTTCAACCCCCGAGGAAAGTTTTACGACGCCACTCGAGAGATGTTTGTTTTGTTCTCGTGCGTTCGTCTCTTTCTCCGAATTTCCAAGGCTTTGGCAGCCGCGACTCGTTTTGATCCCTAATTTAAGTCTTCAGCGGAGTCTTTGCGAAGCTGCAGCTCCGGTAAAGAGGTTTGAAAGGGAGGGAAGCGGCGCCGAGCAGGCAGGTGTGACGCCAGCAGACAATGCTTACAACGTGTGACCATTACGGAGACATTTCCCTAAGCCGGAGGCAATAAAACGGCCGCCCTTCAAGGCGTTTTTAATCACGAACGCGATGCCGCTGATGAGCTGAGAGGAGCCGCGAGTGGGCTGTTCGCACGCAGGTCGCGGGCGTTTAATTCCGGGTCGTGTCGGGATAAAACGGCGCGGTGAGACGCAGGGAGAGTGGGATCAAACATTTCACAAGACCAGAGCTGTGTACGCTGAGGGGGGGGGGGCGTTCACATAGTAACAGTCATAAAGACGCAGTCACCTCACAGGGAAACACTGACGGATGAGAGAAGGCTGGACCCTCGAACGGAGCACGTCTCCTTCTCTGCAGTTAATCCGTACGAGTAGGGCTGCACAATTAATCGTATTTTGATCGTGATCACGATTTTGGATCTATTCGACCTAATCGTCAGCAGTCACACACGTTCCCGACCAGCAGTCATCCAACCACTAGGGGGCGAACACATGGTTGCGACTTCATGAGGCTGCCTAATTCACAAGCGCACACATCCCTTCGGTCTCCAGGGCCACGCCTTCTCCTACGGCCGCCATCTTTAGGACCGTCCTGAGACCGGAAGTAGGCTGCGCTACGTAGCTTAGGTTTTGATATCACAGCTTTAAAAGTAGTCCGCAATTAGTTTTGGATTATTGATATTAAACTAATTGCTTTCATCCATAGTGGCCATTTTTTCAACCTCCCTCTCTTTCTCACATCTACTTTTAAATCCGTGTTATCAAGATCGTTAGTATGCTAGCGCTAAGCTACGTAGCAGTACAGACTTGTATTTTCTGGTTTTCTATTTTGCATTATTTATCATCTTTTTTGATTGAAAGTGTTGCTGCCAGAATGTTCGTTTGTAGTTGTAACGCATGTTTTTTCCAGACACAATGAAGAATCGTGATTACAATATTGATCAAATTAATCGTTCATTAATTATTTTCGTCATAATCGTGCGGCTCTAGAGACAAGAGGTCGCCGTCGACCTCACAGAACGGCGATTAAACGCTCCTGATTCCCTGAAGTTCGTTTCGTATCACTGCGAGAAAATTCCTGTATAGAAACGACACGTCTGAGTCACGATGTCGCCACACACACACACGAACACACACACACACACACACACACACACACTCGCAGTAAATACTTACAGCTTTAATAATACCAGCACATCCTGCTGCTCCCCACAGAGTTGGGTGCACAGAAGGAGGCCGGATTGCTTTCGCTCCTTTAACGATTCATCTCTTCTATTTTTACGACTGAGACGCCGGCAACAGACCCTGTTGTTCGGTGGATATTTCTTGGACCCCTTTGGGTTCTTTTTTTTTTTCCTCCTCATGAACGATGCAGGCTTAAAAGCGGCTGTCTGGGAAATGGCTGCGATGATGCATTAGGCCACATCCAGAGCTGCGTCTAAAGAGCGTCTCGTTACCGCGCACGGAGAAATGTCATCCAGAATACAACGTGTTCGGCTTCAGAAACCACGGCTGCGACACTGGAAGCTGGCACGGTAACCTCGGCGCCGAGCAATTAAACCCTGTCTATTTATCGCCCAATGAAACTGTTGGTGGAGGTGCAGGAACGAGCCTTCGGCACCTCCGCCCGCCTCCGTCACTCGCCTGATATAATTAGCCCGCCTTGTCCCGCCCGCAGCCGTCGTCTTTGTTTTGATGGTATCACAGTCGCGGCGTAATTGCGTTCACGTTCGCTCCTCCCGGCTTTTGAACCCGCCGTCGATTGGAGCCGCCGTTTCTTCTGCCGCCGCTAATTACGGACGGAGGAGACGCGGACTTCGCCTGGTCGGAGATCAGAGAAGACTTTGTCCTCCGTCGTCCCCGTTTGATGGATCCTGGTCGTTGGAGATTTTCTTGTGGACGCTTGGAAAAACCGTGGTGCCTAATCGGGTCTTTCGCAATTATTGTGTTTGGAGGACGACGTGAGTTGGTTGAGTTCCTGTCGGGTCGATTTGTGTCATCGTGGATTTTCAGAGACTAATGAAAAACAGAAAAAAGTTCAGCAGGAAATAGACGATTATTGGCTGAAACGATTTCTAATTTCTACAGTGCAATAAAGTTCAATCCTGAAGTAACATTTTGGATTTTTTATGCCACAAATCGAACTTTTTTTATTGAATTCTCTCATATTGAAACTATAAATTAACCCTTTGGAGACGCTGGGAAGCAGCGGCAGCAGGGCAAAGCTTACTTGGATTTATCAAGGCAAAGCTCAGCTGCCACAATGCGGTCACGCTGCTTCATGGATTACCTGTCGACACCGCCGTCATCGACGCTCGCCGGTGCCGCCGCCGGTAACCCGGCGCACGGCCGGCCGCGGCGGCTGCGGCGGCTGCGGCGGCTTCAAGGTAAAAGGTGTCGGAGACGAGCCCTCGACTGGAGAGACGGCGCCCGTAACGAGGCGGATCGAATGCAGAGCGTATCGCTGTTGCCATGAGAACACCTTGGCAGACCAGGCTGGCTGATTTTCATGTTCAAAGTAGCAGATGAAACTTCACACGCCTCTGGGCGAGCACAAACTTCTGCTGCTGCTGCTGCTGCTGCTGGCTCTTATGAAACACTTTCACATGAAGGGGAGGGCCGTGTGTGTGTGTGTGTGTGCGTGTGTGTGTGTGCGTGTGCGTGAGCGCGTATGTGAGTGTGCGTACACGTGTGGGTGTGTGTGTGAGAGCGAGCGCATCTGTGAGTGTGCGTACACGTGTGAGTGTGCGTGTATGCGGACATGTGCATCTGTGGACGTGCGTGTGTGTGCACATGTGTATCCGTGTGTATGCATGCGTGCTTGTGTGATCATGTGCGCGTTTGTGTGTGTGCGTGCTTGTGTGGATGTGTCTGTGTGTTGTGTGTGTGTGTGCGTGCGTGCATGAATTTTTTTCTATGTGCGTGTGCACTTGTATGCATGTGTGTGTGTGAGCGCGCGCACGAGGGTGTGTAAGCGCATTTGTGAGTGTGCGTACGTGTGTGAGTGTGTATGCATGTGAGTGTGCGTGTATGCAGGCATGTGCGTCTGTGGGTGTGTGCATGCGTGCGTCTGTATGAGTGTGTGTGTGTGTCTGCGCACTCGCATGTGTGTGTGCGTGTGTGATCGTGTGTGTGCGTGCGTGCGCGTGCGTGCGTGCATGCATGCATACATTCGTGTCTGTGTGTGTGTGTGTGTGTGAGCGTGTTTGTGAGTGTGCGTGTGCATATTTGTCTGAGTGTGTATGCATGTGAGTGTGCGTATATGTGGACATGTGCGTCTGTGGGTGTGTGCATGCGTGCGCACTCGCATATTTGTGTGTGTGTGTGCGAGATCACGTGCGCGTCTGTGCTTGTGTGTGTGCATGCTTGTGTGTGTGTGTGTGTGTGTGTGTGTGCGTGCGTGCGTGCATGCATGCATACATTCGTGTCTGTGTGTGTGTGTGTGTGTGTGTGTGTGTGTGTGTGTGTGTGTGTGTGTGTGTGTGAGAGAGAGAGAGAGAGAGAGATGATCTGCTCGATGAGGGTCTGTGCTCACAGCTGACAGGTCTGAGTTCGTTAGCGTCACGTTCCTCCGGCGCGACTTCCTTCCGTGCGACTCGGCGTCTCAGCGCGGCGTCGGCGGCGTCGGGCTGCTGTTTACAGACGGCTGGAACGGAACCTGCTGCGCCGCGTCTGATCACCGACGACGGTGAATAAAGCGACGCGGAGAGAAAACACAAACACGCGGCCCATAAATGAATAGATGACAAATGCATGAATAAGAGATGGCGGAGCGCCGGTGCAGCCGTGCGGCGGTGATGCGCACGGACGCGGCCCAGCCAGCCGCTGACCGAAATAGATCAAACGTGGACCGAAGCGGCGAAAGTAGAGAGAGGCTGCGGCGACGCCGGGCTGCCAATCATCCCGCCGGTGTCCTCTGAACTCGTTATCGCTCACCGCCGTCTCTTCTCGCTATTCGTCGAGTCGGGTTTTTAAACACCTGACTTCCTAATCGCGTTTACCGTTGGAGTTCCTGGATGTTTACTCCATAAATAACTGCTTCCTCACCGGTTTTACGCTCAAATTTCAGTTCTGTTTCGGATCCGCGGAACTCTGGAAACCGGAGGCTTTCCCGTTTTTGTCTTCGGGCCCGAATCGGTCGTTTCAGACGCAGGTTAGCGTCGGTATTTGCAGTTCGACTCGTTTTCCGTCTGCGGTAACTTATTGATAGGGCGGCACCAACAAGCGGCTCTGAGAGCAGCGAGGCCGAGTTTTTCATGGAGCCGCTCGCAGATTCGGGCTGGAATGCAACATTTAGCGGGCGACGCACACACACACACACACACACACACACACACACACGCGCGCGCGCACAATGTGTCTTCATCTAATCTTAACCAGGCTGGAGGAGCCGCCGCGCAATCGGCCCGCAATGTTGATTCATGTTGTCGAGACTTTTCTGAGGCGGGAAGACGCTGACGAAACTTTCCAACATTTTTCCGAACCCCAAAAAACACAAAAAGAACGGATGCATCTTTAATTAATTGGCAGCGATCGTCGGGAGGATCGTTCCCAGACTCTCCTCCCAGAACTTTAATCATCCGACACGTCCTGAAGGCCTGAGAGGCGGCAGGAAAGGGCCCAGCAACATAAAATACCACAAACGTTTGTTTATAAATTGGTCAAAAGAAAGAAAACACAAAGGGAACAAAGAGCGAACGAGAGAGTTGAGCTGGAACCAAAATGCTGCTTTTTAATGTCGCGTTTGTGTGTTTTTTTTCTGTGTTCCGCTTTGATTTATTGCAGGTGAAAACAGATTTTGATCATTTTTTTCAGATTAGACCACAAAAAACAGACGAACCTTCATCGAAACGTTTCCTACAGTCGACTTTTCTTCCTTCAAATAGAAACAATTTAGGAAATCGCTTCCACCACAATGAAAACGAAGGAAAATTCTCTCTGTAATTTGACTTTCAGCTACTTTGTAAACACACAAAGTACATTTTTGCTCAGTTCTTTCATTTCGAACATTAGTTTTATTTTTTATCTCGCTTAATCGACAGTTTATTTCAAATTTCTTCAGGTTTTTCATTATTTTAGTGATTATTTTAAACCTAAAGTGGAGTCTTTTATCATGGACAGATGGAGCCTCGTGTTCTCATACACCTGTCCAGGTGTTTTAACGAAGATAGGCTCCGCCCTCTTTGGGAATAACTCAGCACGTCACACTCGGTCACTGTATTTTCGGGGCTTTTACCAGAACTCATCCTCGGTTGTTTGTTGGTCTGCTCGCCGTTCGTGGCGCCGCTGAGCCCGCGAGAACATGGCGGCGCTGGTGCCACGGACCCTCGTTACCGCGGAGGGTCGCCTCCTCGGCGGGAGAGTCCTCCTGAGCGCGAGCGCTCCTTCCGTCGCCTCCGCTCGCCGTCGTTTTCCTCGCCGCGCTGATTGAAGTTCGTGAGGCCTTGTACGCCTTTTTAAGATCTGAACGCCGCAACAGGACTTTGGATGTTTTCACGCCGGTGTTTTTTTGTTTTTTTCCTCCTTGATGCCGAAGCTTCGAGTCTAAAAATACGGTCGTGCAACACATCAGTTGAAGGCGACACGCACGAGTGTAATTATAGTCCAGCCTTCTTGAACCCTCGTGTTGCTGCTTTCAGCCTGGAATCAACGCGCACTCTCTCTCTCTTTCGGTCTCCGAACTAAATACCTTCGTCCAATCAGACGGAGATACGACTTAGATATGGTCACCTGATCTGTAGGTGGGCGTGGCCAAGGCGCCTGCGGAGTGATGACGGTCGGAGGTGTTGCGGTTTTGTTGCGCGGGAAGAAAAAGTCAAACAAAAGAAACTACACATTAGTTATCCGGGAGTACTAATCTAAATACTCGAGTAGCTGCGTCATCGTGAGCCATGACATCATCACAGTACTCGAGGATACTACGTGAGGTCTGTTTTGCTCACGTCTCGCGGCCGTCCTCCTCGCTCGGTTTAATCTGCGGGATCGACTCCGTTTGCCTGCAGACGCTCTTTTTAGCTGATCCGTTTCTTCTTGGAGCCGCTCTCAGCTGATAAACTGCCAATTAAATCTGCAACGCTGCATGAAGGAAAGTGACACAAACATATTCAGGGTCAGCTCAAGTTGTTTACTCGCTGTACAGTTCAGTGTTTGTAGTACAAAAACACGACGTCATTCGCAACAACCGTCAGAGTGTCAGACGTGCAGGCGGTGGCGGCTCACTGGCTGGTTGAAAGTACAGAGAGAGTACAGGTACTTGTATGTACATGTACTCTTGATTACTTTGTTCTATTTACAGTGTCAGAGATCTGCCTGTTGAGCTGCATGCATGGTCCACGTAGGGGTCAAAGGTCAGACTTGGTTCTGTCTCAGGAGGTGTACACACAGTGAAAGAGTACTTGTACTGTAGTACTGAGGCGTCCAGGTTAGCAGCGTTGATCTGTCGCCACACGGTAGCAGCAGCATTAACAGCAGCAGAGCAGTGGGAGCATTAACAGCAGCAGCATTAGCAGTGGCAGCATCATTAGCATTAACAGCAGCAGCAATAACAACAGCAGCTGAAGAGCATTGGCGTTCATGGTGGCAGCAGCATTGGCATTAACAGCAGCAGTAGCATTAACAGCAGTTGAATAGCAGCAGCATTAACAGCAGCAGAGGCAGAGCTACGGCATTAACAGCAGCAGCAGCGTCATGAGTAGCATCAGCAGCATTAACGGCAGTATCAGCATTAACAGCACCAGCTGTAGAGCAACAACATTAGCATTAACAGCAGCAGCTGCAGAGCAGAAGCAGCATTAGCAGCAGCATCATTAGTAGCAGCAGCAGCAGCAGCAGCATTAATGGGAGCAGCATTAACAACAGCAGCTGAAGAGCAGCAACATCAACAGCAGCAGCAGCAGCAACACAGTTACAGCAGCAGCTGCAGAGCATCAGCATTAACAGTGGCAGCAGCGTTAACAACAGCAGCATTAGCAGCAGCGATCCTCCT
>JASSRZ010000001.1:22400004-22414710 GCA_032164315.1 Malacoctenus gilli
TGTATCAGCCTGTTTTAGCACATGAGCCTCCCCCTCCTCCTCCTCCTCCTCCTCCTCCTCCTCCTCCTCCTCCTCCTCCCTGACCTCTCATGCTGCTCCTCACTGCCCTGCCCCACCTCCCACCCTCCACCTCCCACCGTCATGTTGACCCTGTGCTGTCATACAGATGGAGGGCAGAGCTGCGCTTCCAAATAACAGCTAAAAGGCGAAGCGCCGCATTCGCACCTTACAGCTGTGACTTCCGCACGTATGAACCAAACACCGAACCGCCGTGAAACTTCGCTCCGGCGACTTCCTTTTAAAATCAGCCATCGTTTAGCCTTTAATCGCTGGCCTCGCTCTTCCTCCTCCTCCTCCTCGCTCTTCCTCTCGTTGCGCCTCAGTTTTTCAACCGGCAGCGACCGTGTTTCCATTTCCAATCTTGCGTTTCCAGATGCTTCACAGGAAAGGTTATCAACGCCGAGAAGAATCCCATTAAAGGCCGTTCATTTGTTTATTTGTGCCCATAAAAAGCAAATTGGTCGCTCGCAGCTGCGTTTTGTTTCTCGTCGTTTTGTGACCCTCCGGTCTCATTAAGGTGCCTGAATATTAATGGAGGACTGTTGCTGCTACATGCTGCTATTTGGCCTGCGTGCATGAAACATACTTAGCTGGCCGTCTGCACTGAAGGTCCCCGTCCCCTCGCCCCCCCCCCCGTCCCCCCCGTCCTCCGGGACCGCTGGCTGCAAGTTGGCTAGGACCGTCAATAACAGGCCGCGCGAGTAGAGTCTGAGGAGACTCGTTAGAGGGTCGGACGCCGCGACGAGCCGCTGCCGCGTCCCGGCTCGAGGTCCCCGAAGCGTCGCGAGGGTCCCCGGTCGGCGCCGCGCAAACAGGGAGGGAGGGGGAGGACGCCGTCCGCCTGAGGGTGACCAGCCGTGAGAGCCGCCGGCCCGGAGACCAGGCTGAAAATCCCGCCAACCAGGAAAAGGCTCCGATACTCAAACCGAAGTCACCGGGACGGAAATGTGACGTTTCTGGGACTGCAGCAACAAGAACCAACGTCAGGAAAAGTGGAAAACAACAGCAAACAATCAAATAATAATCAACCAACCAACCAACCAACCAACCAACCAATAATAATCAACCAACCAACCAACCAAGAATCAACCAACCAACCAACCAACCAACCAATCAACCAACCAACCAACCAAGAATTAACCAGCCAACCAACAAATAACCAACCAACCAACCAA
The DNA here is from genome assembly GCA_032164315.1 of Malacoctenus gilli. Taxonomy (NCBI): domain Eukaryota; kingdom Metazoa; phylum Chordata; class Actinopteri; order Blenniiformes; family Labrisomidae; genus Malacoctenus; species Malacoctenus gilli. The sequence continues at coordinate 22,401,240 of JASSRZ010000001.1, forward strand.
CCAACCAACCAATAATCAGCCAGCCAACCAACAAATAACCAACCAACAAATAACCAACCAACCAACCAACCAACCAACCAACCAACCAACCAACCAATAACCCAACCAATAGTCAACCAACCAACCAACCAACCAACAAATAACCAACCAACCGATAATAATCAACCAACCAACCAAGAATCAACCAACCAACTAACCAACCAACTGACCCTACAGAAAATGCAATTTCCTTGTCTGAGGCAGTAGATTATTATTATTATTATTATTATTATTATTATTATTATTATTATTATAAGATCAGTTAAACTTCCTTCAGACAGTGAAGTGTCCATGAAGCTGTTTCTTTAAGAGACCCTGAGAAACAGGAAGTCGATCCTGACAGGAAACAACCTGCTCATCCAGCTCAGGTTCACGCCTCCAAAATAAAACTCCAAACACATAAACAATGTCAAAAACATCACACAAAAGTTGCAGCCTAACTGCAGCGTTGGTGAGACGAGGTGTCCCGTTGACACGTCGTGTTAATGTCTCAACTTTGACCCCCTCGCCGTGTCCCACCTTCATCTCCCGCTCATTAAGTGGCGCTCGCCATCTGCACTCGCCGCTCGCCGCCGTGAAAACTAATAATGTTGTAATTACACGAACAGGACGGAGGAAGGCTTGTCAGTCATACTAATGATTGGCGAGGGGAGAGTGCGTCGCAGGCTGCTGGGGGCGGAGAGCTGGAGGGGAAGGAGGAGGGGGGCGGGGGGGGGGTAATACGGACGTAGGAGGGATGGAGTGGGGCAGAAAACATCGGGGAGGGGGAAGTATCAACAGAACTAAAGAAGGAAAGAGCGTCTCTCTCTCTCTCTCTCTCTCTCTCTCTCTCTCTCTCTCTCTCTCTCTCTTCGCTCACTTACTCTCTCTCCTGCTCTCTCTCTCTCTCTCGCTCTCTCTCTCTCTCTCTCTCTCTCCTGCTCTCTCTTTCTCTCTCTCTCCTGCTCTCTCTCTGTCTTTCTCTCTCTCTCTGTCCCTCTCTCTTCGCTTACTTACTCTCTTACTCTCTCTCTCTCTCCTGCTCTCTGTCTCTCTCTCTCCTGCTCTCTCTCTCTCTCTTTCCCTCTCAGATTATACACATTAAGCTGCAGTGTTACCACCGCATTTTCAGCGGTGTCCTTGTGGTTTGTGAACCCAACGTTTAACCGGAGGTTAAAGCCGGCTGAAGAGACACATATTCGAGCAACCAGCGCTCGTGCGTTTGTGCCCTTCAGCAAGGCGTTTAACCCCTGAGGCGCTGCACCGCGGCAGCTCACGCCGAACGAGTTTTAGGCTGAACGATGGATCGATTTTGGAAACGTTTTGACTCTGCGGCGTGGAGGTTATGCTGCGGATTCGAACTGCTTTTCTTGTTTATGATGCATTAATTTCCATCCAGATTTGGCCTCGGGACGCCGCTTTCTGTCACGTAGGACACAAAGCACACCGAGCAGATTCGGAGTGGGCGGAGTGACTTGGAGTTGGTTCTCCGTCGGTGAAACCAGAGCGCTTACAGCCGCCGCCGGCGTCTCCTGCTCCCAGAGTCACACGGAGGCTCCTCAACGTTTCCCGCTCGCTTGTTCAACACAACGTTTGTAGCACGTGGTTCCTCGCGCAGTTTCTTTGAAGGCGTTGATGAAGCGTGGTGGATGTGGATTGACCTCCAGAAGCTGCAGATGATGGCAGGTCGACATTTCACAGCGAGCTTTGTCTGTTTTCGACGGATTTGGATGCAGCGTAGTCGAGTGGTCGCGATTGTGTCGTTTGGTGGCTGAAAGGATGAAAACTTAAAGCGTGTGTGTGGCCCTTTAAGAGAGTTGAAGCAGGAAGCTTCAGCAGGTTTGCGCTCTCCGTGCGCTTCCTCGTTACGCGTAAACACGGAGCGACTGGACGTTTCAGGAGGACGGAGCCGAAGCCCGGAGGCAGCGCGAGCGTGTGATCCGTGGGTTCAGAGACTCGCGGCGTGTCAGAGCGCCACGCTGATGGTGTTTGTCATTGGCAGGGCAGGAAATGGTTTTTAATAATGTCATTAAAAGTTGGTGCGACCCACCTATCCGACGCCGGCCAATTAGTAATCTGTGAGCCGTGAGCCGGAGGAATCTGTCTCTATTTTTCCCTCCCCCTGAGATCTCATTACGGCGTGATGGCGACAGTGTTGGCCAATCGACCCGTGTCTCCCGTCTCATTCCCCTCATACATCACCGCTGCCCTCTGAGGAATAAGGGAATTAGTGTGAGTGTGACTGCCGCTCCTCAGCCTGTCCCTTCTAATGATAATAAGCCCCCAAAAAAAGAGAGAACAGGAGTGTTTTGCCTCGCGTCGAGAAATTAGTCGCTCAGAGCCGCAGCGGGCTTGCTTCTGGAGGCGGGAACTCGGACGATTCACGGTCCGGCAAAGCGCCCCGACCAGTTTTAGGGACAGTTTTTAATCCGCAAAGAAGGAGGATGACCTTTCTTTGTTTGCTTAGAAATTATGCAAACAACTATTTGTATGCGTACGATTGTCGCTCGGTGACTTTGAAAGCCGCGGTTTCACCTTTTCGGTTCACCGAGAAACGTTTCTCGTTGTCTCAGGCCGGATTTTCTGCTCTGGATCAGACCGGTTCGAATCCTAATTTAATTGTTTCAGCTTTCAGGAAGTGTTGTCGGCCTTCGGACACACCTGTGGTCTCAAGACTTGTCCTGGAGAACAGCTGTGGATGCATTTGTGGGATGGCTGTCTGCACTGGTCAATTTCAATGGACGGTTTGTCGGCAAACTCTAAAGAGACCAGAGAAACACTCATTCAACTGAAGGTCACAGCTGACAATCAGGAAACATCACCCTGGACATTCAGGCCTCGTTCCTACTGATGCATTTGTGGGATGGCTGTCTGTACTGGTCAGTCTAAATGGACGGTTTGTCACCAGAGAAGAGAGAAAAACTCATCCAAGCTGTAGTGATCTGAATTGTGCTGCATGCTGGACATTTAGGCGTCGTCCCTGCTGATGCATTTGTGGGATGACTGTCTGCAATGGTCAGTTTTAAAGGACAGTTTGTCCTAGAACTCTGAGGAGAACAGGAAAACACTGAAGGTCACAGGTCAAAGCCAGCTGTCAATCAGGATATATCAGGGTGCACGCTGGAAATTCAGGCTTCGTCCCTACTGATGCATTTGTGGGATGACTGTCTGTACTGCTCAGTCTAAATGGACAGTTTGTCGGCAGGGACCAGAGAAACACTCATCCAAGCTGGATTCAACCGAAGATAAAAGGGGATCAGGGAACGTCGACTCTCAGGCCTCGTCCCTGCTCATGCATTTGTGGGATGACTGCCATGACATGTGGTGAACAAACCCCAGAGAAACAGGATCACCGACATTTCCTCCGACTCCAGGAATCAAACCGAGCCCCTCTGAGTGCGAGCGTGACCCGCTGCTCCACCGAGGCCTCGGGGACGACCCGACTGTTTGTCTCGCCTCTTCTGGGACGAGGACCCGTTTGACCCTGCGATGCCGCCGCCGTCGCCGCTGCTCTCTGTGGTTTGAGCCCACTGGCACACACACTGGCGAGCGCTTCATCTCGCAGCATCAGTCGTCTGTTTGGCTGTTCGCACGCGCGTTAAAGCGGACCCTCCATTGCGATATCAAAGGCGGCCCCCGGCTCGGGGAAACACTGGCGTACAGGCGGGTCCGTGGGGAGCCGTGTGAAGTCTGAGGAATGGCCTCAGGTGATGTCACTTCAGTCGGCGCGGGCTGCGGCTGAGGACTGCAGATTTGATGGCGCCGCAGAGGGGGGAAAAAAAAAAAAACAGGCCGGTCGTTGGGTATCACAGAGAAAGGAGCGAAGCGGGCCAGTGAAGCTCCGCCTTCATCTCCGCTCCAGGCCGCTTCAGCCGGGAAACTCCAGCGCGCCGCAGCGCTCGCCTCACCTGGAATGTAGGTCGCTGCGGCACAAAGACTCGGTCGGCGGCCCGCGGCGGCAACGGCGGCGGCGCGCCAACCTTCAGCTGGGTTGCCAAATTAGACTTTTAAAAAATCAGCACCATTCAGTCCAAATCAGAGCCGGAGGTCTTCGTTCTGCCGTCATATTCCGCTTTTATGTCACTTATTTTAGAATATTCCTCTTTGCTTTTCAATTTTGACTGAATTAAACCTCCATGTTTCTGGTAAATTCCGACTCCAGAGCAGCTCAATCCGTCCTTTAATCTCCTGCTTACTGCAGGAGATTAAAAAACCTTAAAAAAAAACATTTTTATTTTTGTTTTTGCTGTTTTAAATTCAAAATTTTCGGAGGCACTCGTCACACGTCGTCAGCGCGCCTCACGAACGCGTCGTTTTCTCGTACAAGTACTAAAAAATCCTCTTTTTTAATGGGAATTCTCTGACTTCCACTTCTTCTCTTTTGTTTTTTTGCTGTCATTGGCTGAGTTCAGTGTGCAGGCGCCACCTATTGGCCTTCTATGTGTACTGCAGCATTTTCTCAAACTGCTTCACTCGAAGTACATATTTGAATAGTATTTGGAGCTTCTGAAGATGATTTTTTGGAGGTAAAATTTGATTCACAGAATTTGTTTTACTGTGAGATTGTCGTGTTTGATTGAAAAGCTCCGTCAGTTTGGAACTCTCACGTGATCGTTCAAAATCTCCACTTGTTACATTGAGGAGTGAAACGATTTGAACACATCGTCTTCAGGTTTTTACTTGCGCCAGCGGGACCACCGGCGGTCCTTTATCGATGACATGTATGAAGATGGAGGAGCATCGGCCTCGGGAATAAACGCGTTGACCTCGCGTGTCCCACCGGCAGTAAACAAGGCGACCGGAGCGCCGGACCTTCCCGGATAAACGCCGCGCATTACAGTTCCCGCTGATGCAGCTGTTAGCGTCCTGGAGTCCTGCGATCAGGTCGTGTATGTCCTTAGTTGCGTTGATGTGTGTCACACACACACACACACACACACTCCTTCGCCTGACATTGAGTGTGTGTTGCAGGTGTTTTCCACCTTTCCTCTAATTGCTCACACCTGCTCCACCTTGCGATTGTCTGCGGTGACCTGCGAGGATTGGATTTGCGGCGAGCCGCCGGATCACCGGCAGGGTGAACCCATTAGATTTCCCCCGACGGACCGCCGGAGCAGATGTGCAGCGCGGCTCCTGCAGGAGTCTCGGCGGGGTGATTCCCCCCCCCCCCACCCCCGTCTGGATCGCTGCCTCGCCGGCGCTCCCCCGAGAGCGCCGGCGAGGCCAGACGCATTCGCCGCCGTCGTTCGGTCCAACGCGGCCGACCTACTTCTGCGCTCTCGTTGACGGAGCGGTGATTATACCTGGCGCCTCGTTTCTATTACAGGAGAGTAATTACGGTTGATATTGTTGCCGCGGCGATGCTTTGCCCCTTCGGTGACGGTTAACACCTCGATAGATTTGTCTGCTGGTGATTTTATGCAAACACACAATGGGGAGAGAGGCGCCGCGATTGTGGAGGGTTTGTTTGGCGGCTCGGGCTCAGAGGCGCCATTCAAGAACAGTTTACCGCGTTCACAACGATCCAGAATTGAATTACTTTGCAGTTTTATCAGAGCTCAATGCAAAAGAGCAAAAAAAACACACGGAACAACCGTTAAATCCTCGGTGAAACGCGGCAATTAATGCGTCGGTGCTTGTAAAATGCTGCCGACGTCACCGGCCGGTTAATTATTCGACCGAGGACGAAGAAGATCGACCGTGACCGAAAAGAGACGGTGTTAGAAAAAAGAAGTCGAGAGGTTTTTTTAAACGTTTAACCTCGTGTCTCACTACTGCCCCCTATTTGTTACGCTGGTACTGCAACGTTAGGGTCTTTCACTCACGTTTTATTCACGTTTTGGTGGTTCTGGACAGGTGAAAGTCAATAATACGATGTATATTACATTAAAAATGACACAGATAAACACATTATTGGACAGATTAAATAGATTAGATAACGTCTAATATTCAATATCAATGAATACGTTAAGGCCGAATATTTATTTTATGCGTTGCATCGATTTTTTTTGTGCGCTGAGAGTGTGAACGACCAAATTACGCAGCGGCGTTCACCTCCGTCGGAATAAAGCGTCCACCTGCTGGTCGCAGGAACAGAGTGAGACTTCCTCTCGCGGCCGAACAATGGCGGCCGGGCGCCGGCCTGTAAGTGGGTTGATCAAAGAGCCGCCTCCCCTCAGGAGCCCCGTTTCGCGGCGATTGATCGATCGGGAGGCAGCGAGGCGGAATGAGGGCTCGAGCCTGCGCCTCTGCCTTTACTCACTCTTGGGCGTCGCCGCCCCCGCGGGCAGCGACCCCCTCGCCATTGTGCCGCGCCATAATGTCATCTCCCCCGCGAGCGGCGGGGGGAGGGAGGGGGGGGGGGATAAAAACGGGCCACAATGGTTGAATGGGAGCGCGGCGTCAGATTATAGATCAGCGTTGTTCCTGCTGCCAGCCTAATGATCAGCCGCCTATTGTCGGGGCGCAGAATGAGGGAGCTAATCTCGTTAATGGTCCGTTTCATTCGCTCGGACTGGTTTGCGTAGACAAAAGGGGCTTTAAATGGAGAGGATTTGAGCGGTGGATCTAAACAGCGCCGCGCGGGACAAAAGGCATCGGCGCCGCTCCGCTATCGGAGCCAATCGCAGAGCAACCGCGCCGCAACCGGCCGGCGAACAGACTCGCGCTGATGGGTTTTGCTCAGAGATGGAGGAGGAAGAAGAGGAGGAGGAGGAGGAGGTGGGGGGGGGGCTGATCAGCCTTCATTTCCTCCACCGCCAGCGTTTAATTTTCTGTTTACATAATTATTGCTCCCCCTTCATCCCTCTCGGAGAGCGACAACACGTTTAGTGGCTTTTCTGGTGTGCGGCAGCGAGCTGGAGGGCGCGCTGTTTTACAACCTTTAATTGGACGAACACCAGCCGCATCTGAAGCCGCGATTAGCTGCAAATATGGAAAAAAAAGGAAGGAAGGGAAAAAAAAAACCAAAACCCAGAAACGAACTTGTTTTTTTTTTGGGACGCAATTATCATTTCAGGCAATTATTTGGAGCGTGAACCCCACAGTTCGATGACGCCGCCGTGCAGGAAGGACACGGCGTCTCCTGCCTTCTGCTCCGCTTCGGCGCTGTGATGTCATTTAATGCAGCGAGCAGATAGATAGATATATAAATAAAAGAGCCGCCGTGCTGCCCTCATTCTATCAACTCGCTGCTGCTGCCCCCCCCCCCCTCACCACCACCAATCAGTCTTTTATCAGCGATTCTCGGCTGCTCTGCGGGATGAACGCTGCTCTCGTCGCTCTGATGTTTGTCAGTTAGGAGTTTAAACAGACAGATTAAGGGTAAACGAGCGCCGTCCAACCTGGCAACCCGGATCCGCGGCGCTCACGAGGGATGGCGGGCGCCCCGAGGCTCTGCCTGCTCCGAGCTCACGGTCCAACTCGGACGTTTTTGGGTAAAATCTGACACTTCTGTTTGGATTCCTGAATCAGCTTTTATTTTGAAGGCTCTTGCCTCTCGTTTGTGTTTCCTTTGGCGTTTGGCTTCACTGGAATGTTTTGGTGGACCTCAAAGCTTTTCCTGAGCAGCATGTTGCGAGGTTTTGAGTCGCTGTGTTAAAACTGGTTGCCAGTGAGCCTGAAGGTTGTCGGCTTGACCACCGCTCGCACCCTGCCGCTGTGCCGACGTGCCTCTGAGCAACACCGGAGTCCAAACGGCTTCAGTCAGATGTTTAATGTTCACCTGGTGGAAAAAAAGTCTCTGTTGTTTTTAACAGGTTTGTTTCAGTCTGGAGCTAAAAACAAACCGCAGAGCTCGAAGGCCGACGCCTCCGAAACACTTTATTTCAGATCTACGAGCCCTGACTGATTGATGGCAAGCTGGAGGCTGCACACACACACACACACACACACACACACACACACACACACACACGAACGCACACACACACACAAACACAGACACACAAACGCACAGACACATGCATGCCCAGACACGAACACGCACGCAGACACACACACACACAGACACACACTTGCGCAAGCATACACATGCTCTCGTACACACACGCACACAGACACACACATGCAAACACACACGCACACAGACACATGCATGCACACACAGACAGACACATGCACACACCCACACACAGACACACACGCACATGCACACACACACACACACGCGTGCGCACACACATACACATACACAGACACGTGCATACACACACACGCACACACACACTGTGAGAACGCTGTAAAACGCTCCAAACATTTGAAACTGGACTAAACTGCCTCACACACTGTTTGTTTGGGGCCTTAAATGACCAAAGACCTGTTCAGATGTCCTTGTTTGAATTTAAGTTGGAAATTTTTGCTGATAGTGATGTTTGACAGCTGCATTTATACTTATTTTATACAGTTATTTTTATACTGTTTAGCCAGTTTTCATTGAAAACGCTGCAGTACATCTTCCAGGCCTGTAGGTGGCACACAAGCACAGAAATTCAGCTGATGAAAACAGAGAAACGAAGCGAAGAAGTAGAAGGAAATCAAACGTGTTTCTGAACTTCGGCCTCCTCGCTCTGACGTTGGAGAGCTGCAGCGTCTCTTAAGAGGACGTTAGCGAGCTCCAGAATCGGCTGCAAACCTTCCTCCCCGGATCCTCGTCCGGCGCCGCTCCGGCCCGCGCTTCTATTTCGCTTCGCCGTCGGCGCAGAGCGGTGAAAATACGGCGAACTGAGGAGAACAAACGCGGCAGCTTCCTCCTGAGAGGACGGACGGATGGTCTCGATTCTCATCACACGCCTCCAACGCACACTGCTGTTCACACACTGGCCACACACACGCGCGCACACACACACACACACACACGTCTTCATATCCATCTCGGCGTCTCATCGGCTGCCTGCCTTCACGCAGACCTCTCAGCTGTCACTTCAATCATCGCTCTTCTCCTCTTTCTTCTCTTATCATCCGTTTCCCTCCGTTCATCCATCCGCCGTCCATCCCGCGCTGCTCGCCGCCTCGTCTGTCAGACTTTCTCGCCGCGGTTTGTGGGAAGAAAAAAAAAAAAATCAATTATTGCAGATGCGCCTTTTGAAATTAGATCATGAAATGTTATGAGGCTGTAAATTAGGTCGCCGACATCCGGATGCTGATCGGGCAGATCGGAGCAGGAGTCACCGGGAGGCTGCGTTTCCTCGCCGGTCGATGCTGCCGGTCACAACTTGGAAATGCCAGCCTGGATGATGACTAATAGTTCTTATCCTTATTATTTAAGCTCATTTAATTCACAAATTATCACATTTTTCTGGCTCTCTGATGGAAAAGGAAACATTTCTAGAAAAGGTGCTTAAACTACGACACGACAAAATGCAATAAAATCACGTTAAATTATTAGTTTTTCTATTTACTGCTAAAAAATCCCGAACTAACCTTCTGAAGGACATTAAAGTGACCCTATTTTACACATTTTGGATGTCTTTGTCTTCGTACGCAAGTCCACAATGACAGAAATTGATCAAGCTCTTTTTCTCAAACACCGTATTTTATTATATCTCGATCGTCTCCTTCAGCCCCTCTAGAAACGAGCAGAATGAGGCTCTTCCGCATTAAGCCCCGCCCCTACAAGATGCAGGACGCCTCTGATTGGTCAACTGCTGGTAGCAGTTGTCGGGAGCGTAGAGAAGCTGTCCAATCACTGAGCCCCTCGCCCTGTGACGTCAGTGAAAAAAACTCCCTGAAACAGACCGTTTCTACCACCATCGAAACTGAATGGAGTGGCATGCTAGACATCTCAAACATGACTTTATTTGAACAGAGGGGGCGCTGCTCACTTGTCTGAAAGAGCTTTCAACACTATTACACTGTGAATAGCTGAAAAACGTCGAAATAGCATAATAGGGCTCCTTTAAAAGTGGCTGAAACAGTGAATAAAGTGTTCGAAGACACCAACGATGAATTGCGGCTGCGTTCTTGCACATGTGTTACATGTGTCATTTGCATGAACCAGTGCTCAGCTGTTTTGCCGTGTGTTTTGCCCGCGCTGCCGTAATCGGCCCCTGAAAGACGCCCCGCGGTGACGAAACGCAGCCAAAAGACGCGCAATTAATTTTAATGGCCGCAGGAAGCGAACGGAGTGAAAGACTTTCTGCCGGCTCTTTTCAGGGTGGCTGAAAAAAACGTGTAAACGTTGGTCTCCATGTTTTCTTTTGCCTCCACAGGCTCTGAAGTCGCTCCTCTAATACCATTAAACACACATTTTGCAGTCATTGAATCTTTAATCCGCTTCTGTGACTCTGGAAAGACAGTTTGCTCCCTAATCTCCGCGGCCGCGAGCGCCGCCGCCGCGATACCATTCATCTCCACGCCGCCTCGTTGGAGGCGACGTCTCGTATCTGCGGCAGATTAGACTGTTGTTTGTGTGGTTTTATGGAGCCGACTGTGACCATATTGTAAAAAAGTACATAAATAAAGCACGGCAGAGCTTCTGCTGCAGCTGAAAAATGGAGAATATAGATCTGGATGTGTTAGAAGCAGTAAAGCGGCGAGCGCCCGCCGTGAGCGACGTTCCTCTGCGTCTTCCCCCTCAGTGCCCAACTTCCTGCACGCGAGATGAGCAGCGCTGTAGGTTGGGTGGAAACAGTGGTGTCAGCTGAATACCTGTGTGTGTGTGTGTGTGTGTGTGTGTGTGTGTGTGTGTGTGTGTGCGCGCGCGCGTGCGCGTGTGTGCGTGTCTGTGTGTGCGTGCGTGCGTGCGTGCGTGCGTGCGTGCGTGCGTGCGTGCGTGCGTGCATGAGTGTGTGTGCATGTGTGTGCTTTATGTCTTTGTGCGTGTGTGCCTGTGTGTTTTTGTGTATGTGTAAGTGTGCATCTCTGTGTGCGTGCATGTGCGCTTCTGTGTGTGTGGCGCGTGTGTGTGTGCCGTGTGTCTTTGTGCGTGTGTGCCTGTGTGTGCGTGTGTGTGTGTAAGTGTGCATCTCTCTGTGCGTGCATGTGCGCTTCGGTGTGTATGTGTGTGTGTGCATCTCTGTGCACTTCTGTGCATGTGTGTCTGTGTGTTCGTGAGTGTGTATGTGTGTCTCTGTGTGTGTGTGCTTGTGTTTGTGCGTCTGTGTGTGCTGTCTGTCTTTGTGCATGTGGGTCTGTATTCGTCAGAGTGTGTGTGTGCGTGTGCGCGTGCGTGTGTGTGTCACCCACTGCTCTGGAAGCTCCTCACATCACGCTGCCAAGGGCGTCCCCTCTTCCTCACCCCGCCTCCTCACTCCTCCCCTTCACCCCTCCTCCCCCCCCCCCTCAGCCCGCCCCCCTCGCTCCCCTAATAGGTTCACGGCCCCGCGACTCCTCCTCAGATGAAAACAGATAAAATCATCCAGACGTGGCGTGAACTGCCAGTTAATGTTCTCCACGCGCTAAAAAAAAAGGAGGCGGCGGGTATGAAGATGTGTCTGTTTTTCATCCCTTCATCCGTCCGTCGTTCAAGCAGGTGCTCAGATTTTGGTCGAGATCCGTTGATGCAAAACGAGGAAAAACGAGACTTCTGTGGCTCGTTATTGGACGTGTCCCTTTAGTGTGTGTCAGTAGGTGTTCTGGTGGAGGTTTGCGCTCTCTGAGTGCTTGTCGTTTCTGCTGTTCTGCTCAGTGAGACTCATGATAGGGTCCGTCTGTCCTGTTTGGAGACTTTCTGTCCGTCCTTTTCTTACATCTTCTGAGTTTGGGGTTTTTTATTCAACTCTTACATCATCTAATTGTTTCTTTTAATCTGTTTTTGTCCCCTGAAAAACGAATCCCGTCGTCATGACGGTTTCTGTCACTCGTCGCCGGTGCGACTTCGGGATGTTTCACCGTTTCGGATCAGGGTTATTAAATGTGCTTTTCGGAGATCAGAACGGCTCTCGGGACGAGGATCCTTTTATTCCAGAGTGTCGCCGCGCGGAGCCGTGCCGTAATGGATCTGAAACTGTGTACGGAGTGTGACGCTGTGTTTTCCTGCCGCAAGTAAGAGGTAAAAAACGCAGTTTGAGTGCTTTTAAAGGCCGACCGAGGATCCCAGGAGGCCACTTAAACACTGACAGCTGTTTAACATGAAGGAGCAGTGGCAGAGTTTCAGTTTGCAGTCGTTCCGTCTGCTTATGTGGGGAGGGTTTCACTGTGTCTGTGCGGCTCCGTCTCTCCGTTACACTCTGCAAAACTCAGAAACAAATCGATAGGAAGCTAAAAAAAAAAGGTTCAGAATTCACCGAAGATGAACCAAGCAAGAAATCAGGCCAACGATGTTTGCAGCTAAAAATCCTGCCAATAATAAACCACTTCCAGTCTTCAGTGTCGCGGAAATGGTGAGAGAAAGACACCGTTAGTCCCAGTACAAGCAATCAGTGTTGTTCAGGGGTTTTGTCGAGCCTGACGCGGCCTCGTGTGGTTGGACGAGCAGGAGAAACGTCGGTTCGGCGCCTCAAGAATCGACGTCGGCGAAGGCTTTTATTGTGAAAAGCGTTTTCCAGGAGATCAATCAGAGCGCCGGTTTCCTGCGACGGGAGGAAGATGGAGCGATAATCGTCCCCCGCCTTCGTAATTTGTAGTTGCGTTCGGAAAAAACCCCGAGCGCGGCGCCGTCCTCGCTCGCGCCAAATCCCGGCCGGCACCTGGCGGGACGAACGGCGGTGTCAGCGGTATCGATCTGCCACCTTTTCAACCCGCCGCTGATGCATTATGGCGGTAAAAACCTCCCTTAATGCGTCTTTAATCCATGCCGGCCGCCTTGCTCGGCTGCTTATTGTCTCGTAAGTGCGGTCGTTAGCGGTGATGTCGGGCGAGCGGCCTTCGAACCCGGAGACGCTCACTTCCTGGCGCTTCCTGGCGGGCCGACGCCGGACGTCCGCTCCTGTTTTTGCATTCGTTTGTCGCCGCGGCGGATGAAGGAGGAGGACCTCATCCCGCTCCTGTGATTCGCTGAGAGGGAGGGAGGCAGCTCGGTCAGAGCGAATGAGTTGCGTCTTCAGGAGGCTCTGTGGTGTGTGTGGTTGTGCGACACACACACACACACACACACACACGTACACACACACCCTCCTGGATATCAGCATCTGCTTTAATTGATTCCAGCCCACGAGGAGGCTGATGGAGGCGCAAACGCAGAGCGCGTCCTCCAACGTTCAACCGCCGGCGCGACACCTTTTTCGTGCCGCCGCGGCCGGCTATTTTTACTTCCTGTCGGATGTTCGGGGGACGCGTTGGGAAACGTCGCCACAATCCGCCGGCCTTCGGGTAGCGGCGACGGCGGCGGTAAAAATAATGAAGCGAGGAGGCGTTCCTCCTTCCTCTCAGACGAGGTTCGTTCGAGTGCGAGTGTTTGGAGTCAAGTGCGCCTGCGTCCTCCCGATTCCTCCTCCTCTTCCTTCTTCTTCTTCTTCTTCTTCTTCTTCTTCTTCTTCTTCTTCTTCTTCTTCTTCTCCTTCTCCTTCTCCTTCTC
>JASSRZ010000001.1:22432890-22450227 GCA_032164315.1 Malacoctenus gilli
TCGTCGACGACTTTCACCGGTTCCTCGTCCCTCTCGGATGAAACAACGCGAACTCGTGGAAACGTCTCTTTACATCCGTCGTAAAGTTCTGAACACAGCGGTAACGATGGAGCTCCGACGTCGTCGCGAGCGACCGTGTCTCCTTCTCGCCTCCCTCCCCTCCGCGCGATCGCCCGTATCTTGCGGCGAGTCCAGGGCTGTAACTGTAAAGAGCGAGGCCATCGGCGGCGGCGGCGGCGGGGAGCGCGCGAGCGCTCAGTGTAGCGGGACAATAGGCATCGATAAAACATCGGCGGCGTATCGGCCCTCTAATGGTATGCAGAGCGATTTTATGGCGCTCATACATTTTCTAACAGCCTTTTATGTAACATTTTTACATCTCCATTACGCCGCCGTCCGGGGGCCAGACAGCGCTGGCTGTGCCGCGTAAAACGCTCCATAAAGTCTCCTGCAGGTACAAACGGAGCGCCGGGGACGCCGCCGCCGCCGCCGCCGCCACCGCCGTCGCCCGGGAAGCCTGCAAATCGCCGCGGGTCCTCGCGAAAGACCCTCCGATCAGTCGCAGGCGTGAAACCTCGATTTGGCGCCGGATCTGTCCGCGGAAGGTCCTCGAATGGCGTCGAGTTCCAGCCCATCACAGGCCAAGAAAGAGCGACACACTGTCACAGACACACACACAGATGCACATGCACAAACACACATGCATACAACATACACACACACACTCCCAGAAACACACTCACAGAGACACACATACACTCATAGTCAAACACGCATACTGTCACACACACACACACAGACACACACACACACTCACACACACACACATAAACATACACACGCACACTGTCACAGATACACAACACAAACACTCACAACACACACACACTCACAGACACATACACAATCCCAGAAACAAACTCACAGAGACACACATACACACGCACACAAACACACACACACTCATGCGCGCACACACTCATCGTCACTCACACTCACTCACATATTGACATACATGCAAGTACGCACTCGCCCACACACACATACACACACAAACACTCTCACAGACACACAACACAAAAACACACACAAACACACACACACAAACACGCGCACACACATACACACACACAAACACACACACTCATTGTCACACACACACTCACATATAGACATACACGCAAGTACGCACTTGCCCAGACACACAACACACACACACACACACACAAACACACACACACACACACACACACACAGAGCATAAAGGCATGGAGCAGCCCATCGCGGCACCCGTTCAGGGACGCCAAGCGTCCAGAAGACGTAGGGAACAAACCTCTGAACACACACACACTCCAAACAGCAATAAGCTCTCACATCAAGGAGACTTTCACCTCGTACAATCATCCAGTTTAGGAGAGTATTGTTACTGCTAAACGCTCTCGGACTGAGAAGAAAACTGCTTCCTCTAAATGATATTTTGGTGGAATTAACATCTCGATGTGTCCGTTTGTTGCTGTTGTTTCTGGTCTGAGTGGGAATCGGATATTACGGCGTGTTTATCCCCGTCATGCAAGCAACATCTGGCTACACCACCGGCTTGTTGTGCAGCGCACGCGGGACTCTGCCGGCGCCACAGCCGACTGCGCTTTCCATCTCTGATATTGCGGCTTTAAAGGTCCGTGACGCCTCCAGCTTCACTTTTAGTGTCCGTGTGTGGAAGTGAGGCCGGGCCTTTATGAGCAGATGGCAACAGCGTTTTAATTTGGCTTTCCAGGAACAACGAGACATTAGTGTCACAAAAGCAGATATTTGCCTGGAGAAAGCGTCCGAGGTTGGACTTTCTTTGTTCCTTTTTTACGCCAGCGCCGCGTCTTTAAATGAACGGCGTTATTAAAGTGTTCGCGGCTCCCCTGGAGGTGCCCGGTTCGATCTGTGGGACATCCGGAGGCCCGGCGTGTGACGGGAGCGCTTTGCCGTGGTGTCCACAGGACGGACAGACGTACTGCCGGAGGAGACCGTGCGACTGCGGGGACCCGGACGAGGACCTCTTCTGCTGTCCCGGCTGCGACAACCGGCCCAACAGCCAGTGTCTGGACAAGAGCGGCCGCAAGCTGTACGCCAGCGGCTCGTCCTGGATGGACGGCTGCCAGCAGTGCCGCTGCATGGTCAGTATTTGGGGACGGGGAGGACCAAATACTCGGAGTTTCTGTTGGAGTTTCTGGCTTCATCTGCGTGAGACGCAAGTTGCGACGTTGGGTCAGTTTTAGCCCCTCCCCCTCCCCCCCCCTCTCTCTCTCTCTGGTCAGGAGGGCGAGATGGACTGCTGGCCTCTGGGCTGCCCCGTGCTGACGTGCGAGTACACGGCGGTGGCGGAGGGCGAGTGCTGCCCGCGCTGCGTCACCGACCCCTGCCAGGCCGAAAACCTGCTGTACGACATCCGGCAGACGTGTAAGGACCCCGCCGGCGTGGCCCGCCTCAGCGGAGACACGTGGCATATGCCCAAATCCCCCTGCACCACCTGCAAGTGTAAGGTAGGTCAACGCAGCAGCAGCAGGAGCCGAGCAACCGCACTTTTATCACCGCGAAAAACACCGAAAGAGGCTGTTTTTGTCGTTTTAACTGTTCGAATGTCTTCAAGCGGATAAACTTCATATTTATTTGGCTAATTCAGATCGAGAAACGTTTTGACTTTGCAGTTTGTTCCTTTGATTATGAATATTTGGAGGAAAATCGAAGTTCTGACGTA
The DNA here is from genome assembly GCA_032164315.1 of Malacoctenus gilli. NCBI lineage: Eukaryota > Metazoa > Chordata > Actinopteri > Blenniiformes > Labrisomidae > Malacoctenus > Malacoctenus gilli. The sequence continues at coordinate 22,435,637 of JASSRZ010000001.1, forward strand.
ATTCACCACAACTCAAATCAATAGAGGACCCAAAACAGAGCCCTGAGGAACTCCCGGATGATATAATCTAATCAGGAAGGACACGAACCTCAAACATCGTCCGCGTTTGACTTTGTCTGCCACGTATTTCGATCCTCTGAAGGGTTAAAAGTTCTAAAACAGCCCGACAGCTTCACACTGTGACCACAGTGGCGACTCGGCTCTCAGCAGGAACTCTGCCGTCCTGCTGTCAGCTGAGTCACGGACGCTAAATAAAGCTGGCGGTCAGCAAAGCGTGCGGCCGGCGACGGCGGCGGCCGGTCGCACGCGACATCCTTCATCTTTTGGTGTTGGAAGCAGGATTTGGGGAGAATTTGAAAAACGAGGCGCTGACAGCGAGCGCTGCTCAGAGTTCCCTCGGACTCCGTCTTCGGGGAGACGTATCGCTGCTCGCTGCCTCTCGTTTGTCACCGCTCGCAGCCAAACCGCCAGAACGCCGCGCGGCTCCGGAGCGCCAAAGTGGCCGCATAAATCCCACAGACGGAGGGGCCTAAAAACGTGGCGCGGATGATGTCACTTTAACGGCACCGTGGCCACGTCACCCTCCATCGGTCGCTCTGTATTCTTTTCATGGGCTCTTAACAGCGTTACGATGTTTAATAAGAGGGATATAATATAACAGATATCGGTGATTAATGCTTTTCTGTCTCTTCTTTCCTCCTGCCGTGTCCAGAACGGAAACGTTTGCTGCTCAGTAGATCTCGACTGCCTTCAGAACAACTAAAGCCCCTCCCCCTCTTCCTCCTCCTCCTCTTCCTCCTCCCCCTCCCCCTCCTCTTCGTCCTTAAACTACGGGACTGCCACTCTTCCTCCTCCTCCTGATGATTCTTCTCCCGGATTCACAAGACAGACTCTCACACACACTCACACACATTTGTGCATGTCAGTGTGTGCACTGAAAAACACACAACCCCCCCACACACACTGGACAGAGTGACGTGTTGGAGGGTGGGATTTTTATGCTGTATCCGTGTCCACAAACTCCATCTGTGTGTGCGCGCGCGCGTGCGTGTGTGTGTGTGTGGCTCAAGAGGAGCTCGGTCGCTCTCTCACCTCCGTCGCTGAGTCGCGTGTTTTTCTTCTCGGCGTCGGTTCGTTTCGCCGACGGAGACCTCGAGACGAACGTCTGGGCCGACGTGGACTCGGCCGCCACAGATCGCGGAGGATCGCCGCAGATTCTTCTGTCGGTCGGTCGTCTCCCGGAGTTTGAAGTCGGGGCGCGGACGAAGGTTTTTGGGCTGCTCGGGAAACACGAAGCGCTTTTCAGGAAGTCCGAGTGGGAAATAACAAGCAATGAAGTTTCAGATTTATTACATATAAACTGAAATATGTCCATTTTTATCCAGGTTTCAGATCATTTTCAATGAAAAGAGTTGTTAAAATATGAAAATATCAAATGGATGTGTTTTTTCTGTGGATTTGTGGCCAAAATTAGATGAATATTGAAATTTTCTGAGTGGATTTTCGTGTGTTGTTGTAAATTAGGGCCTTTAAATGTAGTTAAAAGACACTTCAGTGCGCGTTCACCCTAACTGAAAGGAGAATCAGGTCTCACAGGCTCCGCCCACTCCATGACGGTGTCCTCAGAGACGTGAACTCGTCTCTCTCCAACGCCTCTGATGAGGTGGAGCGCCAGATGCTCACGAAACGCGACAAAGGTCACGGCGTCAGAGCGCGCACGAAAGCCACGCCACGGCAGACAACAGCGTCCTGCAGGCCAGAACGAGCGGCGGCAATCGCTGCTGATTAAATCCGGCGGGTCTCTGGACGCTCCGCGGGGCGTCTGGGCGCGCCACCATATGGCACGGACGCACCGAAAGGAGGGGGGGGTGAAGTGGGGATAATTATGCCAGGAGGGCAACAGGCCGACAAGATCATGAAGGCGGAGAGTGCAGAGAAACGCAGCGATGCTGCGCGAAAGGGACTCGTCGCAAAGTGTTACGGTAAACACCGAAAGATGGAGAAACGAGACGGGGACGAAGACGAGGAGGCGCGAGGAAGAGACGTGGAGGCTGCAGACGTCCAGCTGCTGCCTGACTGATCAAATGCAACAGCTCAGAGAGAGAGAGAGAGAGACAGCAGCTCTGCAGCGTCGGCGTCCTTTTTATCGCCGCGGCTCCAACTTTCTGTTAATTTTAGTCAAACAACATCAGACTTCAGGAGGAGATAGCTGCTGTTTTCTTCTTAAAGAAGCCCCCCCAGCCCCCCCCCCCCCCGCGGTCTGGTCTGTCTGCGGGCTGCTGCAGATATCAGGATTCATTTTCCTCCTTCAGAAGAATCCATTTGCTGCCTGAAAATGAAAAACAGCTTCCAGAGATCCAGATAATCCTCCACAGTGAAAATGAAACTTTCCCTTTGGTTTCCTCAAAGTTTCGCTTTTTTGTTTTGGGGGTTTTGTTTTTTGTTTTTTTTTTTGTGGCTCAGACAACAAAAGACGCTGGTGTTGTTTACCTCCAGCTGTCGGCGCTCCGCAGCATCAACACGGCGACTCCTAAACGCAGCGTTGTGGTTGCAGACGGACGCAGAGATAATGTTTTCTACGAGAGGAAGATGCTCTAGTGGGACTGACTCAGCAGATCAGGGACCAGCAGACGAGCGTTGACGCGCTCACTTGTGTGTGTTTTTTGCTTCACATCCTCGTTATTGGTTCCTGCTGGGTATGACTAGAAAGACAGCTCATAAGGTGCAGATTCAAGACTGAAAAACAACAAAATAAAAGTCGATTTTACTCGTTTCGAGTCAATAAATCTGCGATCACATTCAAAATAAAACAAATAAAAGTCTCGTTTTTGCTTCTTTGAGCCAAAAACATCCAGAACGAGCTGATTTTTTCTCGAAATAAGCTACTAAAAACCATCTACCACTAACAAAAGTCATCGTTCACTCTTGAATGGAGTAGAAACTGGATTACATTTTAGGTTTTTGTCTTATTTTGAGTGTGAGGGAGTGTTTTTGACTGGAAATAAGTCAATTTTACTCAGCACAATACAGTTTTTTGCAGTGTAGTAAAGTAACTCCCGTCACAGTGACCTGAAATCGTCTCTAACCACAGATGTCTCCTTAACATGGAGATAACAAACCACTGAGCTGTCAGAGCTGTGGGTGGAAATAGGGGGAAGATGCTCTATTTCGTGAGTGGACAGAAAGAGACAGCGGCTCTGCAGCTTCCCTGTTATCATGTAACTTCCAGGAACCGCCTCTCAAAACCTCCTCCGTTTATTTCAGTGAAAGATATTGGTGACAAATAGAGCTAGAGGCTTTTACTTTGAAATGTCAGTTTCTAAGCCAACTTGTTTGGTATTTATTAGTTTTATTTTGTAGTTTATCTGCAACATGAGGAGTTTTTTTGATTGAACTTGTCGGATCTGATGCGATGCGTTCAAACGTTGTAGGAGAAAAGCGCTTCGTCGTCCAACTCCGCAGCCGTCCTTCGCGTCTCGGCGCCGCGAGCAAACGTCACTGCCGCCGTCGATCGAGCCGCTTCCTGTTTCGGAGATCAAAGCGTTTTTTTTCCCGCTCGGAGCGCCGCGATCGGTTCCTCAGCCACGCCGTCGTCCATGTCCCATCTGTCCGTCCCCCCCGTCTCGTCCTCCGTGCGTCTCTGCACCTCCTGTGAACCTGAAAACGCAACTGTGCACAAAGTAAACACGCGTAGGAAAACCAGTGTTGTAAATGATGCTCGTCCATCCAAGTTCAGCAGCAATCGCAAGCAGACATTTGTACAAAACGAACGCGGTTTTCAGGTTTTGCTTTGGGGATTGATTTGATATGAAACATGACTGTCAAAGACGATTTGCAAGTCCGCCTGGAAATGTTTTTACATGCCGACGATCTGATGAAACTATACAGTTTTTTAATTCTCATCGTGTCCATGAACGGCGTCTCACTTTCCGTGGACTTTTCTCCCTGTTTCTTTGTGTGGTTCCTCCAGTTCTGCTGTAAATACTGTGTAAAGGGACGGACGCTGTAAAGAGAGCCCGACTATGTGAATACTTCTCGCCACCGCCGCCGCTTCTTAGGACCCGAGTGTTGCGCTCCCAAGACCAGGAAGAAGCAACGTTTCTATTCTTTCTACTCTTTCTTTATTTTTCTATTCCTGCCTTAACCCTTTCCGTCATCGCTTCGCGTCGGTTCAACCAAACTGCTGATTTAACAAGCGTCTCTGTACGTGTGCCTGCGTGCCTGTGTGTGTGCGTGCGCGCGTGTGTGTGTGTGTGTGTGTGTGTGTGTGTGTGTGTGTGTGTGTGTGTGTGTTTCTTTAAATCCCCCCCCCTCTCTGCGAAGGAATCGGCAGTTTGGACTCTTTCTTTTTCCGCCGCATCGACTCTTTTTCTTTTCAAACTGGTTTGTAAAGATCTGAACTGAACTTCACTCTGTAAACATGTAAAGATGATCTGATGTTGGGGAAAAACAAACAAAAAAAGGGACGATTCAGGTCCGGCTGAGGAAACAAACAAACAAAAAAAAAAACAAGTAGAGGAAGAAGTGAGACACCGTGTTTGTCCTTTAATGTCCCCCCCCCCCCTTCAACGTCCTGCTGAACCGTCCGGTGGAACGAAGCCAAACCACGAATTTCTGCCAATTTTGAGGGATTTTTTTCAGCCTGAATCACCTTCACCTGATTTTTTTTACAATTAACTGCTATTAAAGGAATTTTTTGTTTATTTTTTCCTGGAAAAAAAACACATAATATATATACTTTTTTATTGTATAACTCACAAGAAAAAACAAAACACGTTTCAAAAAAATAACAATAATTCTTCATATTTTTTCTAGCACATTTTTTATTTTAATTTGAATGTTAAACTATTAAAGCAAATTTAATTTTGGTAAAATTACGCACAAAAAAGAAAAAAAGAGCAAAATTAAAATAAAAAAAGTACAGATGTTCCACCAGGCAGTGAAATCTGTAAGATTTGCAGAAATTCAAAGTTAATCCCTGTTTTATTTTCTACCGATAAGAATAAGTTGGGTGTTAAAGAGTTAATATGATTTCTGACACGCTTTGTTTTTTCTACACCGGAGGAGATTTTTGGACCGTCTCGCTCCGACGTCTTCGCCCCCGTTTGTTTCTTCGCTCTCCCGGCGGATGAACGTGTGAACGTCCCCCTCGTTGTTCCCCGTCCAGCCCGGCGGCCACCTAACTGTACTCAAAGGGTTAAAGTGTCATTTGAAGACTGTGTCGTGTTCAGAATCTGCTGTAAAAATACGAAAAAAGATAAAAGGCAAAAAAAAAAAAAAAGTTCTTCAGTTAATAAATATTTTAGTTGTTTACTTTAACACTTGTTTGGCTCTAAACTGTGACAGTGACGGGCGGTTAGAACTCGCAGGTTTCACGGCGGGACTTTTTTGTATTTGGCGTGGAGACGACAGATGGCCGAGCGGCTCGCCGCCGCGGCGCTTGCCGCCAACGCCAACGAAAGAAACATTTCCGGGAGTTAAAAAAAAAACCCCAGAAAGGCAGGAAGCGGCGGCGGGAAAACGTCTTTCTTGTTTTTGGCTTTTATCAGCGCTGCTGTTTTCGGCTCGCTCCAGGAAACGGCGGCGAGGAGCAAGGACACGCCCACTTTCTGATCGGCATCGTGGAGAAGCTTCAATTAAGAACAAAAATGAGTATTTGCTCCTTTCGTCAAAGGTTTCAGCGCCGAGACGACGTTCAGAATCACCTTGTTGTTATTTACAGGAAGCCGGGAGGAAGCCGCCGGAACCCTCACCCATTTTTCACACGGTGAGGGTGGGGGGGTGTGTCCCCCCCCCCCCCCTCACCTTTGGATGCCCTCCCCCAGGACCTGCTCTATCACCGCTGTGGCTCCCGGTGCATCTGTTTGCCACAGATCGCGGCGAACGTCTTTATCCTGGACGGTAAATTGAGTTGCTGTCGGGGGGGGGGTCGAGCTTTGTAGTCGGCGGCGCCGGGGAGGGTTCAGTCAATTAACCTGCTGTCAGTCAGCCGCCACCGACGGTGGGTGGCGGCGGCGGCGGCGGCGGCGGCCTCGTGTTTCCTGCTCCCTCCCCTCAGCCAGGGAGGAGAGAGGGGGGGGGGGGGTCAGCTCCACCCAAAGGTGCTTACCATTCATGGGCTGGAACCTTGGAGGGAGCCACAGAGGTGATGGAGCGGTTCCCTCAGCAACAGCTCTCATCTACTGCAGAGATGCGGCCGCCGTCTCGGCGTCGCCGCGGCGACTCGGCCGCACAAAGCTGCAAAGCGCTTTTTCATCAGCTCCAGCTTCGCCGCGAACGTCTTTATTCCTCGTTAACGGATTCACTGCTTTTGAAAAATACAGAGAGGCAGCGAACGCAGCACGGCAGGTACTCCCTCCTCCTCCTCCTCCTCCTCCTTCCTCCTCCTGCTACCTAAAGTCAAATCGATAAGTTCCTCCTCGTTTTATCGACGTCCTGCAGAATCTCTCGGCAAAAAAAACAGAAAAACTGCCAGTAGGGCGGGAATAAATACATAAAGTATGAACATGTTTCTCATGTCAATACAACAACAACAAGGATTACGCAGCTTAAACGCCTCATCGACCTCCCGGCCGATCAATGGCCGCATAATTAGAGAGTGAAGAAGCTGTGACGAGTGGAGCCACTCTGGCAGGACGGGCCTGGAGGTCAAACGGAGGCCATCAGTGTTTGGTTGACCCCGTGTCACTCTGAGTGTGTGTGTGTGTGTGTGTGTGTGTGTGTGTGTGTGTGTGTTTCTAATGTGTTTCTGTGACCTCCTGCCCGAGCGTTTAATTCAGTCGCTCTCAGTTTTTCGGAGCTGTTCACCAGAAATCGATGAAAGTGATGAAATAAGCAATCGACTTTTTTGCATCTTGATCCAAAAATTGAACGCAAAAGAAACGGAAACAGGTGAAAAAGGACGGAGGAAAAGCTGCAGCCTGCTGAGAGAGTTTAGGAAACAAGCGTTTTCCTCCATCACCAGCACAACTTTTTGTTTTCCATTATAAAGATTAACATCTAAGGAAGTAATCTGAATACAGTAATAGATGCGCAAACCAATGGCCTTTAAACAGGAGCAGGCAGTTCAACGTCCCCGAGGGGGAGTTTAGCACGTCGGGTAAAGATTGAAAAAGACGGAGATGAGATGAGTTGGAGGAGACGCATCTATGAGAGACGTTTCTATCAGAGATGCACGTCAGATTCTTGCTTTTTCCTTTTATTCCGTCTCTAATTTATTCCAGCAGGTAAATAAACAACAGAGACTTGTTTTACAAGATAGTGTCTAATAACTGCAACAATCATCTATTAAATACCTAATAACGTTCAAATTCCGTATAACTTGTCAAAGCTCAGGTGCAGTAAAGCTCCGCCCCCTTCCCACCATCGTCACGGCGACAGGCCGCCGTTTAACCGTTGAGCCCGGTGGAAACCAATTAAACCATCAGCCGCCGGCCTCCGGCGCGACCTTCACACACCCGCCGCGCCCGCCGGCATTAATTTTTCTGTCACCGCTTATTAAGCGATAACATTCATCAATTAGACAAACAGATTGAAATTGGAGGAGGGCGTACGGCGGTGGCGGCGGTGGCGGCGGTGGCGGCGGCGCTTCCGCGAGCGCCAGGCGATCCGGGAACCGCCGCGGGGGAAAAAAACTCCCCGCGAGTGAATTCTTGAAAGGACCTTGAAGAGGAGGAGGCGTCAGCAGATGCGCCCGTCTCTAATGTGCTTTATCGAGAAGGCCGACAGGAAGTGGAGCCGGCAGCCGGCCTTTATCGGGGCAGCCGCCGTCTACCATCAGCGGCGTGACGGCGCCGACCCGCGTTATCTGGCGGCGGGCAGGTCGGGACCAAACGGGCCTTCGACACCGGCTCGTTTCGCTGTTTATCTCCGAGAAGCTGCTCGCCATAAGTGCCGCCTGTGAAGCCGAGGTCGTTAAACCGCCGCGCTGCCGCCGCCGCCGCCGCCGCCGCCGCCGCTGCCTTGGAGTCCGTGTTTGAAGAGGAAGCTGAAATATTCAGCATTATGTAAATGCGGCCCTAAATGGATGCTGTTCTTCATTTAAACATTAAGCTGATGTTCCAGCAGCGACACGCCGCTCCTGGAAATAACTGGCGGGAAAAAGCGCCGCTTGCGTAACGCTGAATAATTTCCTCTAATTATACGTTCCCCCAACTCCGCGCGTCCTACTATTCCTCCGGTTTTGTTCTCACTTTTCCATCAGCGCCGGTGTGAAATTCCCGATCCGGGCCGAGGCGGGAAAACGGCTCCAGATGTGGGAGACGAGTCGGGGGGGGGGGCCTCACTTGCTTTTCATCAAGGATGACAGGCCGCCGCCTCCGGCGCCGCCGTCACCTCCATTCGCGGCGACGCGGCTCGGGAGCGGAACGCTCGCCGCCGCGCCGTCCCTGCCGAAAAACCACCTGCTGAGATCTCCTCCAGACACAAAAGCAGCTTTTTGTCGGAGTTTCTGACAGTTGCAAAACAAATCAACAGTCCTAATCACATCAAGAGACAAACGGCGGAACGTCTTAAGAAGAATTAAATCCCGAGTTTGTTTTTAGACTCTTAATGAAGGAGATTTATGTCTGTCGGTTCCACCGAAACGCCGGCTGCAACTCATTGATATTTAAATGAGGACGACGTTGCTTCTTGTCATTTTCTGCTTGGTTTTGACTTCGGTTTTGTTGCTCTATGCGCGTGTTGATCTCCCAATACTTTTACCTCTTACCGCAAGACGTGTCGGACAGGATCAGTGTTTCATCTGAACGTCTCAAAGGTGGGAAAGTGATCCGTCGGAGGTGCTTCCTGTCTGACCGCCGATGGATGGACGGTTGGACGAACGGATGGACGGACTAAGGAACATCCAAATGGACAGATGGTTGAACCAAATGGTCGACAGTTGGATGGATGAACTGATGGACGGACAGCCAACAGATAGATGGATGCGCTCTGACTTGTCGCCAAAGAACTCCTTCATCTGTGTGTACTAGTACACACATCAGTGTGCCAGTGTACTTGAAAAAAACGCATGCTCAGAAACAAAACACAGTTAGAGTCTTAATTGGGTTTCATTGATTTGTTTCACTCAATGTAACGTTAAACATCCTAACATTAGAATTAGCGTCAGAGCTTTTAAGCACTCGTGTGTGTGTGTATTTGTGTGAGTGTGTGTTTGTGTCTGTGGGTGTGTGTGTGTCTGTGGGTGTGTGTGTCTGTGTGTGTGTCTGTGGGTGTTCGTGTGTGTGTCTGTGTGTGTGTTTGTGTGTCTGTGTATGTGTGTGTGTATGTGTGTCTGTGTGTGTGTGTGTGTGTAAATACTTATTAACCAGCTAATTATTGCTACATGCTCTGATGACTGAAAGATGTAAATAATGTGACAAATCTGCGTGCGTGCGTGCGTGCGTGCGTGCGTGCGTGCGTGCGTGCGTGCGTGTGTGTGTCACTCCAGTCAATGGCAAAAGGTCCTTTTGGTAAGTATGACTGGAACAGATAACGCAGCTCTCACTGGGTAATGAGACAGGAAGGAAATGTTAAAGGGGCCCAGTGAGGGACGTGTGATGAAGCATTGTTTGTGGCATGAAAACACACACACATGCGCGCACACACATGCGCGCACACACACACACACACACAGGTAATGAAGCATTGTAGGAGGTTGAGCCTGGCGGAGGCTGATAACATCCCGCGGTGCCTGATGGAGGACAATGGGCCGTAGAAATGGAACCACATCGTCTGTGCACCAAACTCCACCAACATCGCCCCAACACACACACACATGCACACACACACACATGCACACACACACAAAGATGGATGGGTGTACCTGAAAGTGGGGCTGATAGATAACGGGAAGCCGCGAAGAGGAAAAGAGGGCCGAAAACGAAGCTTTGTCCTCATTGTGCCGCCGCTCTGCCGGCTTTCTCTGCCAACATTGATCATCGCTGGCATCGACCCCCGAGCCCGATCTGTTCCACCGACCGCTTTAATTAAAAGACACATTTTCACGGGGGAAGCGGCACCGAGGGAACGGCTCCGCGCGGACCCACAACAAGTCGCCGCGGCGCCGAGAGGTTCCCGCGGCCAACGTCCCTTCGGGCCCGAGCGATTCGCCGGCGTGTCCGATTCCCCTCCGATTGGGTTTTCGCTGCCAAAAAGATGGCGGCTCCCTCCAAACAATGTTTACCAGCAGAGCGCTTGTGTGTATTTGAGGCGGGTATTTGGCCAACGCGGACCTGTGAAAACTCCCTCCGGGTCTTCACTTTGTTGTGTTTTTTGGGTCTCAACTTTCAGACGGCAAGAAAAGAGTTTTACGTGAGCGAGCGGGAGAGTCTGATGGCGGCGGGGTTGGCGCCATCAGCAGCAGCAGCAGCAGCAGCAGCGAGGGGTTCACAAATGACGTGGTTTGTTATGGTTGGAAAGGGCTGCTTTGTTTGCCAGAATAATGAAGTGATATTGATACGGCTCAGGCAACAGAGAAATACTGGAGCACTGGAAATGGATTCTAAGAGTCAATTAACCTCGCCGAGATGGGGGTTGCAATGCACTTGCTCGCAGACACCAACAAGTCTCCGGTTTTGGATCTCGGGCAAAGGAAGCCGGCGGAAGAGCGTCCGCTTCCCATTATGAGAAGACTGGCGTCCGTCTCCCCGAGATAATTTCAATTATACGAAATAAGCGTGACTTTTTTTTTCCATTCAGAAACGTGTCGAGAATTCAGGCGGAGGAAGGAAAACGGCAGCGGGCGGACGAGAACGGGAGCGTGCCGGCATTTTCCAGCTTCACCTGACGGAGGACACAAACAGGAAACACGTCGCTGCTTTCACTTATTTATCCGTGTGTGTGTGTTTTTGTGTGTGTATGTGAGAGAGTCCTGCACTGTTACACAAACAAGCAAAGCCAGTCACAAGCTGCGCGGGACGCTCCTCGGTGTCACGTTGTTCTCGGTGTTTCTCAGCTCTCGTCCGTTCCTAATGAGACAGACTGGACGCCGCTGCAGCTCCTCAGTGTGCCGGCTGGTCAGCGACCATCTGCAGAGGTATTCCTGGCACCACACACACACACACGCGCACGCACACACGCACGCGTACGCTCGACACAATCTGGCCAACCACTGCGGCCTGGTTAACTGACAATCTCCTGCCCAGCAGGAGGCGCTGTGAAAAGCGCTGCAGCGTCCAGAGGGGCCGACCCGCAGCCAACAATCCGTCTGCAGCCTTCGAGCTTCACATCGATGTTATTTTTTGGAGTTGCACCAAGAAAACAAAAGAATTCTGCTGAACGATCGCCGTATTTTGCAGCTCGAACGGCGGATTGACGTCGTAAACGCCTCAAATCGGGTCTGTGAGTCGACCGAGACAGGAACATACCGGCAACTGTCCGGTGTGTCACGTGTGTGTGAAGAAACACGTCCGTTCCCGCTGAGCAGCCGTGTCGGGACGTGGCGCGATCCGTGCAGGACTTCAATCAGCGTGAAACCTTCAGAGAAGCCGGCGAGCGGGAGGGGGAGGGGGAGGGGCCGTGGGGGGGGGCGGGCCACAGCGTTTGACATTTACTGGCCTTTGGCTGGATTATCAGGTCCTCTGCAGGAGAGATGCTGAAGACGCAGTGACTCAAAAGGGCCTTTCAACTGCCAATGGCCGTGTGCGGTGGACACACAGCAGAACACGCAGCTCCACGTTTCTCTTGGAGATCCAAACAGTATCAAAGACAAAACCGCATCACAAAGTGGAAAAACCAGCGAATGCCCAAACTCAGCTTTCAGCTCTCACACCTTCAGCCTCACAAAGGAGCGTTTTCCGCCGCCAAACTGATCAAAACACTGATATTTCTGATCGTGAGACGTCGTTAAGGTCACATGTCCCCGATCCCGTCCTGCCGTTGGTTGGTTCTGGATCCTTTCGGTGACTTTTGTCGTCTGAAGCGACAGGAAGACGCGTCGCGACTTTTTCTGGTGTTTTGGAGACTCGAATCGCGGCGACCGAAGCCGCTGATCCACCGGATCCAGCCGGCGAATCGCTGCTCAGGGACGACTTGTCTGTTTCACCGCCTGTCGTCCTCCTGCCGTGTTGCGACCTCCTTCGACAGGACGGTCAGAGATCACATGTTCGGGCTGGTCTGACGTCCCGGCTGTCTACGTTTTTATCGAGCTGAACGTTTCAGGGTTAGATCTGCTAAACTGCCCCCCTCCCCCGCGACCTCCCACTGCCGCCGCCGCCGCCGCCCCGGCGTCATCGTGTTATCTCCGCGCGCACACGCGCTCCGTATTTCCTCTTTCACAATCGCTGCACAACATCTGGCGCTGGCTGTCCCCACTTTTTTGCGTTTCTGCTGGTATGCGGCTGGAGATTCGGAGCCGTTTCCATCTGCGCCCCGTGTGCGCGCCGGTTCGGTAAATACCGCCGGCCCTTCTGTGAGCCCAATCCCTCCTAATACCCTCCAATCCTTAACAGCGGCGGACAGAAAAGCACGCAGGGAAGATTGACCCCCTATTTTCCAGGGATGATGCACGGCGGGGCGCCGCAGCGGCCACAGATTATGTCGCCGGTCTTCGCCGAGAAAATAGCCGGACCGGATGAGCGAGGCCAGACGGGACAAAGGCGGCGGTGTCGCGTCTGCACCGGGCCAGGAATTAGTTCGTCAGCGGCGCCCAAAGCGTGAATAAACGAGCCGAGCGGCGCCGTTAAGCTGCCAAAATTAGAAGCGTTCTCACTCAGCGGTTCATCTTCAAGCAAGCAGTTTTCAAGCCTCTTTAAAACACACCTATTGTTCTGCAGGTACTTAGCCGCACGCCACACGCTGACGCAGTCATGCTGCATAACAGCTGCTCAGGAGGAGGTGAAGCCGGTGACTTCAGCGACACAGTAATTATGGCTTACTTTATGTCGCCCATTTAAAAGCATCAGCGACTCAAGACGTGACTCGAGATTTCGCCGGCGTTTTGTTTCCCCGGCATGTTTCCGTGCAAAAAATTAGGAAATTACCACTTTAATTACCGTCGTAGTATCATCAGACGTTAACCACGGCGACCCGAAATTGGCGTTTGTTATATTTGATGCAAAATATGTTAAAATTGAAGCAAGACGGCAAAGAAAAAGAGTGTCTGAGACTTCATGTTCACTCGCGATGTAATTATCAGTCCGTCACGGAGTTAATAGAAAGAAACACACGCGTTCAGTCGTCTGAAGATGTGTGTGATTTTCGCACTCAAGCGTTGTAAAAGTTCACTTTCTGCGTGAAAAAGTTCAAAGTTCATTTGAAAACTGAAGGAGTTCAGCTCATAGTTGGTTGGTTTTCTTCCAACGTGTTGCTGTGAGCTGATATTTGTCAGTCTGATTTGATTTTGTGTTCATTGCAGACCAGACGGTTCGGAGTCTCTCTTTATTCATTCTGCGGGGAACAAAGCAAACGTGCTTGCGGGACGATGTTTCTTTGAACGAGTTTCCCAGAAGCGGCTTCAGCTCTTATTTTCTGCAAACAAGGTTTGCGATGATAAACATGCTGATCAGCCGCAGCGCGAGCCGCCCTTTGATTTACAAGGAGATCGCAGACTAATATCCAGCCGTCCCCTCCAAAAATGGAAAAAACTATTACGAACATGGTGTCGTGTCAAGCGCAGCGCCGTGCGAGGAGAGCGCAATACATCACGGCGAGATAACATCCCAACTCCTCCCGGTCCAGTCCCCCCCCCCCCTCCGAGAGTTATGTCCTCGGCGGTGTTTTGTGTTCAAGATACATCCTGTATGGTATCTCGTCATTTTCAGTATGAACGGCGATGTTCAGACTCTCTACGGCAAGTAAATTACAGTATAAATCACTAATGATGCAGCAGAGGCGGAGAAAAGCATCTGCTCTTCCACAGACGACGGCGAGAAGCCGAACAGGCTGATGGCAGGAAATGAAGCGGGAACGAAACAGTCCTGGTGGAAGCTGAGAGCGGCCCGACGAGTCGCTTGCGAATCCGCCGCGGGGCGAGAAGACGAAAGGAATCCGCCCCATTAGCGGGGAATCTGGAGAGCATCCATATTCATGATGATCGGGGGGGAAAAAAGAAAGAAACAAGGTGTCTGACTGCGTGCGGCGAGCTGCGTGTGGCGAACACGCGACACGACGCTCCCGCTGATGCGAGATGACATTTCAGTCATCACCAGGAGGCGCGGCGGCGTGTGGCGCGAGGGCGCCGTCGCCTCGGACCGTGTCACGGCTTTCCGCATGAGCGCCGGTCTCTGCATAATCACAAATAAGCGGTGTGTTAGGCGCTGGAGGGCGGGCGGGCGGGTGGGCGCGTGGCTCCGGGCGGGGCGCACGCCGTGGCGTTCAGGCGGAGGTGTTATCGCCGCTTCCTGGCTGGCAGGAAACGGCTGCCTGCTCCTGCCGAGGGGGAAGGTCAAGCTCTCTGTGTTCACATGGCAAGTGGAGATTAGCTGGACATCAGCACAGCCTGCCAGGGAAGCAGTGACATCACCTTAGTGAGACCACCCCAGTGACATCACCTCAGTGACATCACCTCCTGAAGACCAACTCAGTGACATCACTTCAGGAAGACCACCTCAGTGATATCATCTCAGTGACATCACCTCAGTGACATCACTTCAGTGACATCACTTCAGTGA
>JASSRZ010000001.1:22454099-22470688 GCA_032164315.1 Malacoctenus gilli
CGACCGGTGGACGAGACGAAGGGAAGGGACAGTTTGTCCGTCAGAAACCTTGAAATATGAACACCAAACTTGATGTACGGATGACAAAAGCTGCAAACTGGCCTCATTAAGACGCTGTGTCATCGCGACCGGATCAGTTCGCTCTACAATCCGACTGGAACGTCTCAAATATCACGTCTTCTGAAGACGAAGGGCGGTCGCTCAGGCCCGTCAGAGGTAGTTGAGACCTGCGATCATACCTGAGGACACATTGTCCGTCTTCATCAGATCCACCGGAAAAACCGACGGGCGATGGCGATGATTGACTGAGAAGCGTCCCCGCTCGGCCGTCACCACTTGCTCTTCACACTGTCCCGAGGAGGAGGAGGAGGAGGAGTCAGGGCTCAGCCGACTGTAAGTTTCCCTTTCACACCTTGTTTGTTTGGTTCTGTTGGATAATGTGTTTGTCTGTTTGGCAACAATGGCCGTAATGATGTAAACACGGCGCGGGAACAATCGCCCGGCTCCACTCTGACAGGCAGGAAGCCGTGAGTCACGCAGAGACTCTGTGGACACAGCGGGAGGAGGCCATCAGTGAAACCTATGAATGTGGCTCCTCCCCCCCCCTCCCCCCAGCTCCGCCCCCTGAGCTCGGATTGATTGCGCTCCCTCATAAAACTCCCGCCAATATGAGCAATTCTTCCGAAGCGCGGATTGATGGACGCATCCTTTTCGATTCGTCCCCCTGAACGATCGGCGCCCCTCGGTGGCCGCGTCACACTCCAGCGGTGGTCAGGCGGCGCGTTTCCAATTCCGAGTCAATCAGGGAGAAAATGGAAATCTCACTGGGCTGTATTATTTATACACAGAGAGGCCGCGCTGCCATCAGCAGCCTGCCCTCATTATGCACACGCACACACGCACACGCACACACACACACACACACACACACACACACACATATTTTACATTGACATGCTGTTGAATCGGTGGTGGGAATGATTTCCTTCCTTCCTGAACAGAAATAAAAGCTGATTTATTTGATGTTTTGTCACATTATTCAGAATACGTGCTCCTGTATATGATCAACTGAAAGTATATATATTTCCTTTTTTTTTTTAAATGTCTGCATTTATTCTTAAGTATTGGCATCATCACTTGAGGTGTCATTTTGTTGTAGAATAAACGCAATTTTAATTTTTAAATATTTTATTTTCATTTTTATATATTATATTTTAATTTTTAGATATTTTATTTTAATTTGTATATATTTTCTTTTAATTTTTTTAGATATTTCATTTTAATTTTCATACATTTATTATTATATTATTTTAATTTGACTTTCCAACAGTTCTACAAGATTAATTACCAAGAAGCATTGTTGGATAAAGAAATTATTGAAATAATTTTTAATAGATATAATAATAAATATAATTTTATATACTTTCATATATTTCAAGTTTCTCTAATCAACCTTTTATGACAATTTAATGCAAAAAAAATAGACAGAAATAACAAAAGTCTTTAGCAGCACCGAACTCGCCTTTTTTAAGGTGTCGCCGAGAGAAAGAAGCCAGAAAAATGTTCCCATGTTGACCTTTTTTTAAGAGTTCCCAAGACTTTAGAGGAGTTTGGAGGTAAAAGTCAGAGTGTGGATGAACGGACCCGTCGGACGAGGTCGGTTCGCTTCGTCACGTCATGTCACGGCACTCGAAGGTTTCCCGAATAATTGCCTGAAACTTTGGTAAACGCAAACGGCATGAAGATATTTGGAGGCAACGCTCACGTGGCGCACTTTGGTGACACTATTCTCCCTCCCGTGAGGTGACTCGTTACAGCAATTAGTTTCACGGAGCCGCGTTTCCGCCACGTCGGCCGGGGATTAAGGAACAAAGGGAGCGAGTGAGCGAGCGAGCGAGCGGCGAAGACTTTAGAGGACGAAACGTCGCGGCGGCGGTGGCCTCTTAAATTGTGATGAGGAGCGGGATGTGACAGAGAGCATCTCCCGACACTGGAGAGGTTTAATCATCTCTCATGGCTTCACGCATCATGGCTCCTTGCTCCCAGATTAGATAAATCACTCCTTTTAATAAAGCCTTTCAGGGAGTTTGCAGACTCTCGGAGGAAACGGTGATCTGCGGCGTCTCCGACGGCACGAATGTCAAACATCTACATAAGTCCCTCACCAATAAGACCCTGCTATACTGTTATTACCTTGTTGGTGGCAAAAGGTCGCGGCGGCTGACTGTTGTCATCGCGCGGCGCCGAAATGAGGCTCGGGAGCCGGAGAGGACGCCGGCAGGTCTGAGGCCGCAGATGGTCGGCAGGCGTCCGCCCGCGGCGTTGCCCAGAGGTGGCGCAGCCGGCAGCTCAGGTGCTCATTGTGATGGATGAGCTGAGATTACAGCCGATAATGTCAGGCGCTTCCAGGAGGAGGAGCCACCGCCGCCGCCACGACGAGGTTTAGAGCATTTGCATCGTCCCACAAATTGTCGACAACAAACTTGCGACGTTTTCTCATGATGTTTTTAGCCGACAGAAAATCTGCACCTGAAAAACAAGGAAATAGCCATCAGATTTTCAAAATAAAGTCTCATTTTATTCATGAAAGCACTTTAATCTAACAAGATTTTATTGTATTTGTACTTGTAGAAATTAAACCATTCCTGCTTCATTTTTCTTGGAGCTTATTTCCATTTCCTGAACAATAACCTGTTTTTTTTGGCCAAATTTAACATTTCAAACGCCGAACCGAAAGTGACTTTTTTCAAGCATCGTTTTCATTTTATTCGTGTAAAATTGTTCAAACTCTTTTGGTCCTTTAATGTGAAAAAAAACCGAATGTCATTCACTTCCAAATTCCAACAATACAGAAGTTGCTTTTAAACGTCGTGTTTTTGTTTTTTGTTTTTTTCCAGGCAGCAGCTTATTTCTGCTCGCCGCCGCCGCCGCCGCTGCTGCCACATAATGCTCCTGATTGGACCGCATTGTGTTTGAAATCGGCTTCAAACTTGGACAGGAAAGAAAAATGCGCGCAGTAAATGCATTCAGCTGCATTGATTGGAAGGGGCTTTTTTTTTCTAAACAGCCCATTATGAGCCAACAACATTATCGGAGTGAAAATGCAAAATTGATGGACTTTTCTGTGCAGAGAATATCAATAGAAGCTCCTTTTCTATCGCGTAGGCTCCTCTCTGTCTGTCTGTCTGCCTGTCTGCCTGCCTGCCTGTCTGTCTGATCCTGCCATTGATTTACAGCCCTCTTCCACTTGGCGTAAGCGGCAGTTTCCGTGAAGGGAACCAGGCGTTCTTCTTTACCGCTCCTCCGGAGCTCCCTTGAGGTCCTGCGGGAGCCCCGAGCGACGAGTTTTCATGAATTCCCCCTGTGTGTTTTTGGTGATGTCCTGCAGCAGCGCCTGGAGTCCCTCAGGGAGCCGTCCGAGAGCCCCCATCAGACGTCCAAACCACCTCGCTCAGAGGCGTTTCGCACGAAATGAGCAGCGTTGGCGGCTCCTCCGGTCCCAATCCCCCCAAGGTGTCCCGGCGCCGCCTGTGGAGGGAACTCCTCTCAGCCTCTTGTTTTCCCAGTGTCGCTGCCTCGGTTGCCGTGCGGAGTTTTTTCAGCTCCCATGTGGGAACGGGATTGCTTCCTGGAGAACTGAGCCAAAGTCCTCGATCTGGAACAGCACGTCCATCCCTGCGGGGGCGAACGCCGATCGTTGTCTCCGCCAACTTGATTCAAACGATTGGCAAAACAAGAGCTGCTGAGCAGTCTCTTTAAACTGGAAGGGCACTCGGTAGAGCGCAAACCTCCGACGAGAAACCACCGACAGGCTCCTGGACACACGTCTTATGATGTAGCTTGTCAGCATCAGGCCCCTCCCCCCTCCGCTTCAATCTTTTACAGGCGACACTTTCTTAAAGGGCCACACACGCATAAAATGCACCACAGAAACGCCGTTTACATCATTTCGGCTGATCGTATCACAACAAAATTTTAGTCATCTGTTTCTTGTACCAACGCTCACCTGCTCTGTAAATTTCATCCAAATCCATCGAGGACTTTTTGAGTTATTCTGTAAAAACTCAAACCAACAGAAAGGCACCAGTTTGACTGTGAATCTGTGACAAACTGATTATAGAAAGCCTGGAATTACTGCGAAGAAGTCGTCAGTTACTCATTCCGCATCGGTCTGAAAATGTGGAGCGGTTGTTCGTGTGTTCAGAAAGCTGCAGGACGCCACGATGCAGCGGCGGTATAAAGGTGGAAAACAGAAAGCTTTCTTTATTACACGGGCGTCACGAGTGTCTCATTAAGTTCGTCCTCCAGGCGTCCGCTCGGACGGCCGACCGCTTCTCCCCGCAGCGGCACTTCAGTCGCCACTCGGCGACTTCAGGAAGGAAACGTTAATTGAACTCTGGAGGAACTGATGGATGAGGAGGCCGTCTCCGCAGCTAACCGCGTCGAACCCACAGATCCGGTCGAGCTGTCCGCGGGGAGGCGTTAGACAGGACGGGAGACAGAGCAGCAAACTACACTCTCCACACACACACACAGAGGGAGTCTTCCATCACTTGTTTGTTACAGTGTCTTTATTCTCTCGGTCCAGATAAACAAAACTCGTCACTTAACTAATTCCAGACTTATCGTCTCTCTCCGTGCGAGCCAAACAACGACTTTAATCGAGCGTCGAAGCTGCGAGGCTTTTCTGCGACGTGTTCGTTTATGTAATCGCGAAAGTGACAAAAATAAAACGCCACCTACGTTTTAAATTCTCCTCTTTTTAAGGCTAAAACAGCGAGGAAGGAGCAGGAATGCAGGACGCAGAACGTCCCACGACAGGAAGTGGAAATGGGAGTGGAGAAACCGACGAGCAGAAACCCAGATCGTCACTGCGGAACATGTGGGTGAAGAGTTGAAGTCGTGACACGTTTGCAGCTCGGATGGCGCCTCGAATGGATGCGGGTGAGGAACACTGACGTGAAGCCGAATGAGCTCTTTTTCCCGACTCGCAGGTGTCGCTTTTCTGATGGTGGATCAGAGGGCGAGAGCGTCGGTTCGGGAGCTCCGCCTCCTTTTCCAGCTCCTCCGTCAGTATCACACGCCCTCAGTCTTTCAGGCCGGTTAAAGATTGAAGCTCTCAGATTGACACAAGTCAACATGGCAGCTCGAACAGGTGAGATGAAGATTAGTGAGGAGGAGGAACAAGAAGAAGTGGATGGACGGATAAGACACAGGAGGAGGAAAAGGTCGGGTTTTGTTAACAAACAAATTGTGAGTCACTCTGTCACTTTCACTCGATTTCAACGGTGTTACAACGATGACAAACCTCTTTATTTCAACTCCTACAAAGTCACATTTCGTCAGTGTTTTTGTTCAGTTGTTTTGTAAATCTTTAGTTTAAGGTTGAAAATCTTTCTTCTGTTCAGAATTCGCCGCCCGTCTCCGACGATTCGCTGATCACGAATGTTTTTGTTGGTTCCACATGAAGCACTGCCGCCGCGCTTGAAGGCTCTCTCATCAAAGCTGGCAGGAACATCAACGGACTCACCAAAAGCCGGAGTTCAGACTTTCAGAATAAAAGCAGTCAGTCTCCACGTGGGCCAGCGACCCGGACGCGTCGCTCCCAACCTGCACTTGAAACAATGCCGGACCGTCGCTTCTCCTGCCAGCGCGCTCAAAGCAGCGGCGCGGCCGGAAACCCTCCGAGGACCCGGAACGCTGCATTTTCCGTGAGTGACTTTTTAACTCTTTCACACCTGGAAACATCGATTGGAGTTCTACGTGGCCACGAACAGAAATGAGATGCGATAACAGAGCAGGAAGTTATTGAAGTAATCAGTGTGTGACCGAAAAAACGTCCGAAATATGAAAATGAAACATGACGTTAGCGATTATTAGACTCGAATCTTTGGAGAAATTCCGAAAACGTTTGATTCTGAGTCCTCAAATGTCTCTCAGCAGCGTCTCCAGTAAAGGCCGAGCCAGTTAACGTCTCTTCTTCTTGCAAAGATGGAATCTCAAACAACGCTGACACTTTCCTCCATGAAATTCGTCTTTTCCTCAGTGCACCTGTGAGGGATTAAGAAATTCACGTTTTAGACTGAAAATCAGGCACCCCTCTAATTTTGCTTTTAGGATATTCTCACCAAATGCTCAATAAAAGGACTTTTAGTGGTGTGCAGTTACACCGTTTGGTCACAAGATGGCGGCCGAGTGCTCGTGGGTCTGGGAGAGCTCAATATCGATAGAAAACAGCGCTAAAATGGCGCTGGCTAGATGAAGATGCTAACGCTGCGTCCCTCTCTTCATTGACCCACAGGTACAGGTTTTTATTCACGTTAATGCAGCGGAAGTTACCGCCACATGAGCGGGAATGTTAGGATTCAAGTTGTAGCGAGTACGATGTGACGAATTTGTTAGTTTTGCTTATGTGTCCGTTTTCTTCTGACTGAATCGGTGCCACGAGGCACACGGAAAAGATCAGTCCGCCAAAGTGTCGCCGTACATTTCATGTTATCATGTAAAAGAATGGGTTTTGTTGTTTTAAATAAGTGCAGATGTATAAAAAAGGGGCATTGAATACAGATTTGTCAGTTGTATGGGAAAGTGAAAATGTTATTTTTGCCAAAAGATTGTTGATACACTGAGTATTTCAGAGAGTTTGTGAAAAAAAGAAGAAATTAAAATGGCGCTGGCTAGATGAAGATGCTAATACTGCGTCTCTCTCTTCATCGACCCACAGCTTTTAGATTTTTTGGGATACACAGCGTTCCCACACCTGTGTGTCCCATGTGGCTGGCCAGATTCCCCTAGGTCTGATTCCGGTTACACACCCTGCTAGTAAATAAGCTCGCCCGTCTTAGCGAAACAAGCTGGCTGCTTGAACGTACCCTCAAACCGTTCGATCGAACAGATGATATGAGGAGTAGAGACAAAAGTAACGACGAGGAAACCAAAAAAAACACCCGACGATGTTTTCGTACTTCACTATTTCTACACGTTAAGACGGGTGCGTTGAAATTCACAAACATCCGACAGAAACTGTAAAAACAGTCCGACAGTTGTCGGCTGAAGAGGCAGCTGACAACTGGAAATGGAGACGGTGCCAAAAAAAAAGGGAGCGAAAGACAAGCTGGGACGCGACGACGCGGGGACGTGTCACATCTTGTCGTCTTATTTTGCTGGTATAGTTTGCCGGAGAAGTCAGCGCGGAGTCACAATTTGGGGGCAACGTGAACGGAAAAGCTTCCACTCGGGAAAACGGGAAATAAATCACGTCGGGCCGCGAGCGGAGGAGCCGGATCGTTTTCATCAGCTTCATATTTATTTATGTCCTCCGACGCGGCTTCCGCATCGCACACGCCCGCCGCTGTTGAATATTTGAGGGAAGCTGCAGTAAATAGAGTCGATTTAAATGCATTAGTGGGATGTGCGAGTGGTCCTGGTTGCGCGGAAGGTCATCAGAGGCACACGAGCGTCGCGACACAAATCCGCGCCGCAGCAACAAATGTGATAGCGCCGATGAAATCCGATGTCTTGACGGGATTAGTGCGAGCGGCGGCTCGGGAGGCGGGGCTTCTCGTGAGACGGCACCGGCCTCAGATCAGCCGGCTGCGAGGGAGAAGGATCGTCCGGACGGCAAGGACGCAGAGGGGACAGGCGGACGAAGAGAGCGCGGCGCCGCCCTGCTGGTGGAGATGCTGGAATAAGCCGGTGGTCCAATTAAGTTCGAAGGAGAGAAAATACGCAGAGATTAAAAAACGACGGCGAGACGAAGCGTCGTAATCCGACCTCAGTCTTCTCTCTCTCTCTCCTCCCCCCTCGCTCCCCCCTCTCTCCATCAGTACTTGTCCTTTCACCGGGAACAAAGCGCAGAGGGGGTTGATTGTCGGGTTCACTCTCGGGTCTCTGTCTCGCTTCCTTCGCCGAGCAGCTGGATGGAGAGAAGCTGAAGTGGATCCGTGAAAGTGGCTGAAATGACATTCCTGCGCCGCCGCCGCCGCCGCCGCCGAGGAGAGGACGGGGTTAATTTCTCTTTGAAGGTTCACTCCAGTCATGAAAACACGCGAAGCCCACACGGCTCGGCGGGAGTGTTTCGGGATTCCATCAGATTCGTCACATTTTCTCGCCACTCGTCCTGTTTTTTTTTGTTACACTTTTCACCTTTAAGAGCGGCCGAGCAGCTGCAGAGCTGTTTCTGTTGATATTTCAGACTCCCCCAGGGGGCGCCGCAGGTAGAAACATGAACATATACACATGTATGTATGTGGGAGAGGGGTGGGAAGGGGGGGGGGCATTTTAAAGCCTTTTCGCTCACACGTTGCCTTCAGTTTCAGTTCAGGCAGCAGCGTCGGTGTCCTGCTTTTGTGAGGCGGCACAAAGCCGGATCGATAACGAATACGTCTGCCGGTCCGGCGTGCCGGGATGCGAGTGGCCCCCATAGAGCCCTCAGCCCCCCCCCCCCCCCCCCCGCCTCCAGCAGCTCCTGGAGGGGAGGAAATGAAACGCCAGATAAGAGCCGGCCTCCATTACGCCGCGTCAGTGTCGGACCTAACGAACGCCTGCGGGACGGCGTCCCTGCAGTCGCCGTCGCGCAACTGGACGGATCGAACGCGAGCCGCCGAAGCCCGATGGCTTCGGCCCTTTGGGTTCGATTACGCCGTGGCGGCGGCGGCGTAATTCTGAGTGCCTCGTCTCGTCGTGACGCTTCGAGCGGTTTTATTGTCTTCATCTCGGCACGTTCTGCAGAGTTTTGTTTGTTCGGGCAAACGTTTCGCGTTAATCGTTTACGGAGACGTACGAAGGCAGAGCGCCGATCTTGCAGCGTGAATCGTCCGAGGCGTCCCTGGCGGCGTCGCCGCCGCCGCCGCCGCTCATTGACAGTCAGGGCAGCCCCTCCTGAGCACGTCTCGCCGCCGAGCGCCGCGCTTCAGCACAGATGGCATCAAATATACAGCTCGGAGTCATCCCTCACTTTAATGTCGCGGCCCGGTCTCGCCTCTCCTTCCTGCGGCCACTAAAACCGACCTGCGCACCCCCCCATGGACTCACAGCAGCCTGCTCGGTATTCTCCGCCCGCAGTGAAGGACGGCGGCGCTCACCTCCAAACGGAACAAAGGAGGGCGGGCTCTAACGGACTTATCGTCCGGGATGTTTGGTCAGCAGAAACGCCGCCGCGTCCCTTTCAGCGTCGCACAATGGCCAGAAATCCCTCCGACGTTTCCTTTTGTCCCGACGCCGCTCTCTTTATTCCGTCGCCGAGGGAGACGCGTGACATCTCCGCCACCGATATCCCGAGAAAAATGCGCGTTAAGTCAGAATTAAGTATTTAAAGATTTTTGCGAAAGTAGAAAAAAAAAACACAAAACGTGGGCAGAAATGAAGCTCCTCCACAAAGAGTGCGAGATACTTTTCTCTCTAAAGTGATGATTCATCTGAAGATGCAGGCTGGGGGAGGGGGGGGGAGGGGGGGGGCAGGGTCCCCATAGGATTTCAGGCAAGACACCTGCAACTTCATCTCTCCGCTAATGACTCGCCGGCGTCTGCACCTGCGAAACGCGAGTGGAGGAAAGCGACTGAGCTGAAAAACTCGAATGAAAAGGCGGCGATGAAGTCGGCTCGGAATCTCAATGACCCCCCCGGGGCGTGGTGGGCGGTGGGGGGTGGGGGGGGGGTGGAGGGGGGGTGGGATTCAATTCGTTCCTTCGCTGCTTGGACTCATCAGAAGCGGCACGACCAAATCCTGAGTCGATCCTCCCAAAGCTGCAGGAACCGAAGGGCCCAACGTGTGGACAGGTACGAGCGCGTAGAAGTGTGTAGAAGTACAACGCATCACAGTTCAGAGAGTTTTTTTCCAGATACTTTTCGTACATTTGGTTCACGAACTGTTACAACCACTCAAGTTTCCATGAGTTCATTAACCTACGCGAGTTGGAGAGCTGCAGAGCTGCTGTCTCTTCCCTTCCAGCTCCCTCAAACCAACTGTTCAGCGGGAACATGTTCACTTCTACTGCCTAAACGGACCAAAGTGAGTCATGCCGTGACTTTCTCTCGTTCAAAACACACCTTCTTCCTCCTTTAACGAGCTTAACGAGTTCCAGCTCAGGTGTTGCAACGAGCAGCTGCGCTTCCTGCGTCGCGGCACAAACCAGCGAGAAGTTTGAGTCGCTTCGCAGCCGAGTCACACCGACTGAAACGGGAGCAGAAATATTGTGAAACATTGGGAGTTTTTTTTTTACACTCGTGCTGCAGTTCTCTGGTGCTCGACACTTCCTGTAATTGACATTTTTAATTGCCTACAAAGTGCGGAGCAGACAGGTCGCCTATTAATGGCGTAATTAAAGCGCGGGTCTCCAGAGAATAGTGGAAAATCTAATCCGTCGTCATCCCATAATTAACACTTGTGGATCACTGGAAGTGCAGTTTTGTTTTTTTTATGTGGAGCCATCCGGCTTGATTTGGCAGCAGCTGTGACGGCGAGCAAAACAAGCTCCGCAAACACGGCCGTGGCCAATCAGAGACGAGCGTCTCACACTCTCTGGCCTCTGATTGGCTGATACAATGGACACGCCCCTTTTCTCCAAAAATACAGGAAGAGCAGGAATAAGATTCTGTTAACGAACAGGAGACTAAAAGTTGGTGGCGAAACGTTAAACTTTGGGTCCGAAATGATTGAATAACGTCCTTCCTGTGGCGGAGGTTTGCGCTCTTTGAGTGCTTCTGGTTTATAGTTGCGATTATTCTCGATCTGGAGTCAGACGCTGACGTTATTTGGACAAGAAGAACGCGCGACAGACGCCCGGACCGCAGCTGAAGCCGCAAATACATCACGGCTGCGACGCGCTCGCAGATAACAACGAACGATTCCTCGCGAGGCGTCTCCGCGGCACGAGTTAGACGGATGAACCCGACACGTGACATTGAATATCCCCCAACAGCCGCGCGCTGGCCTCTCCAAATGCGGCCAATGACATTTGAAAACTCCCTCCGAGGCGCCCAAACAAAGATTGATCAGTACAAAAAGGTATCAAGCAGGAGATTAGGGCGGCCGCCTCCCCGAGTTTCCATTACCGGCCTCCTAATCCGGTTACCAGGATGTGCTCTTAATGGGCGCGAGCGGGCGCCGGCCGCCTGTGTTGCGCGCATTTGCAGGAGGTCATCCATCACGGACGGACCTGCGAGCGTGGCGAGGGGGACGGACGGGAAGGTTAATGTCAGCCTGGATCCCGCTGAAGCTCACATCTATCCAGCGTCCAAATCTCCGGTGACGGCGGCGGCGGTGGCGGGCGGCTGAACTGATTTCCTCCCCCCTCCCCGCTCGCGCCGCCACTGAATGTCAGCGACCCTCGGACGGAAACGCGACAAGATGGCAGCAAACGGTTTCCATCGGAAACACCCAGCCGTCTGTTTAGCGAGGCCGGTTTATAAACACTGAGCGCAACTCGTTGAGGTGCTTTGGGCTGCGTTCGGAAACGCAAAACTGCCGTTCCGTCACCCCTTTTATTCGACGAACAATTTAGGTGGAAAATCTGCCGCCAGACAGACACACAAATGGGAAGTTTCCAATTTATTGATGCAATTTGCATGCCAGGCCACTAGGTGGCAGCGTGGCGCACTGGCCAGAGGTTTCAGGAGACTCCTGAAGCAACGCTATCCCACGTTTGCTGTCTTTCTTTTTCCTTTTGACGCCAGAAAGTGTTTGTGATTGCCATTTAGGAAGTTGGGTTCATTTTTCAACCTTTTCAGCCCCAAAAAAAGCCGTTACCATCAAAACTCGTCCACCGACTGAACATCAGAAAACTCAGAAAAGACTCGGCTGTTTAAATCTGGTTCATTTGACCACTTTTCTGATTGATGTTGGCGAGGACAAAGAACGGAGCGCCGGAGCGTCGCCGGGTGCTGCCAGCTGACGGCCGCCGGATGCAGAGGAGTCGCGGCGCGTTTGCCGAGCCGGCGCATGAATATGAAAACGGGAGCGCGGAAACGTTCTTTGACAGATCTCGCCATAAAAATGCAAGCAGCACGCCGCGATTTGAGCGCGGCGAGGTGTTGCAATCTCCCTGAAAGCCTTTCTGTATGATATCACAAGGCGCACTCATTGCTTTGATTTGCCCAAAGACATCAGCTTTATGAGGATAAATGGCGTGTCTTTGAACCCGCGTCGCGGCGGAACGCCGTCTATTCAGCGCCGAGCTATTTTAGCTGCCTTTTCCCGAGGTGATGTAAACAAATGTGCTTTCCGTTTGCGCGCCGGCTTGTTGTCTTTCTTTTCCCGACACCTACACGCGCACAAAGCTCGACACAAATGCGACGCACGCTGCCGTCGCTGAACGAGCAGAACCGCAGCCAAAGGCGATCGCGTCTCCTAATTAGTATAAACGCTCGGCAGCGTTCGCGGCGTCCTCGTTAAGCCGCGTTCAGGTCCACACACGTGTCCCGTTGTCTCGCCTACCGAGGAGCTTCATCCCGGGGACACCCACGCGCTCGCACGACTCCCACTTTCCGAGAGCGAAGGGACGCCAGTGAAATATCGAGTCATCAGGAGGGAAGAAAAAATAAATAGAACTCCCGAAAATTCCAATTAAAGGTCCGGATGTCGTGTTTTTTTTCCTGCTCCTCTTTGTGTTGCTCCTCAGGAACAGAAAACGGAGCACAGAGGAACGATTGAAGCCACGAGGAGCAGTTAGGTGCATTAGCATTTCAATTTCCTCCTGTCTGTATTCTCTGGCACTTATTTACATGGATATAGAGGAATGTTGGTGGGAATGCACTCTGAGAAGACACCCCCCCCCCCCGTCTCCGCAGGTGTTCGCAAACCACAGAGCTATTATATCAGATAGGAGGGGACACCGGGAGGGATATATGGACAGAGAGAGAGAGAGAGAGAGAGAGAGAGAGGCCTCTCATCACACCACTTTTCCTTCAGCTTTCCTGTAGTTACGCTCTGCTGATCGGTTCGTAAGCGGCCGTCCATGGCGGCGGTTGCATGTTCTTCCTGTGCACACTGGGGCCGTCCAGAGTCTCGCTGCCTCCGTCCAACGCCATCGTCTCCAGATCGTGTCCAAGTTCCTGTGACCAGATTTTAATGCGGACAAAATATTCTGACCAGAATAAAGAAAAAAAAAACATGAAATTTTGTTGTTTTTTGTTTTCTTGGCTTGAAGTGTTTTGGACTCGCCATGTTTCTTGATTTCCTCTTCATTAACGAGGAAAATGGCGGCGCAGTGAGTCGCAGACATCCGTCAGACACCAGCTGCGAGTCCACGTTGCTGAACGCAGACCGTCGGGGTCCTGGGTCACCTCCAGGGTCACCTCCCCGATCGGGGCCGAGGACGCCAGTCCTCCCTCTGATCGCCGTCTTCTCGCTCCACCCGCACACTCGCAAGTCGGCGTCCTCGGACCAGACAGACCCGTTTATCCCCACCAGGACTCGTCCCCAGCTCGTGTCCTCTCCAGAGACTTACGACGCATCCGTGGGCAGCGGGTGAAGCTCCGCCCCCTCTCGAGAAGACAGTCGAACGCCAAGCGAGCGCTGTCTCTGAACGTGATTCATTCGGCTGGTGGGTGAAGTGTGAAACGGAGCGGCGCTTTTTCCTGTGCTCGCTGAACGTCGAGCGGCTGCACCAGCAGCAGCAGCAGCCAGCAGGAGTGTGACAGCAGCCAGAACCAGCCAGGAGGTGTGAACGCCCACCGTCGCCCCCCCGCCCTCGTCACGTCTTCCCGGTTTAACGGTCAACACAAGACAACAAAACGTGTTTCATTTGTGAGCGAAGGTCTCAGCCGGCGGAGCCCCGTGAAGCGTTTCAGTGGAGTTCGCGTCAAACCGTCCTCCGTGTTTCTCGCTGAACGCGCGGCGGCGTGTCTTGCGTGACGTTTCTGGCAGGTTGGCGCTTTATTTCGATTCCTTTGATCTCGCGTAATGCAGCAGTTTAGTGTCAGGCTGAGGCATGCTGGGAAATCACACCTCCACCAGCGCTCCCGCTATTTCGAGGCTCGTCGACGTTCATCGGAAGAACCTGGAGGTGAGATTTTATCGGCTCCTCGACGTCATCGCCCAGTTTGATCGACGGTCCGATTTACAGAATGGAGCGGCGGCGCCGCTTACCAACGAGTTACTGTGACGAGTTAGTGGTGAAAAGCGCCGGCCTCCTCTGACTGAAACTCACGTTGTTTGTCCAAATGGCGTTGCCGTAGGCGACAGAGTGGAGAACAACAACACTAAACTGTGCTTTAATACAAAAGACAGAAGCCTGACCTCTCCTGGCCCACTTGCAGTACTTTCATTGTCCACCGGGGGCGCTGCTCCATACAGGAAATGCAGGAAAGCGAGCTAATAAATGTATTAAACCGTTTAAAGCGACGTCTGTTCATTAAAGCAACTTTTAAAGCTGTTTTGGGTCAAAAAGAAACTTTGTCATTAACCTGCAGACCTGTTGAGGTTTTCTTGTGAACGCTCAACGCCGCGTGCGACGTGAACTTCCTTCGTGAACGCACAGTTTCGACTGGAAACTTTGTTGGGTGTTTCTCACGCGCCACAGTCCATTTACTCTATCTCATCCTAAAACGTAACCAATCTGAAAAGCAAAAACGATGACAAGCGAGCGCGATTAGTCCGCCGCTTCGCGAGAGCGACAACATCTGTCGGAGCTGAACCTGAGACGGAGGAGAAGGAAGAGGGGGGGAGCGCTGCTGCTCCTCTGAGCGGCAGACGGAGGACGGGACGGCGAGAAAACGCCACACAGGAAGCGTCCTATAAAACAAGCAGCGATGCTGCGCTCCCACTTTGTTGGTTAATTCAGCTGCACGCATACATTATACGTGCTGTACATGTACATTATTACCTCCGGGGGCTTCTGGGACGCAGCGGCTCGTCTTCCACTTGACAGATTGATCCTCACCGTGATGGTGAGTGAGCATTATTAATGTGACAGCTCATTTAAACTGCATTGACGATGCTGCTGCTGCTGCTGCGCTATAATGAACTAAGTCAATTTACGACAACTTGCAGACTCTTTATATCCCCCTTTTAAAGTCAAGTTTTCCTCCCGTGTGTTCTCACTCGCAACGTGGCGGTGAGTTGGAGGCCAGTCGCCGCCGATCTGGGGTGGAGGACCAAGAAGGAACGTGACACACAAACGCCAAAGACGTTCGGTTCACATCTGTACGTGAGAAAAAAATTCAACACAACTGACGACTTCGTTCGTGTTGAACTGAGTCATCGCGGAGAGCTGCACCGCCTGCGAACGTGCACATGGACGCTCATCACAGCGGGGGAACAGCGCAGCACGTGCTTCTGTGTGAGGGCGGGAAGAGGCTTCACCGGGACTTCACTGCCCCCTGGTGGCCAGGATGAGAACAGCAGCATGGACGCTGCCAGGCCGGTGGAGATTAGAAACGTTGCTAGAGACTTTTAATGTCATAATCCTGAAGGAAAAACAGGTTTCTTTTAACAAATCTGGTCATAATTGATCGGGAAGTGATGCTTCTTTAGGTCAATATTCGAGAAAAGTCTTGATTGGAATCGTTAATTTAATGGAGGCTGCAGGAAGAGCTGCTGACTTCCGGTAGAAGGTGCATGAAAACCGAGAATCTTCCAGAAAAGTGAGCGAAGCAGGAGCGTCATCGTCCAGCCGCCCGAAAGCATCGTTACCTCCACTCACACAAACGAACCTCCTGATGGATTCGACGTCGCCCGGCGCCGTCAGACCAGAACAATCGCACGTCATCAGCCACGATGAGCCGTTTACCGACAGACCCGGAGCGGTTCAGGACGAGCTGCGGCCTCTGATGATGCAAGACGATCAGGGGGAGTGCAACTCCTCCAGAGGGACGCGTCGCCTCGCTCGGAGGCATTAGTGCGATTTACCTCGATGGGATCCGTTTGAAAAGTGAAACGAGACATCCAAGTGGGAGCGTTTAGAGAAAAAGGGACTTTTTATTGTGAGGACATTCAAAAACTGGAGTTTTACAAACCTTTCGGACTCGAGATTGAACCTCAGATTCACGTAAACACGACGGAAATGATATTTCACAGGAACAATTCAAACTCTTCTGTAGGTTCTCGTTCGCTGGACTCGCTCACGGAGCTCCTTCTCCGCAGGTCGAACGTTCAGACGTTGGAGGCGCTCCGAGGAGGCGGAGTCTCGAGTCCGACCAGTTCAGGACACCTTTTGCTCCCCGTAACCGGATCCAGGTGAAAGAAACACCTGTCCTCGCCAGTGTCATGTCAGGTCGGTGGGGAGAGACTCGTCCGAACTTGGGCTGAAGCTGCCGCAGAGCCGCCAGCGTCCTGAGCCTGCAGGGACGAGGTGGGGGGTGAGACAGAAAGGGGACAGCAGAGACTTAAGCACAGGCAGTGATGAAGTTAGTAAAGTAATCAGGACAAAAAAAAAAAAAGGAGGAAAAACTCCAGGAAAACTGCTGTCCGGAGCAGCTTCGATTCCCCAAAAGACCCCAGAGTCCAACTATCAAGTGGGCCGCTGATCACGCGGAGTTTAAGTGGGTCGCCAGTGACCAGCAGCACCAAGAGACAGTCAGCAAGTTAAACTCCGGGACCAAAGCTGCTCCTGTTCTGTCGAGTCACTGAAAACTTCCTCAGCGAGACGAAA
>JASSRZ010000001.1:22503869-22521869 GCA_032164315.1 Malacoctenus gilli
CTCAAAAACACACACACACACACACACACACACAAAAACACACACACTGACACTCAGGATCCACACACACACACACACACACACACACACACACACACACACACACACACACACACACACACGCAAAAACACACACACACACACACTCACGCAAAAACAGACACACACATGCAAAAACAGACACACACACACGCAAAAACACACACACACACATTGACACTCATGATGCACAAGTAGTAAAACAAAAAGGAAATAAACAAAAAATTCATTGTACATTTAGACAATAAATTGAAAACAAAACACACACACACACACACACACACACACACACACACACACACACACACACACACACACACACACAGCTATCCAGTGAACCTCATCCAGCCTAGTCTCAGAAACATTAAACCAAATGAGTAAACGCCTATCATACAGAAGATATTTATATCTATATATACATATAGATATAAATATAATATACGTCCCCGTGATCTCTACTGCCACCTGGTGAACATGGTATTACTTCAATGTTTAGCTGTCGACCTGGTGTAAGATTTAGAGCATCTTCCTGGAGTCGCTCCAGTTTCCCCTCCATCTTTGCCGTCGTCAGCGCTGCAGCTTTAACGAAGGCTGGAGTCCATCAGGAGGAACCTTCCTGGAACCTTCCTGGAACCTCATTAGTTCCACCCTTTGAGCAGCTTAACTCCCGCAGCCTGGATGCTGGAGATAATGTTCCCGAGTCCAAAGTGCCGCACGAGAATCGCTGCTCAGCACCAAACCACATCAAAGATGCGGTTCGATTCCACGAGCTGCTCCAAACAGGTGCGCCGCACATTGTGTCGCGGCCCATTTCCTGCCCCCATTGTTTCCCCATTAATCACACCGCGCCATCGCTTCCTCGTTGGCGGCCACGCGCTTTCATCTGGCCGCGCCGTCTTCTTTCAGCGGCCACACTTTAAGGACACGCGATGACACAAAAACAGACGACATTCGTTTGTTTCAGTCCCACACGGGTAGAAAAAGAACGACTGGAAAGTCGAACAGAGATTCTCAGAAGCGCCGCCGAGTTTACGCACAAACACAAACGCACAGACGACCTTCGCTGACGCACAATCACACATCCAGGCGGCAGAAATCCCTCACGTGGTCGATGTGGCGGCAACACAAACACACCTGCAGGAGGCATCGGCGCCAGGCCGCTCTGCTGCTTCATCTGAACGCAAACACGCAGCGAAAACAAGCCGAAAAAGGCGGCTGGAGCCGAGATCCTTCTCGTGATTCATCCGCTCAAACAGACTCGTTTCTCGCTTCAGCAGCGTGACCGCGAAGACTCTTTCTGGCGTTTCTCACGGTCGGGAACCAATCGCAGCGAGCCTTTGATAAAGCTCCTCCAGACCTTCTGGTGTCGTCCTGCCGCGAGGTTTCGGCCTCGGAACGCCGCGGAGTTCGGGGAATGTCTGTGGCCGGACTGAGTAACGAGGAAACGTTCACGGCGGCTGCGTCCGGAAAGAAAATCGTCCTCTCGGGGAGTTTTTGGACGCTGGTCGCACCGCAAACAGCAACGCGTTCACCTTCATTACGCGGCGGTGACGGCTCGAGTCTCGGGGACCAATGGGAACGCGGCTGAGCGAGCGGCGAGGTTGCGTGTCTGCGCAGCAAAACAGGAAAACACGCCAGTTTCCTCGCTGAGTCGCTGCATTTCGATGTTTTTCCGCAGCTGGTTTGTCTCACAGCTTTTTTCATAACCGGACAAGACGAGCCGCTCTGGCTCCTCGCGCCTGTTGACCGCGGCGAAGGCGAGCACCTCGCCGGAAGACGTATGTGGTCGTGTTTAAGTGGCCGCGAGCAGCAGAGTTAACGGCCTCGCTTCGCTGTAGAGCCGCCGAGTCAAGTGGCTCTAACGGGAGCGATAGATCTGCGGAAGGGTCGCTTATCGCGCCGGTGGAAGGATGGAGGGAGACAAGAAACCAGATGTGGACTCCGGAGTCGAGGACA
The DNA here is from genome assembly GCA_032164315.1 of Malacoctenus gilli. Lineage (NCBI taxonomy): Eukaryota > Metazoa > Chordata > Actinopteri > Blenniiformes > Labrisomidae > Malacoctenus > Malacoctenus gilli. The sequence goes on from JASSRZ010000001.1 coordinate 22,505,865, forward strand.
GATGTTGCCTTACGGAGGCTGATGAAGTCTGAGGACGCGCGCCGACGCTCAGAGACGCCCTCGAACCCGGAAAACGCCGCTCGGTGGCCGTTTGTGAAGGCGAGGACGCCGTTGATTGACCCGAGTGTGAACACACCATGCAAGGACTCGCAGAAAGGACTCGAGAAGGATTCAGATTCAATTCTGTGTCGGAAAACTTCAATTTCTCTGATTCTACGATGTTTTTGGCAGCTTTTTGTTTTGCTCTGCTGCTTTATTAACTTGAAATTTACTCAGAAAGTTGTTTTTCATTTTAATCCAGCTGCTAAACGAAGAAGCGAGATGTGAAAAACCTCCGATTGGTTCCTTCCTTTCGCGCTTCTAGCAGCTGAAAACGCTCAGAAACCTCCTGCCGAAGGTCAATTTTCCATCCGTCGTTTCCTTTTTTTGCTTCAGTTTCAGTTACGAAATACGATTTCTGAGACTTGACCGCGTCTCCTTGTTCTCTCCTCTAACTCCACTTAATCCCCAGTTCCTGGGTCTGGTTCCTGGTTCCCCACAGAGGCTCCTTATCTGATCCCGGGCGGCTCCGGCTCGGGTCCGTCGGAGCAGCGCCGAGCCGCCGGCGGGGTTTTCGTTGGCGGCGTGTCTTGCCGGCGGCCTTTCTCCACCCTCCGCCCCCTCCACCTCTACAGTAAACAGACCCGCCGCCGCCGCCGCGGATCCGGGAGCGCGCCGGAAAAAAAACTGGCGGCCGAGCGCCGTTTGCCAGCAGATCGACGGAGACCTCCGAAGGAGTTCCGACACAAAGAGAAGCGCGTTTCAGTTTTCTGCTCGACCGAAATAACGATAAATCTGACGGCTGGCGGTAAAAACAACGGTTCTGTTCACGCATGAGGTTTGGATCCGTCGAGAACTTCGTCCTGCTGAAAACCACCGATTTGTTCAACGAATGAACGTCTCGGCGTTTCAGCTCCATAAGTCAAATTTTAATTGAGTTAAATTAAGAATTAAAACAGCCTGTTTAACAGCACTGATGCGTGGACTTCATTTTTCATAGCTTGTTTAAAGTCCCCCCCCAGAAACCTCTCAGAGTACCGGTACTCCCCCCTCTGAGAACTAATGGCGCAGACCAAGTGCCATAAATAATGGAGCCCTTTTTGGGGGGATTCTCTGCGATTCAGAGCCGCCGTTCAGTCGGAGGCGATTTCATCTGATGGACGACTCAAGAACGTTTCCTGAAGATTAATGGGCGCCACTTATGGAGCTCTCACCTCCATCACACACACACACACACACACACACACACACACACACGCAGGAATCGAACCGGGTCCTTCCTGCTTGGGAGTTCGAACGCGCTCGCCGCTGCACGGAGACGTCGGTGGCGTCGTTTCACTGAACGGACTCTCCGGTGAGTGTTGGGACGTTCTTCACGAGACGGGTTTGTTTCCGGCGCTGTAACGTTGGCCTGTTGCCATGACGAACCCGTGCCGGACGCACAAACTCACACCGAGATGTGACCCCTGCTGACCTTCACGCGTCCATCGGCAGCAGTTTGTTCACTTCCTGACAGAAGTCACATGACCTCCTGAGTGACTGGAAGGATTTGGAGCTACAGAGTTTCCATGACGCTCTAATGAAACATGCTGAAACAACGGCAGACGCCGGGCTGCACGTTGATGCGGCACGAGGACGCTCTGCGCCAACTGCGCGACGTTGCACGCCGACGACACAACGCTGTACGCCAACTATGCAACGCTGCACGGCGACAACACAACGCTGCACGGTGACGACACAACGCTGCATACCGACGAAATGCCGCACGCCAGCAACGCAACGCTGCAGGCCGACACTGCACGAGGACACTCCACGGCAACGACGTGACGCTGCACGCAGATGACGCAACGCCGCATGCCGACACTGCACGAGGACGTTCCACGCCAACTACGCAACGCTGCACGCCGACGATACGACACTGTACGCCGCCAACGCGACGCTGCACGCCGATCCTGTGCGAGGACTTCACTCAAGACTTCACTCCACTTCCTTCAGGTCCCACAAACGCTCGATGTCTTCGGACGCGTATCCACGGTGACAAAAGTTCCCAACCAAGTACAGTGGAGCTGACCGGGAACTAAAGAAGGCCAAACAGTCTCCAGCTCACCAGGTGCAGCAGCGAGGTTGAACCCGTGTTGTTGACTCCATCGTCACGACGACGACGACTGACGGGTTGTTTTCCACCTCATCGCCACTCGAGAAGCGAACGCGTCTCGATCGAGCGCCGAGATCAGAAACCAGTGAAAACGTGAGGAGTGACGAGCTTTCAGGGCAGATCGGCGGCTCGTCGCTCCGCCGCTCGTCTCCGGGATCAAAGTCTGCGAGTCAGCGTCCGCACAAAGGACCGAGTCGGCGCGGCTTTGATTGCGGACAATGGTGCAGGTGGTAAACATGCAGCCGCTCGCAGCCCGGCGCACAAAACCCGACTCAGGTGCAGCAAACACAGCTGCGGCCGCCCGTCGGCTTACGTGACTCTCAATGGCCGCAAAGCAAACACTCCCGCCGGCTTCGGCGAGCGCACACATGACTGACAAATCCGTGTTTTGCCGACAACGGCAAAACTTTCCCCGCCGCTGCTGCCGCTCTCCCTGCTTTCAGTTCACGGGGCGAAGCCTGAATAACGCCGGCGGGCTTTCAAGTGCCGCCGCTTCTGAGGATCAGAACGTGGAAGAAGTCGCGCGTTTGAGCCGTCGCGACACAGAAATATCAGGTCGAGCAGCTGCTGCATCGGGAATTCTTAGTTTAGAAGACCTGCGATGCTTTCGGTTCGCACCACATCAGAGCAGCCGTCGGGACTCAAAACGGCAACTCGTCCACACGGTGATTTCATTCGTTCATAAGCGAAGAAAACTCGCCGTCGTTCCGGTTTCCTGGTTCCTGAGAGTCCCTCTGAACGAATCAAAACTGCTCCGATCGGAGGAGAGCAAAAAAAACAAGTCCTCGCTCGCCTGGACGCTCGGATCGATATCACATAAGTACGGAAAAAAACGACGCTGCAGGCGAATCCGATCGGGAGCGACTAGCCGTCACGTTTACGCTGCGGTCATCGCTTACTGGCGCTGCGGCTCCTCGAACCGTGGAAACGAGCAGCGTGGGTGGGCGGAGAGGAACCGAATCAGGTTAACTTTCACCCAAAGATCCGAGAGCCGCTAGAGTTAACGTTACAACGAGGCTCCAGTTAATCCACACGCAGACGACACGTTCAACTCCGACGGGCAGCAGCTGAACTGAGATGACGCGTCTGCGCTGGCGTCATTTGTTGTGTCGCGATGACGCCAAGAAAGACGGTTTTCCAAGAGATGTTTGAATTAAAGCCACAGCTGTGAAAGTCCTGGAAGCAAACGGACCAGAAATCAATCAAAACCCAACGCCGAAGCGTCCACAGGAAAATCTCCCCCGACTGTGAAAGCAGGAAGCTACCAAACGATGCATTTGCTCTAACTACCGATTCGTTTCGCTCTACAAAAAAAAAAGGTCTGAACCCCAAATGAACGAGGCTGCCGCCGCCGCCGACTCCGGCTTCGGATTTAGACGCATTAAACCTTTAATCCATAATTTCCCTCGTTTGTAACACAGATTATCTCCGAGGTTTACAAGCGAGCCGAAGCACGGCGCCAAGTCAACAACGTCTCCGTCTCCCGCCTGTCGCTCTTTCCGCCCTCCGTCTTCCTGTGATCGTGTGTGTGTGTGTGTGTGTGTGTGTGTGAGAGCTCGTCTCGTTTACAGAAGGGGAGCAAATATTGAGGAGGTGGGCGGAGGGACGAGAAAGCAAGCATTGGACGGAGAACACGAGGAGGAGGAGGAGGAGGAAGAGGATTATGCAAATGCATCCCGGCAACGACGGTCAAATCCCGCGAGCGGGGGGGGGAGATGAAGGGGAGGGAAAAAGAGACAAACTGTCCGAGGGGAGAAATTCAGCCGCACGGCGAGAAGTAAATGAGAAAGTCTTGGTTAAAAGGGCGGCGGCGGCGGCGGCGGCGGCGGCGGTGGCGGCTTCCCGCGGTCAGAGGGCAGCGAGGCGAGGACGGAGCGAGCGAGCGAGAGAGAGAGATGAAGGGACGCCGCGAGAAAGTGACACAGAGAGACGGAGGGATGGGGTCCTAATCTTCTCTCCGCCTGCCTTCGGATCAGCTGAGCCCCCGCCGCCTCCGCCGCCCTCCGATTGGCCGAGACGCTGGATTAGGGGATGTAGGGGGTATTTCTTATTTTTCGCTGGTCTGTGAAAGTCTGCAGCGATGCCCTTGTGAAAACCCGTTTCACCCTCAAACGTTTCAGGCCGACGGCGTCTCTCTCTCTGCTCGGGGGGGGGGGTCTCTACTGTGATCGCGGGTCAAAGGTCGGGATTAGAGCGACGCGGCGAGGCCTCTCGGAGAGACGGCGTCCTCTCAAAAGACTCCGAGACGCCGCGTCAAAAAAGATCAGAGACGCCGTCGCTTCGACTTAGTTTCTCGGAGGAGAGGTCGGAGACGGGACGCTTCGGTCGCCCAAAGACAAGGCGGCGGAAAGAGAAGGCTCCGGCGTTCGTCCTCCATCAGCGTCACGCTCGCGAGCGCCGTTCTGTCCGGGTTTAGATAAAACACGTTCAGACGAACGCGACTGATTTCTTCCCTCGTTTCCAGCCACAAAAAGCGAAACTGAAACCCCGCGTTTCAAGTCAGTCAAGTTTCCGATGCGGAAACGAGCCGCGCGACGTCAAAATGGGACCCCACAAAAAGACGCGACCGCACTGAACTCACAGGTGTGAAGAGCAGATTCGAAAAAAACCTTCGCGTGTGGTTTGGATCCGTCTCGTGAAAATGATGCGACTTCCTGCCGTCTGCGCTTAACTTCATCAGTCAGATTCAATCGGCAGCAGAAGAAGACGGGATTCGGGAGGAAGAACGAGGCCTCGGACGGAAAAAAGGACGTCCGCAAACATCCTGAAACTCTTCCAAACAATAAAACACAGTTTTCACCACTTAGTGTGTGTGCGTGTGTGTGTGTGTGTGCGCGCGCGCGCCTCTGTGTGTTTGCAGTTTCTGTGCTCTCACCTTTGAGCCCAAACTCTCAGACTTGTTGTGAGCCGAGCGGCAGAGGAAGCCGAGCCTCACGCAGCGCTTTCAATCAAGCACAACAGAGATTTCCCTCTTCCATTTCATCTCACGTTCACCCTCCACAACACACACACTCACTCTCACTCTCACACACACACACACACACACACACACACACACGCTCGCTCGGCTCCCCCCCTGCACCCCCGAGCTGAAATCATTTACTCTTTCACAGCCTCGGCTTTCAACCCAGCAGGACTCCGGCGGTGCGTCGGTGCATCCGAGTGCATTCGTGCTTCAGCGCGGAGCGCGAGAAACACCTGGCGGACGACCCCAAACCGTCGAGGAGGCGGAAAAAAAACCCACCGAAGATGTATCGATTCAGGTCGTCGGCGCCGGTGAAAAACGCTCCAGCGTTAATTAACTGGACAAGCGAGGAGGAGGGAAACCGGGAGCCGCCGCAGCGGCTCAGACGCACGAATAAGTCGGACTCGGACTGGAGTGGAGGCGAGTCCGGGGGCGCCGCCCGCTGGATCGATGCCGGCGCCTCGGCCGGTCGGGTTCCTGCTTCGCGATCCGGGAGGAGGAGTACCGGCGGAGACGCGAGCAGCTCGCGGCGCCCAGAAACAGCCGGCAGGCCGTAAACCCGGGGGGGATAATTCACGACGCCTCCCCGGAGACGTCTTAAGAGGTTTCGTGCGCGCCGACCTTGGCGCGGACCCGCAGCGCCATAAAAGCCGAGCGATGGACAAGGGAGCCAGCAGGGATCCTGCTCGCACAAACCTCCAATTTCACCAAACCCGACACGCCAGTTTTGGGCTCGTCGCTCATGAAACTCGGAGGTTTTTAACGACAGACGACCTTCGGAGAGCGACGAGTCGACGAGGACGGAAATAGTCCCCTGACGACGAGCAGGAATCGTTCCTTGAACCCTTTCTGAACCTCCTTGTCTTTCATTTTCTCGCTCCGACTCCTCCGATTGGACGGCATCGCCACGGGAACAAGGGAGGCGGAGCCCAGCCGTCCGTTTTTGTCACCTGACTGGAGTCGGTGGAGGTGAAAGGTCAACGTTCCTCCTGACGTTTGTCCTCCAATCAGACAAAGTGAAGATCTGAGGTGGCCACGCCCCCTTCAGCTCAGACAGATGTCTCAATTAAAATAAGGGAGGGGCGGGGAGGTGGGGGGGTGTTAATGACTCTCTAACTCATGGTGCTTTATTAATTATTAAGTGCTATCAGCTCTAATTAGCGTCCCGTCCTTGAGATGTGTGACCGAGGAACATGCTCTATTTGCTCTCTAACTAGTGAAGCATGAAGGGGCGTGGCCACTCCCACCGGGAGGCTGAGGTGGCGGTTTCGCTTCACCGCGAGAAATAAGCTCCCGATTTACCGCATGATCTTCGCCGGAACGACGTGAACGATCTGTGATGAACGGCAGACGGTCTCGAGGACCGTCTGAGGACACGGCGCGCGATCCGGCTCCTGGACGCCCTCCGCCTGGACTTGGACGGCGTGCTGCGGTGGACTCTGAGCAATTTCAAAAAAGCGGAAAGCGCCGCGAATCAGAGGAAACCTCAAAAAATGTCGCGGCGATACGGACGAGGAAGCCGAGATCTGAAGTATTTCGGGTTGAATCTGCCCGACCGCCAAACCCACATCCAGAGAAAAACGAGCCGCTGGAGACGTTGGAGTCGTCCTGTTGCTCGTCCGGCAGGAAGCGAGCAGTCGTTGAATCGCGTCCAAGTATCCCAAACGGCTCCGTTAATGGAAAAATGCTACGAATCAACGGGAGGAATGTGTGTAATTATCTGCGAGGAGGCTCTGAAAAACGGAATCTTTCGGAGCAGATATCCGATCGGCGCCGCGGGGCCCCGAGCGGGCCGCGGATACGGGAGGCGGAGCCGAGAGCACGAGGCCGTAAAGTCCGTTTTCGCGCCGCCGCCGCGGCTCCCCGGGAGGCGGATCCGGTTCCTCCGAAGCCAAACGCCAGCGGGTCGGACGTGCTCGCTCGTCAGCTCTGCTCGGCTACCTCTGCGCTCCCCGCGCAGCCATGAAACTTAATCTGCAGGAACGTAAGCTACACACACACACACCTAGGACACACACACACACACACACAGCTGCGGCGCTCCGTTTCCACATGACTCGCTCTCCGTAATCAGATCAGACGCACACACGGACAGCTCGGTCGGCGACCACTTCGTGTCCCGGCATTCCCGCCGAGCGCTCCGGCACAGCCGAGCTTTGTCTCTCCGATCGGACGAGACGATGATGCGTTAAACGTTTCAAAAGGCGTCCGGCGGCCACAGACGGCCCGTGTTCGGCCCGCTCGGGGTTCTCACGCTCCGCCGATTGTGCTGAATCGTGAAAAACGCCGCTGGAGTCTCCCCTCCTCCCTCTTTTCTCCAACCCGCGCCTCCATAAATTCAATCCTCCTCGCCGTGTTTAGAAAACGTCGTTAAAAGCCATCAAATTTTATCCGCCGTCTTTACGATCCAACTCCTTTAATTCAATCAGCGTAATCGAAGCCGAGCCACGTGAGCGCCGGCGACACGAGGGCGGAGCCGCCGCCGCCGCCGCCATCGTTTCAGCGACTTTTTATTCTCGTAAGTCAAAAAAACGGCGTTTAAAAAAGACACGTCGAGCGAGCGGCGCCTGGTGTGTCGTGTGAAGGTCGTAAAAGACAGCGAGGGAAGAAAGTGGGAGGGGTCAAACAAACCCGGTGATAACAAGAGCAGAAGGTTTTTCTCCTCAATGACATTCATACTAACTTTTTATCCTATTCTATTTGAATCATTCGTAAATTAACATTAATTAGACTTAATTTGGTCCAAATTTGACCCAGATGTGTCCTGGATCCATCAGGACTCTCCTGCTGTTTGTGGGCGGAGCTATCGAAGCCAACAATTCGAATTTAACGATTCGTTAAAAACGATTCGGTTTTCCGTTTTCACGTCATCGATCAACGACAACGCTTCATTATTTTCCATTTTTGTCAACTCAGTCTCCTTGTTTTACTCTGATTCCTTCAACTTTCACTTGTTTTAATTCTTTACTTTCAGCAGCTGCGTTTTCATGTGCACGCGCCACCTACAGGCTGGGAAGAAGTACTGCAGGAATGTGAAGTTTCTACAGTTTGAAGACTAAAATATTGAATTACAACATTTTATTTCACTTTCTTCTTTATGTTTGAGCTTCATTTCAATCCTTAGACTCGTTTCAGCAGCTCAAACTTTTCTGGAAGAAGGAACCAAACCAAAAATATCCTAAAAAACAAAGTTTTCAAAGTGTGTTCAGGCTGAAAAAAAGGCTTCCAGGTTTCTGTCGGCGTAAATAAAGATGAATCGAGTCGGCAGCTTGTTGAGCGACTGAATCGATGCGTAATCCTCCGTCTCTGTTAAAAGTTAATGAGTGGAGCGGCTGCGAGCGGTGAAAATGAGTAAAACTTGACCTTTGTTTAATAGATCATAATAAAAAACAGAAGTGCGAGGAAGGAGCGTCGTGGCCGGGAGGTGAAGGTTCGCTGCTCCCGCCGTTAGAATCAACCATCAGATGCGATCCGTCCGTCCAGCTGAGCGCCGTTTTCTCCTCGCCGCTGGATGACGGCGAGGAGGCTTAATCACCAATTACATCGATCGTTCGAGTCGCCGCAGGAGCAGGACGCCACATCCGACGGCCGCGGTGGCCGTCCGCCGCGACGGGGCCGGCGTCCGCGGCCCCCTCGGCGCCGCGATTAACAAGATTGACTGCGGAGAGTCCGGGAGGAAGAAACGCCGGCGCAGCGGAGCGGCGCATCGATCAGACGGTACTAATGGATCAGGAAAGGTCCTGCTGGACGCTCGCGGACCCGTCAGCCGCTTCGCTGCGTCGCCTTAAACACATGACGCGATGCAGATCGATGCGCGGCGATTAGACCCGCCGAGAGAATCGATGACGCCGTCCCACTCGTGACGGAGGGAGACGGACGGAGGGGGAGGAGCTTCACGCGCTGACGGCGCTCGTCTCTCAAGGATTCAAACGATAAACTGGACCATCGGGAGGTTGTTTTCGTCGGACTCACTGCATCCGTCCTCGTCGCTGTGGTCCCCGCAGTCGTTGTCGCCGTCGCACTGCCACTGCGCCGGGATGCAGGTGCACTCGCCGAAGGCGCTGACCGCACACGTGAAGTGGTTCCTCCCGCACGAGCACTCGGCGCTGCCCTGAACACCTGCGCACACACACACAAAGAAACACACACAGGAAGGGAGAGTCAATCCAACACGTTCATGGAAGTCAAACAAAGACATCGTTTCACATTATTCACACAAGATGGCCTTCATTTGTCTTATAACTATTGAGTCAATTATCATTTGTAGACGTTTCGATGTAAGAACTCTTCGAGTACCAGAGGGGTACCGGTACCCTCGTTGGAGAACCAACGTATTCAAGCAGGGGGGGCGAAACTGGTTTTATTTCGGGGGGTCTCGGGGAAGTTAATTAGATTCCAGGTGAGCCAGAATAGAACAACGTACGATGTTTTCGTTCAACGTACAACTGAGAAAAGAAATACACATTTTTAGATCAAATTCTAAAAGTTTTGCATTTTTTTTGGTTAGCTTCACTTAAACTTTAACTGACTGCCACCCGATGGTCAGTTTTGGTATTGCGACTCTACGAACGAGCTGCAGCTGCTGATCGAAGCCTCGACAGCCGGCAGCGAAAGTTTTGACGAGCGAACTGAAAGTTTCCATCGCGCGAATCCGACTCTGCTCTCAAATTCCCCTCAAACCGCCGGCGCGTCGGCCACATCCCGTGTCGAGCGCGAAAAGCGTCGTTTTCGAGCAGGTGTCGTAAATCTGCCGGCGTTGGTGTGCGCGGACACGTCCTGTGATGTTTCCAGCGAGATGGTCGGCGATAACGGGGACGCGCGGCTCCCGAACAGCAGCGGCGGGTGATTTATGCGGCAGGTTGGAGCCTGAAGGTTATCTGGCAACCTGAAGAGTCAGCTGACGGTGACGCACGGCGAGGCCGCTGCCGCTGCCGCTGCTGCAGGAGTGACGGAGCGTCTGAGCATGTCGGCGGCGCGAAAATGAGTTTGGAGGCGCCGACAGATCGGAGTGACGGCGTCTCGAATGAGTGCGAGAGGCCTCAACGCTGAATCAGTGCACGGATACGTCTGGAAACGAACACACGACGGTCTGACGGCGAGACGCCGGCGGCGGCGTGACCGCCGGGTTGTTTTTCTGACCCCGTTCTGATCGATGCTTCTAATTTAAACCTTGAGATTCAGCAAGGTTGCTTCGTTCGGACCCGAACAGAGCCGCGTGAACTCCCACCTCGGTGCGAACTGAACCGACGGTTTGAGGCAACAGACCAGAAAGCCGAAGAGTGAAGGCGACAAGAAAAACTCTGTCTTTACTCTGAAAGTCACACAGCAGGAAGGCCATGCAAAGAAGACGCTTATATCCTGAACACACACACACACACACACACACACACACACACACACACACACACACACACCCCAGACCACACCAAAAAGAAGAAACAACACAACATCTTCATATACATCAGACGAGGACAGGAAGTACAGAAAGGGATCCTATTTAGCCCTAACAGCCATCTGTGTGTGTGTGTGGGTGTGTGTGTGTTTTTTTGCGTGTGTGTGTGTGTGTGTTTTTGCGTGTGTGTGTGTGTGCATGCGTGTGTGTTTTTGTGTGTGTGTGTGTTTTTTTGCATGTGTGTGTTTTTGTGTGTGTGTGTTTTTGCGTGTGTGTTTGTGTGTGTGTGTGCGTGTGTGTGTGTGTTTTTGTGTGTGTCTATCTCGCAAGAACTGGCTTGCTGCAACAAACCCAAAGTTTCTAGGAGCCAGCTTGTGTGTGTGCATCATGAGTGTCTGTGTGTGTGTTCGTGTGTGTGTGTGTGTGTGTGTGTGTGTGTGTGTGGTTGCTGGCCCCCTCACAAAGGCATCAGTCAACCCAGGAGGGCCTGGCAGAAAGAGCTCAGTAACCTTCAGATCCCTCCCAGAGCACTAAATTAATGGCCTCTTTCTTTTCATTTCCCTCTCTCGCTCTCTCGCTCTCTCTCTCCTCCCTCTTGTCTTTCCACCATCCCCTCTTCACACTTCCCCCTCGGCCGCCTCCCGTCTTCTCTCCTCTTCCTCCTCCTCGCCCCCCCCCCCTTGCCCTCGTTTCCAGACCTGCCCACAAACGAGCCGGCGATGGCGTCATGCGACTCTTCCCGTCTTTGAAGCTCTAATTTTCCTGCCTGCTCTGTAATTCCTGCGGCAGCCGGCCCCCCGCCGGGGCGTGTCCCCCCCCCCCACCCCCCCTCCTCCTCTGACACCACGCAGGACCGCCCCAAACACACTACCTGTCTGACATTCCCCAAATAACTCCGCCGCGGCACCGAGCGGTCAGCTCGCTCCGCCGCCGCGTCTGGATTTGCAGCTGCTCGCTCGCACGTGTGTTTTCCCGAGTTGGGGTTTGCGAGGAGCCAAATTAGATCGCGTGGAGCCTCGTCGGCAGCGGGCCACATCACAGGCCGCGCGTTTGTCCAACGCGCTTTAAAAAGCCGAGCCGGGTCAGCGGGACGGAGGCCCCTAGGCCGCAATGCGGCCGTCCCAACCGGTTTGGACCAGAAGTCCTGAAACCGAGGAAACAGGAAGGAGGAAGACGATCGGTGGCGTTCGGTGCACTTTATCAACCCATCGACTGCACTCGAGTCCAGAAAGGGAACGGTTCGGCGCATGTGAGCTGTTGAGAGTCGGCAGCCGTAGAAAAAACGCCTCCGACGGGTAAAAAAAATGGATCTTTCGGAGACGATCGCTGGACGCGAAACAGCGTCGCGCAGGAGCGACGCGACGCCTCCGACGTGTCGGCTCGAACAAAGAGCCTCTTTGAGGACTGAAGACGACGCGCCGGTGAACTCACCGAGACTTCCTCCGAACAAGAAGCAGCGCTCCAGTTATGTAAGAACACACACTCACACACTCACACACACACACACACACACACACACTCACACACACAGGTCCAACCGGCCTCTGATGCATCACACAGATAACAGATCACATGCTGCCGCCGCTCGCACACAGAAACTCTTTAAGCAAGTTCAGGACCCAGAAATCTTCCGTCGGAAGCCTTTTTGAACGCAACTCTTCGGGTGATGTTATCGAGTCACTTCAGACGGGCTTCCAAAATAAAAGCATCCAAACAACAAGAACCTCGACTGGTTCTGCTTGTTTTTTTTTAGCATCGCGAAGGTCTGAGGAGATAAGAAGTCACTCGGTCGGAGTTCACCCCGAATATTTGTCTCACACACGTCGTTTCAGATGTCGAGGGACTGAAAAAGGTGAAATTATCTGCAGGTTTACTTTTATTTTGATAGTTAAAGCATCAATTTCCTGTCGGTAGAGTCTCGGTGGAGACGGAGGCTGAAAGCAGCGATGTTTGGGTCCGATTGTGAAGACGTTCCACCGCCAGTTTGTGACTCTTTTGTGATGCCGTCTTTATCGGCGCTGCGCAGTGGCGTGTTGAGCTTTCTGAGGGGGGGTTTAGCCCCTCCCCCACGCTTCGACACCCTCGGTCAGAAGGCGTTATTACCGGCTAACAGGTGATGCTGGTCCTCTGTGCCGGACAGGCTGCCTGCCGGTCCACCTGCTGCGAGCAGGAAAACAAAGACCACCAAAGATCCGGTGTAGGAGCGAGACAGGTGGTCCCTGCCCCCCCCCTCCCCCTCCCCCCAAAAAGGTAAACACACAGATTCCTCCACAAACCCACAGTGACAGCAGGCCCAACCCCCCCCCCCCCCCAGCTCAAAGGATTCCCCCAGAAAAGGTTGCGTTCGCTCGCCAAACCCACGTCCGTCTCAGATCTCGCCAGGTGGCAACTCGGGCCCCCATTCCGCCGTCTCACCGTCAGACGGAGAAACGGACGAGCTCGGCGAGCGGCGGGGCCAAGAGACACAAAGGGGCGGCGGCCTGGAGAGTGGGTGGCCGGCCGGCCGGCCTTCCCGCACGCTCTGGGAGACGTCAAAAGGCCGCCAGTTAATTGGGGCCCCGGACCTCCCCGGAGACTACCTGGAGGGTCGCCGCCGCACCGAGGAGGGTGTGAACCGTCTGACAATGCAGGGGGAGGGGAGGGGGTCCGGCGCGAGAGCAGAGCGCCGTTCAGGCCCGACCGTCCCCGACCGGCTCGGTCCGGCCACGCCGCAACACCAGCGGCGTCCCGCCTCGCTGTCGGGCAACAGCGCTCGGCGTTCGCCGCGTGAGGCCGGACGCCTGACTGGCCGCGGACAACGGGACGTCCGTCCACCTGCGAGGAAGCTGTCAGTCACCAATCGCAGTGGAACAAAGCAGCTGCAGCAGCTTTTGGAGGCGAAACAACGGAAGGCGAGAAAAAGGAGGCGAAGACGACGGCTTTAACGGCACAACCTGCTTTCTGGCTCATTGTGAGGAACTGCGGGAGGGTCCAGCTTGAACACCACCTCACACGGAGACTCAGTCTATTCAGGAAGGCCACCAGGAACACACACACACACACACACACACACACACACACCTCAACCACACAGTCAGCAGATAACCTGGGGAACAGCAGCAGGAAGTGGGACAGAAAAGGTTCCTGCAGGTGGTAAAACAAGCGAAGCTCACACAGAAAGTTCAGTTTGTATCGTCCTTTTTTGAGGAACAAACTTTGGCTCCGAGGAGAAAAACTTTATCAAGAAAACAGGCTAAAAATTGGTGCATCAAAATTAAAATAATATATAATTATTAATATTATTAAAAATATATATATAAAAAAATAATAAATAAAAAAATAAATTAAATTAAATTACTTAGAGACCAAAAAAGGAACATCAAAATTAAAAGAAATAAAAAATATTATAATTATTAATATTATTAAAAATATATAGAAAATTAAAAAAAAGAATAAATAAAAAATTAAATTAAATTACTTAGAGACCAAAAAAAGGAACACTGATGGCATTTTTCTCCAAGAAATTGAAGGAAAACCGTGTGAAAATCGAAAGAAATTTGAACATCTCGTCGAATTCGAACGTGACCTCGTCTGACACCACAGAGAGCATCAATAAACCTCCAGTTCAGCTCATTCACATCGAGGTGACGCAGTGAAACGAAGCATGAAATCTAACTGAACAGATGAAGCATCAACCTCAAAAAGATAAAACTAAGTTTCCATCACGAGTAAAAATCGAAGTTCGAGCCAAAAAAGTCAGACGTTCGATTCATGAAATAAACACGTGAGCTTTCAAAGTTTCCTGCTCCAGAATTTTTCTTTCAGTCGGAAACAAACGAGTGATTTTAACAGAGATCTGTTAAAAGCTCCGTCTTTGGTTTCCAGGAGTCATGTGACTCCATCTGCCAACAAACAACCCTTAAAATAAAGGGAAAATAAACACAAAAATGTCAAAAAGACTTCGTAATAACTCATGTTGGCTTTCCTCCTCTTCACTCTGCGTGTCCGTCGTGCGGCGGATCGATCGGTGGAGCTTGAAACCATTACGCGCTCCATTTCTCAGGCTCCGCTTCTTCCTGTTTAACAGCATATGGAAGCTGGACCGCCGTTCCCACCAGATTCCCCGTGACGACTCCGGCTCACACCGACTCGTTGCCAAACAGCTCCCCCCCCCCCCCTCCGTCAGTCCATCGGCTCATCTCCACCTACTAATTTGCCCGCTGGAGGTCAGGGCTGCTAACCGCAGCGGCGCATGTGGAGAGCCGTGCTGGGAAAACGCGGCGCAACAACGCGCGCGAAACAACGTCGAAATTCTTACGAGGCTTCAGAAACGCGACAAGAGTCGGAGTGCGTAAAGAGAGAGGGACGAGTCCGGAGCGACGGCGGGCTTCAAAGCGCGGCCAGATATCTTGGTGGACAGTCCAGTCATCACATGCTCATCCTGTTAGTTTGCTCAGTTGCACACCACACACACACACACACACACACACACACTGACGCACACTCTCACAGGAGTGTCTGAAATGTGAAGCAGTTGGTCCAGCAGCAGGGTTCTTTTCACGCCTGCTCATCTCAGACTTTCATTAAAACTCAGGTCTTATCACGCTGCAGCACTCAATCACTCTCTTAGAACACCACTCTGCAAGAGGACCTCAGTGTGTGTGTGTGTGTGTGTGTATGTGTATGTGTGTGTGTCTGTAGGTGAGTGTGTGTGTATGTCTGTCTGTGTGTCTGTATGCGTTTATGTGTGAGTGTGTGAGTGTCTTTGTGTATGTGTCTGTGTCCATGTGTTTGTGTGTGTGTTTCTGTTTGTGCTTGTGTGTGTGTGTGTCTGTATTTGTGTGTCTGTGTTTGTGTGTCCATGTGTAGGTCTGTGTGTGTGTGTGTGTCTGTAGGTTTGTGTGTATGTCTGTATGTGTCTGTGTGTGAGTGTATGTGTCTTCAAGTATGTCTCTGTGTCTGTGTGTTCGTGTGTGTGTTTCTGTTTGTGCTTGTGTGTGTGTGCTTGTGTGTCTGTATGAGTCTGTATTTGTGTGTCCATGTGTGTATGTCTTGGTGTGTGTGTGTGTGTGTGTGTGTGTGTATGTGCTGCCAACTAAGTTTAAAGTAAGTCTGCAGGAAACAGAAACAAGACAATGCAGACAAATGAGGTATTCTGTAATTGAAGTACATGTGCATGTATAAATACGTGTATGAATGCATGTATACATGTGTGTATTGTGTGTATTGGAGTGTGTGCTTCCAAGTTGGAGCTCCTAAACTCAGCGTGACCTCGAGCATGTGGGAGGATCCTTCTTTTATCCACTTGAAATGAACCACGACAACATAATTACACGCACAGTGATATATTATTGTCCTGCTGCTTAGGGTTCAAACTGAAGGACCCGATGTGTACTGTACACACACACACACACACACACACACACACACACACACACACACGCACACACACACACACACACACACACACACACA
>JASSRZ010000001.1:22553300-22563824 GCA_032164315.1 Malacoctenus gilli
ATTAAATTAAATTAAATTAAATTAAATTAAATTAAATTAAATTAAATTAAATTAAATTAAATTAAATTAAATTAAATCTTAGATTTACATGAAAGCCCTAAATGTTTTCAAGTAAAATTCAGTCACTCAGCTTTTAATTCTGGGTTAAATTCCTCCATCCCAGAGGAGTTTCTAAGTGAATTTGTGGGCCAGAAATAACAAGAAAACAGGCGTCCAGGGTGGTTTATGATTAAGCCCAATGGAGGTAAACACAGGTTCATTGGTTTCTATGTGGACGTCTGATCTCTTCATTTTCATCCCAAGAAAGGAGGAAATCCGAGCGGTACGACAGGAAACCGAGGGTCGCGACCTCTGAAGACCTTCCTCGTGTCCTTGAGGATCGCAGCCGGCAGCTCCGGCGAGAGGCTTAATGAAACACGACGCTCCGCCTGTCTGAGTTACGCGCTCACCGACGGCTCGCTGAGCTCCGTCAAATCCCTCCCAGGAAAATCCAGCCTAATTACACTCTGTTGACACCGCGTCTAATATTGCAGCCGGGTGCTTGAGATTCCTGCAAATTTCCCCATCATGCACCACAAGCGAGTGTTTGGACGCTTTAATATCGAGCGCGATCCTTCGGCCCGCCGCCGCTGCCGCCGCCAAACGCTCCCCACCAAAACGTCCTCGAACTCCGGCTGTGGTGGGGGTCGAGCGAGCAGCGTGGCGCCATCCGCCTCCTAAACGTGTCATTAGCATAACCACGAGGTCAGCCTGACCCCCCCCCCTACACACACACACACACACACACACGATGAACTGCCAGTCCGTCCTGCTGCTGCAGCGAAACACTTCAGATCCGTCCGTCAGAGTTTCGCAGAACAAGCCGTGAATTAACCACAACAGTTCGCGTGTCTGCAGGAAGTAACCGAAGACGTCTCGCAGAGCGAACACGACACCGATGACGACGCGGTGAGAAAACTTGAGGGAAACATTCGCAGGCCAGACCTTGAATCGTGGATTTCGACACAAACGCCCTTTTTTGACTCTTCGAATGCACGTTTTGGTGGCCGCCACGAGTCCTGCGCACACTGAGAGAGAATCTTGACTCACCAGCAGCCAAAAGTCAAACAAAATCCAAAGTACGAGCGCTCAGAAAGCTGAAAAGTCCATCAGGCGTCCTGGTGGAGGTTCGTCTCGAACAGCTCGAACAGCAGTCCGACAACATGCAACAGAAACGTTGATTTCCCTCATTTTAATCCTCAAACTGAGACCAAAACCGAACCACTTCTTCCACTTCTTGAGTTCTCCTGCCAACAGAGAGAAAAATGGACGTAACCTCCGGCCAGAGGTGAAAAAAAAATCCAATATGAAGAAACTTAAGTGACGGTAAATTGGAAAAACTTCCTTCGATTGTGAAAAATACATCGAGTGGAAGCAGAATGTCGGCGCCGAGTGTCCGTCTGCCTCGAGTGATCGAGCTCTGAAGTTGGAGAAAATGACCAGCAATCAACAGATGATCATCCTGTTGTTTTCCTCTCAGCGTCCAGAGGGAGGACGAGGAGAACAACTCGGAGGGTTGGAAACCAGGAGGACTGGTGGCCGCCGCCGCCGCCACCGCCGCCGCCGCCTCCTCCAGGCTCCTTTAGCCTCCTTTCTTCCTCCCCGCGAGCTCCCACCGCGCCTCCTGACAGACGGGAGGAAATGAACGTCTGCAAATTGGCCTCGTGGGTCAGTTGGGGGGAGGGGGGGGGGGGTCAGTCGGCGTTGGGTGACTCCAGGACCACGAGAGACGGCCAGCTCGGCCTCGTCAGTAGCGCCCCCTGTCTGCTCTGTCAGAAGCGTCGGTGAAAACGTCGGCATGTCGGTCTGATTCCAGCATCCTGTTGTTTACAGTGCTGCATGTGAGAGTGGCCATTAATGGTCATTAACAGCAGTGTAACGGCTGCAATTTGTGCCGCTTTATATGTCTTAAACGACGACCGTGCATCACACGAAGCCGGCCGGTGCCGATTGGTCTCCAGGAGTTCAGCGCCGGAGGGTTTTAACGCACCGCCAAGCGTTTGTCGAGCCCCTCTGAGGAGGACGTCCGCTTGGTCCGTCCGCCCGTTTCTCAGGCGAGTAACGGCGGCGGTGCAACGGTTCCTCTCGCGGTGGGATCCAGTTTCTGCTGCCGTCATGATCTCCGGATGCAGATGTGCTTTTATACCGCCGCCCGTCTCAGAATACCGTATTTTCCGCACTAGACGGCGCACCTAAAAACCTCCAATTTTCAGGCCTCAAAGAACTTCAGTTCGGTCAAAGTTTTTGCTCCTCGTTTGGTTCAGGTCACCAAGTTTCCTAAACCCAGAGGTGGGCATGCTAATCTGTAGCGGATTAGCATTCGGACCGATAAACTTCCACTCAGGGTTGAGGAAAGGGAGGCGGCTCTATGAAGTAAAAAAAAAGCAACAAAATGCAAAATATTAGATCTTTAAAATCCTTCAAAATAAGACTTCAAGTCAAATAAACAAAATAAAGTTAAAATAAAGTCATAAATGTTGATTTCCACTCGTTTTTATCACCAGTTTTGCATTAGTGAGCTATTTTTTTATAGCTAATGGATTAACGGAATGAGAAGTTGAACAAAAGAGAAAGAGAAGCATCAGTTGTTGCTATTTTTCTCGATTTGCGACTCGATCGTGAAGCCGTTTGATGAAACATCCCCGCCGGTGACGGATCCGTGCATGCCTTCAAAATTAGTCGCCAGATAAACAGATTACCGCGCGGCGTCTCTGTAATTGTGTCGGGGGGTCTTTTTTGGTCACGCCGGTGATTTTTACCGGCACCTCACACAAATCCCTGTCATATAAGTGTCACGGGAGGAAGCAGAGGGCGCGCCCGCGGGCGGGATCCAACTCATGACGAGAGCAGCGACCGCGACCGCGCCAGGCCGCGAAACGCAACTCCAGAGAAACGGCAACGGCGGCCTGGAGAAGCGAGCCGAAAGTGTCTCGTTCCTGGGACGGTTTTCACCGAGCTGGACCGTGAAGTTACACCCGGAGAGACAGGAAAGAGACAGCAAGGGACGGACGTAAACAAACCAGAGACGGTCCGACAAGCAGGGAGGTCGTTTCGGCGATTCCAGACGCGGTCGTCGCGTTTTTCGAGATTCATCAACGAAGACTGGAAACGCCGATACGATGGAAAACGTAGGACGTGGATTCGGTGTCTCAACCTCTCGTTTCCTCCGCCGCTCGGCTCCTCGCTCGCGGTCGCTGCCCTGTGGGAGCAGGATTAACTTCCCTGCTTCTGTCTGTTTTGTTTTCTTTCCTGCAGAAACTCACCGAAGCGCCCCCCCCCCCCCCCCGCCCCCCCGGGGCCACTTTTCTGCCTCGCCTCATAGCTCGCACGCCGTCACCTCCCCCCCCCCCCCCAAAACACACACTACACACTCACAAACGATCACACACCTTCTCCTGCCGGTCGGGCTTTTAATAGTGGGTGATTGTCCCGCGTACACTGGAGGGGGGGAGGGGGGGGGGCGAGCCTGCGAGAGGCTGCCAAGCCTCAACCTGCCTCAGAGGAGCAATTTATTGTAAGAGACGAAGAGGCAGCGCGAGATAAAGAGATATTAAAGTCTCCCTCCTGCTATTCATAAATCCGCAGTGCGCCGCACATCAAAGAAACAAGGCGCAATCACACGGCGACGTCTCCAATTATGCCCTTTTTATGCACTCTGAAGCTTCATAAATTACATCAAATGGACTTTGATCTCATTCTCTGCTATTAGCTCTGACAGGACGTTTGACTGGATGTCAACGAGAGCCGCTTGTGTGTTTGTGCGATGCATCGAGACGCCGCGTCTCTGCAGGCTCCTTCATGCGCCGCCGCACAATGGCCAACGTTACAAAGAGCGCGCTGGCGCTCCGTGTCGCGTGAGGACGACTTTCAGACGCTTTACCGGTCGGTTAAAGACGAGCTTTGAACTCCTGGTCGCTCGTTTAAGCGAGGAGGGCGAGAGCCGCGTTCAGACTTGCCGTTGGACGCCATCGTTTTCGCATCTCTGACCACTTTTTTGGCTTTTACATCTGCAAATGAGATGATAACTTAATGATACTTTCAATTCAGGCAGTATTTACCTTTCTATGTACCATTGGGAAGTACTACAAGGGGTACCAGTACCTTTCTTTTGAGACCCTTCATATTTACCGATCCTTTCGTCATTGTGATCGCTTACTTTGTTAAACGTGTTCATCAAGAGCCTGTAATTAAACTGACACCTGCTGGAAAACGACGCGGTTGGTCGCGTAACCGCTCGTTGGCGGCCGCCGATTTGCATTGGCTCACGGTCTGCAGCCTCAGCCAGGTGTTTGCTTCCAGCTACGGTCGGTTATTCAGCGCCACGCAGGTGCCTCCTCTCTCCCGTTTCCACAGGAGACGGCACGCTTTGCAGACGCAGCGTTTTTGTCTCGGCTGGCTCCGGTCAATTACCGGAACGTCCACCAACGGTGCCCAGAGGAGCGTTTCCCGGTGATTTTCGGAGGCCACAAACAGCACGTCTCCTCCGTGTAAACGCGAGAATCAGGTCGGAGAGAGACGGCGGCGGCGGCGGCTGTGAAAATAACATCCAATATATTTATTTTTCTTATTATAACCGTGCAGCTCAGCAGGAACCGCTGCAGTGCGACGTCGCGGCGGAAACGCGGCGCAGCCGGCGTGTTTGAACAGGAGCAGCCTTTCATTACTTCATCTACAAATACTCCCATCAAACGGCCCCAGATTCCCTCCGAACCCGTGCGCTCGCCCCCGCCGCCGCCGCCGCCGCCGCCGCACCGCGAGGACTCGTGTGTTTGTGTTTCACTTCAGTGACACGCCGTCCTTGTGGCTTTTATTTGCTCCCGAGTCCAAGCGGAATAAAAGGCCTCCCTCACGCTCTTTGTGGGCCGCCATCTTTTCACTCCCGAGAAGCGAACCTGAAGGCGGTTTTCACCTGGTTTGCGTAATTAAATCTCAATAGATCCCTTTTGAATCGACGCACCTTTGTGAGATGTTAACACGGGAGACACGACGCCTCGTTTCATCTGGCGATCGGCCACTTTTTCTTCCTTTAAATGATTAATTCGGGTTGTCATAAATTTCCCATCGCGAGGTGAAGCCTTTTATTAGGCCAATCAGTCGCCGACGGATACAGAAAGACGCGGCGGCGTCGAGGAACAATCAAGCCGCCTCTTTATGGCCTTTTCATTGGGTGCGCGGAGAGATTGCGGCTTCGTTTTTATCGCGCTCCTGAAATTAAACGAGTTTGGCACCCGTAAACCGTCCGTCACTCCGAGTGTGTACGTACGTGACGGACCTGAGGGCGTTCCCTGGCTTTTGTCCGTCGACGCCGCGCGCCCCCAACATCTGGAAAGCGCGATTAAAAAAGATAAACGGCAGGCTGTTAAAAGCTGCAAAGCGCCACTTAAGTGGAGTCCATTTAGAACGTCCGAAATTGATTAAAAAAGCAGCGAAATGATGGAGATCGATGATGAAGTTGGGCCTGAAACGGGAGAGCCCACTCCAGCGTAAACACGCAAACACTCGCGTGGGTTTTGGAGTCCTCCACGCGCTGGGTGAGGACGGCGTTAATGGACAAGGGGGGAGGGGGGAGGGGGGGGGGCTTCTCTGTGGATTATGGATGAAGGTTGGCGACCCGCTTCCGTGACTGAATGTGTGATTAGGTGATGGAGCGGCGTCGGGCGCTCCGAAGTCTAAATTATTCAGGGATTGCCTCTGGCCAGCCAGAGATTACGCTCTACGTGCATTTTGATTGGGAAAATAACACAGAGACACAATTTCACAGTGACGGCGAAACATTTTAGGGCTAATTTCACAAACCAGTGGTGTACGAACCTGCGAGGGGGGGTTGTTGGGAGATCGACGGAGCCAATTTCACCACGAGATCGTACCTCCAATCGATTAGTCCGCCGCGTTCCCACCTTAAGCTTTGCCGCAGATTAAACGCAGAAACGCGGCTAAAGCGAGTGTGTGTTGGAGCGGCTTCTTTCCGGAGGCTCCGGACCGAGCCGGCCGGGAGATGTAAACAGTCGCTCAGCTGTAGATCCGAAATATCCCGGACACGGAGGCTGGCTCCTTGGCGAGCGCTTCAGAGGACCCGAAGGCTGAATGCGGAGCTCCGCTCCACGGCCGGCGCGCTCGCCTCATCAAAACCGCAAGCGAGAAGGTGTTTGGGCGCTTTTTTTTTGTCAGGAGGGCGGCGGAACGGACGAAAACGCGATGAAAACTCGGCGGCAGCTGGAGGAAAGTTGGAAAAATGTGTCCTGAAGTGACGGCGGCGGCTGGTGTGACCGCACAGGAAACACGTTCCAGGTTCTGCTCCATGTGACTAACAGCGTCCAGGCTGACCCGACAGCCTGGCCTCCATTATTCACCCGCCTCGCGGGCTTTCATTCGCCCGCCTCACGCGGCGCGATCCCAACTGACGGATGGCCGCCTCGAGCCAAATACCTGGTCAACATGTGGCGGCGTGAGGTTTCCCCCGACTCCTGCGATGACAAACGTTCACGCGGGCGGATTCGCGCCGTCTCCGAACCGGCGTCACTTTTCGAAGACGCAGCCGACACGCAAAAAATCGGACCAAACTTCTCCAAGTTCGTCGGCGGAGTTCAAACGGTTTCCGAACAGGACAGAGAATCACCGAAGAGCCGGTTCCTCTTGAGGTCGATTTGAAGACGCTCGAACTCTACTAGCTGTTTACAGCGAGTGAAAAGAACAGCATAGAACTCCCCGACATGCGTGAAGCAGCAGTGTCTGAACTTTATCTCCAGGAACAAACAATAGAACATAAATCTGAAACTTAAGACCAATAAACAGCAAAACATACAGCTAAAAATGTCACTTTCTGCACTGATTTATTCAGTTTCCTTCTTTTAAATTGAGCTGCAACAATGTGGATAAAAAAAGAGTCTTATTAAAATACAAAATAAGACAAGAGGAGCATTTGGCCTCCAAGTTTAACATCACTGAATGAAAGAGCATCAAACAAAAAACCTTCTCGTAAGACAAATGTAAAGAAAAGTGCAAAAAAAGGTGGAAATAATTCTCAGCTTTAACTACAAGTTTTGTTCTGAATTGTTGTACTGTGACTAATCGTTGTTTTTTGCAGCTCAACAGGAATCTTGTGTATTTCTTCCCGTTTCCGACTCGCACAGTTTGGTCCAAACTGTTACGTAACATCTCAACATCGCAGAGTGTTCGTCCTCTGGTTTGGACGCTGATCCACAGTCGGCGCTGGTTTTCACTCCCACCCGGCCGTCCGCCAGCGACGCAAACCGGAGCCGCTCAACGTCTGCCGGGTGTTTTGGCATCCTTGGCTCCAAACGCTCAGTGACTGACACGTTAAGCTGACATTTAACCCCCCTAAAAAAAATCCAAAGACTCTTTTTATTGGCTCAATTGCAGACTTTAGCCTTTTACGATGGATTTTTCCCTCGGAGAGGCCTTTAGCGCTGCTGACAGACGATTATCGGCGGAGGGATGGATAGAAGTTTCCGACGGGAGGAGGATGTGAAGCGCGAACGCAAACTGGCGGTGGAAAAGTTAAGCATCCCTTCACTCCAGTATATTTGTCATCACCGCGAGCGCAGGCGTGCTGCGATCTGCTCGCACGACCCCGACGGCTGGAAAAAAACACGCTGCGAGAGGGCTGCGAACGTACAGTCGGCGTTTCTCGGCGTATAATTGGCAGCTTGAAAAGCTTTTCAATCTGCACTTCATTATTGCTGCACTCCAGCAGGTGGGAAATCAGGTGTGTTCATGCGCAGCGTGTGTGTGTGTGTGTGTGTGTGTGTGTGTGCGCAGCTCTCGTCCATTAAGTGCCGTGAGCCTTAGGAAAACATTTCCACCTCTCCACCGCCGTGACTGCTCGCACTAAATCATCACTGAATCTCCCACGCGCTCCACCCTCACCAGCCAATGAATTACAAGTTCACACACACACAGACGCACACACAGACACACAGACACAGACACACAGACACACACACACGTCATTCACCTTTTCACAGGAACTCTTGGAGTCTATGAAGTGTTTAATTGAGGTGAGGAGTTTTTCACGTCTCTGGAAGTTTCTGTCAATGTGAATTTATCGGGGGGGAAAAAAAACGCCAAGAAGTGTGAAAAGCTGCGACGTGTGTGTCTCCATTTGTACGGCGACGTGGGGACGTCAACTTCTCAGGAAACCTCGAGGCGACAAACGACGGGGTGAGACGACGTCGTCGCCGATTTGCGTATCTGGTGACTTGCCAGCGGCGGAGGATCTCCCGCCAGCTCTGACTGCAGCTGGGATGGCGCCCCCCCCCCTCGTGTTGTTTGTCCCAGCGGTGTTGCCGTACTCGGCCTTCTGACCGAGAAGATCCTCGAGAAGAGCAACATTTCTTTGTCATACCTCCAGTTTTAAGAGTTTCGGCTTCATTTTTGCCAAAAACCGTGAAGTAACGTTGAATAAGATACTTTATGACACATCGTTTCACGTTGGAGACTTCTCTCGGAGGAACCCGACCCGTTTTCATTTTCCATCCAGACAAAGTAAACAGTAAGTCTGCAGTGTGATGATTTCTGTCTTATCCTTCATTTCACGTTAGTTCATCATTTTTCTCTGCACCTTCGGCTCCACGCGGGAGCAAAATCAATCCTCACTGTCCAGTTTTTACCCCCTTCAAAAAGCAGCGACGACCAAACAACCTGACGGCGTTTTAAACAAGCCACCCACGAGGAGTTTACATACTCGAGAGCAACGCCGGCGGAGGAGATTCACGCACGACTCGGAGTCTCGTCCAGAGTACTTGACGAAGACAGATGAGGACGGGACGAAGACAGGACGTGGACGGAGACCGCGCATGCGTTTCTCCTGTGCGGCTAATATGGGTTGTTTAGATTTGGGCGTTTGCAGGAATCATTTCATGGCTGTGAACTGTAACCAATCACAGCTAATGGAGTCCATATCGCTGTCACAGACAGACGGGGGTCACTCGGCCCGATGTGGGGGGGGGCGTGTCGTGTCGTGGGGGTGGGGTTTGGACAGGAAGACGAGGACGGCGAGGCGGCCGAGGAGATAAAATTAGCCGACGGCCGTCTGCTGTGAAATTATGAAAGCCATCATTCGACGGCGGCCCGAACACCCGCCCGGCCGCCGTGAAGCCATTTGCAGGTGTGAAATGGATCCACCGCAGCGCCTCTTCGGGGACTTCGGGAGGGAAGCTGAACGGAAACCCCGGTCTGATGAAGACTTCGGCTCGGGCCGACTCCCACCAAAGCGGTAAACGCTGAAAAACACATCAGGGAAACACCCCAGGACCCCCACCGTCGCCCAGCGGTGATGAGGCCGATATACGGCTCAGTTTCAACCACCTGAACCCGCCGATAAAGACGCACCTGACAGCGGCGATAAAGCTGCACGCACACGGTTAAGTGGGTTCACGGAGGCTGATGCGTGTAATTTTAAATTAAGTCGGAAAATATTGGACACAGAAGATAAAGGAGATTCTTCTCCAATGGAAGATTATTTCCCTGCACCTTTTCTGCTAGCGCCACAAATTGACTTCAGAAGAACGTCTCTGTGAGATTAAAGCAGGAATTTAAATAAATCCTATGTATTTATTATTAGAATCTTAATGTCACCGTTCTCCTTGAGTGTCTATGTGGAAGTCAGTCAACTGACTTTTAAATGTCATTCGAAATTTGAGGTGTGCTCCACTGTTTATAGTGTGTCTATTTTTTAGATTTATTGTGTCTTAGTGTGTCTCATTTTATTCTTTTGTTTTTATTGTAACATATTTTTATTTATCTTATTTTTCAAATTTTATTTTTTATTTGTCTTATTTTGTTTTTTTTATTTATTTTTATTTATTCTATCTTATTTCATTCATCCTATTTTTTATTCTATTTACTGCATCTTATTTTATTTCTTCATTTTTATTTATTATGTCTTATTTTATTTTTCCTATCTTTTTATCTTTATTTATTTTGTTCTTTTATTTGATTTATTTTTATTTATTCTATCTCATCTCGTTCATTCTATTTTTTTATTTTATTTATTGTGTCTTATTTAATTCATCTCTTTTTGGGGGCTTATTTTCTATATTTTTATTTTCTATTTTATTTTTTTTCTCTCATTAAAGACACAGGAAAAGCTCGCAAACTGAATTATTTTAGGTTATTTCAATTTAATAACTTGGTTTTTGTAAATAAAGACTCACTCCATCACTTGTCACTACTAAGAATAAGACTTTTTTCTTGTGGTTTAAAAAAAAAACAAACCCTAAACGTATAAAATAAACAACGAAAATGGATCCAGACTTCATGAAAATTAAATGATATCCATTTTCTGCATGTTTATGACTTTTCAAGTGTCTGTAAATCAGTTAAAAAACATCCTTAAACAGAATTTTTGACCAGGTCATTGAACCAGCTGAATCCTTCGAGTGTTTGAATGAACAGCAGCGACCCAGAAAAACACCGAAGTTTCCCCGCCGATCTGAACTGGAGCCGCGCGGCGTCCTTTGGCGG
>JASSRZ010000001.1:22584369-22599367 GCA_032164315.1 Malacoctenus gilli
GGGATTTTACTCCAGTAGGGGTCAGTAAAAGTATTTTAAACAGTACTTCATTACATTGATGGAATGAATTTCGTTACTTCCACTCCTGCTTCTGAGTTTCGACAGTTTGTAGCAACTATCTGGAGACGCAGACGCATGTTTACGTTTCTTTGATATCAATAATAAGTCATAAATACTCTTTTCGTTGTGTTTTAACGAGTTTACTGCAGGTTTACATCAACAGCGACATGAATAGCAGCCTGCGTCTCTGTCATTGATTGGAATTTAGAGTCGTATTAATCATTAGCTCTCCTGATCCTCAGAGGAAACCGCGCAGGTGAGTTTTCGCTCAAATCACAAGTGAAAACGACACTTTTCTGGTGTTTTTCCAGCAGGATTTTTATCCGATTCGGACAATCAGGTTGGTGAGATTTGGCGGGGGGGGGGTTCGATCCTCGTGACCCGCTCCCGGTGGCAAAAGTGCGCGTGCAGCAGGTCACAGGTGACTCACCTGCGAACCGGAACACGCTGATCCGTCTGGCTTTACCGGGGGATTGACGGCTCGGGGTGGTTTCGAAGAGTTCCACTCGCAGCCACGCGCATCGCATCTCCTCCTGACGCCGCGCGAGCACGGACCTTATGAGGGAGGAGGCGGGAGGAGGGAGTGGCGGTCACCTGCGGTCACCTGCGGTCACCTGCTCGCAGCCTGCGGTGCCGCCGCGCTGCAACGTCACGACGCGGCAAAGACGCGGCGCGCGAAGCTCACGATTCACTGTCGAAGTCCTGCAACATCCTGCTTCCGCTTCCAATTAACAAATCGCTCCTAATTAGTCCGCGTCTCGTGTCGGAACCTCACC
The DNA here is from genome assembly GCA_032164315.1 of Malacoctenus gilli. Lineage (NCBI taxonomy): Eukaryota > Metazoa > Chordata > Actinopteri > Blenniiformes > Labrisomidae > Malacoctenus > Malacoctenus gilli. Next base: position 22,585,206 of record JASSRZ010000001.1, read on the forward strand.
TCCCAAAAGCGCGGAGTTCTTCTGCGTCATACCTGCGTCTGATCGGCTTCTGCTCTGCTGTCCAATCAGGTGATGTCCCGCCTTCACCTGATCGGAACGGGTCCGATTCACCTGCTTTCATGGTTTATGTGAACGGGAGACCAGGTGAAGCATCTTTACCTGGAAGTCACCTGCTCCAGGATGAACCAATCACCTGATGGGGGCGGAGCAGCGTCCAGCCTCGAATGGTTCTGGGTTCGGACCCTGGTGAGGCCTTCCTGAGCGCAGAGCTGCTGACGCGGGAGTCACGTGACTAAAAGAGGTCCCGCCCTGCTGCCCGGTGGTCAGTTTCCTTTTCAGCCAACCGTCACTTCCTGCTTTCACTCCACAGCATCGTTGGTGACTTCCCTTTTTGGGGAAAAGCAAGAAAACCTTTCAACTCTGACGTCGAAGAACGCCGCCACCTTTGAAAGCAGAGCGAGGTTCAGGAAACTTGGTGACGACGTAACGTCGCATCCCGTCGCAGGGTCCGACGATGGTCGGCAGGAGGTTTTCGGAGGGGTTCAAAGGTCACAAACATGCAGGCGTTCAGCTGGCGCCTCCAAATGGTCCAAACCAGACTCTTGAGTTTGAGGAGGAGGACGATGAAGATGGATCGAGCGACCGGCGGCAACAGTAAACTTTGATCTGTTTGTCGAAGAACACGGACAGACAGGAAGGCTTCAACCACGTCCAATCGTGACTGAACTCCAGAGAAAAAAGGGGCGGAGCCATGGAGCTCATTTGAAGTCCTTCTCAGATATTTCCAAGCAGATTTTCTTTTTAACTGGATCACATCGACTTCGTGGAGAAAAAGGAGTGAAGAAAGCAGCGTCTCGAACCGCAAACTGTGACTCTTCCTTTTCATGTGACCACAAGGAGGCTTTTCGTCACAGATTTGACCTCCTGGGATGCAAAACGCATCAACAAAAAGACACAAAAACACATCATTTACACCAAGAATGGCTGTTTTGTTGTTTTCTTTGCTGTTTATTTACTTCTGCATGAAGCTGGTGATGTGATGTCGTGCCATTCTGTTTTAACGAGTGAATTTTATCAGTGAAATTTGAAAAGATTCAAAGTTTTGTCAATTCTTGGGTCATTTATGACATCATAAACATTAAACACGCAGATAACCGTGGAGCTTTGATCAGGGCAGCAGCGTCAGGCGACGGTTCAGGTTTATAGCCTCGTCAGCAGCCAATCGTGCATCAGCACATGGGCAGGGCAGTGGCATCGCCGCACGCACGCCAACACAACTTCTGTTTTTCCAACAAAACCGTCCATTTATCACCTGTTTAACATAGCTTCCTGGTGAATGACTGACTCCTTGTCTGACACACACACACACACACACACACACACACACACACACACACACACACACACAGTTCAACTTGTCTAAATTTTACATTTTCTAATCGAATTTTGAACATTTCAGACTTTTTCATTTTATCTCATTTATGTTAACCTTCAATTTATTGAATACAAATATTCTTTTAAATGCTGATTTATTTAAAAATATTATTAGTTTATTTTTATTTTCATCAGAATACAAAATTGCGGCCTTTTTTTTTTTTAAACAATTTGTAAGTTAGTTTATGTGTGATGAGTCGTGAAGTAATCTAGAGGAAGATGCAGTTTGAAGTGTTTAGTTCGTTTTTGGGTGAACATGGAGGAACGACGACGAGTCTTCGCATCGTGGCGGGGGGGGGGTCCGGGGGCGGCCTGTGTTGACACAAAGGATCGGTCATGTGATGAGGTGGCAGACTGATAGCCATCGCAAAGCACCTGTGTCCTTTTCCTCAGCGGCATAAAAGCCTCTTTAATTTGAATAAACTATTTCTACAGAACAGGAACTGAACGCGCCCCCCCCCCCCAGGGGGCTGGTGGGAGCGCCCCTGGGCACCGCAGCAGCATCGGCAGCGCCTGGAGGCTCGTCCAACATCCCAGAATAGTTTTGTTGCCATTTGAACGGATGGCAGTTGGACTTTGAACTCGGAAACCGGCAGCGCCATGAAGCTGATGGCTCCCCACCTCCTCCTCCTCCTCCTCCTCCTCTTCCTCCTCCTGCTGCTCACCTGCACGCTGACCGGAGGTCAGCCGCTGCCTGCGCGCTCCAGGTAATAAAAGGCTCGCCGTGTTTCTGTCACACATTCACGAAGTGGTTGCATCCTGCAACGTTATTAACGTCTCAATTAATCCGCGTTGTGTGTTGTAATATGCTGAGAAGGTGGGGAACTACGCCCCCTTCTGGTTAATTAGAGCAACTTCACCTGCAGCGTGTCTGCGGAGCCTGAAATTGAAGCCCGAGAAGGTGAAAAAACACCGGAAATGGACGCGTCTGAGATTCAACGCGGAGCGTCAAACTCGCGCAATGATCTCTAAACCAGACACACAGATTTTTGTCACACACGAGTCCACAACGAAGCTCAAACGGTCACACAACTACTCACATGTGGCATCTTATCGTTTGTGTACAAAGAGACTCAAAATACAACATAAAAGTATTTTTAAAAATATGCAAAAAATTAGAAATAATTAAATATATTGAATAAAACTAAGTTGTATTGAAACGGACAAAAAACAAAATAAGGAAAATTAAAGCAAATTTTTTTTTTTTAGAGCAGGTGAAGCTTCGGCCCACCTGTAGGGGGCGCAGTGACCCGCAGTTTGGGAACCAGCGTAACGCTCGTTTTCTTCTCCCAGATCAGACGAAGAAGACGCGACCGCCGAGTTACAGCTGCTGTTCGACCCCGAACTCCTCCGGCGCCACGTGAAACGTCTCAACGACGGTGAGACGGACGTTTTCTCCCCTAACAGATAAGAAACTTTTTGGCCCCTCCCACCCGACTGATTTGGCGCTTTGTCACAGATTACGGACAAAAGCCCCGCCCCCTTCCATCGCCACCTGACGCAGAAACCCCGTATCGACCAAACCTGGAGGACGAATACTACTGAGCCGCCGCACGACTCGTCTCTACACGACTCAACTCTACACTACGAGTTTTGTCTCCTACTGAAGATGCTTTTCAAAATAAAAGCATCTATGCTCCTTTAAAAGACAATGCAAAAAGTATGCGTTTGTGAGCGTGGGAAAATACAAAACTTCAACAAATTTGATGCAAATTAAAGGTGACACAAAGAAATTTCAGCTTCTACAAATAAAATAGCGTTTGTCAAATAAATATTTGAAATAAATTTAAATAAATTATTATATAAATCAACCTTACAACAGGTTGGAATTTAAACTAAGCAGCTTTTTGTTTGTGTGTTTTGTAAACAGATTTTACTTTGTCGCTCTCGTTTGAAAACAGTAGAAATGTTATTCTAATCTACTCTCCCGAGTTTGTACTTTGTCTCAACTAAATATTTGTACTTGTGTAACTCTGGGTGTGTGTTTGTGATGACAAGCGGCTGTCGGTTGTGCGTCTGTGCGTAGCGTAATAACCACAGGACATTGTGAGATTTGCATTAAAGTTTTAAATCAAGAAAAATTCACAGCTAAAAAAAAAAAAGATCCAGAAAAGAAGAATTTCCACAGACTACAGGTTGAGTCAATACATTGTAATATTTATAATTACAGATATTAAAGTCTTTATTTATATATGGCATGTCTGTACACCCTTTGTTCAGCCCCCCCAACTTACAGTACATCTTCTTCTGGCTTGAGAAGGGAATTCATATAAAAACCGAACGCTGATGAGAAGACGGACGCGTTTGTTGCTTCCGGGGACGAACCGCCGAGACGTCTGAACGTCAGGAGCCGACGTGCGTCGCCTCCTGATTCGACCATCTCTCCCCCACAGACGTTTTTTATCCTCTGTTAATGTAGTTCATGTGAAATAAAGCGTTACAGTCGGTGTTAGTGGGGATGATGCAGGAAGAACACTGTTGTTTCCCACCGAGCAGCAGCTGTGCTGCACCCAGGCTGCACGCACGGAGGGCGGGGCTTCGCTTGGCGTCGGCGCCACTCACATTCAGAGGAGCCGTTTTTATTCAATATATGTGCAGAAACATTGACAGACTTTATTTATCTCAATTCTGCAAAAACTTCATCCAAAATGTTTCAAATGAAACAGTCAATTTTATTTTTCTTAATTTTTATTTTTTACATTTTATTTTGTTTATTTAATACGAATTTTTTCTTGATTTTTTTTAATTTTTTTATTTTACAATTAATTTTTTTAATGAGCTTTTTTAGGTGTTTAAAATTTAGCTTTAAATCTTCAATTTGACTTCATGTTTTAATTTACTTCTCTTCAGAATGAGACTCTGCGTTTGTTCGCTTGTATAAATAAAGGTTGAATTGAAATAAAAATCACTTTTCTGTTTCCATGTCCACTTTTCATTGGCTTATCGTTACTATGGCAACCGTCTGCGATGCTCTCAGCATTCGTTGTGAATAAAGTTTTGCTGGATCGACGGCGTGGGTGCAGCGCAGCTCGTCCAGTGAAACACGCGACACGTCACAGCAAAGAAACACTCGTGCACCTCGTGATGATGCGTTCAAAGTCAACACACACGCACACACACACACACACACACACACACACACACACGCACACTCGGCTCCAATCGCTTTCAGATGAACACTGAGGAAGTTTGAGATGATGGCGTGAAAAAGAGGCACTACTAGTGAAGGTCTGAAGACACCAGAGTTCAGCTTCCGCTCCCCGCCGCGAGCGCCCGCACCTGCTCCGAATAGGCTCCGCCTCCACCGTCTCCGCTCCACCGAGAGCGCCGCACATGTTTCTGATGTGGAAACGATGACGTTTCTAAAAGGACGTGAAGGAGGGTCCGCGCCACCACGCGGCCGCGTTTCGGCCTCGCGGCTTCAGTCTCGCGCAGCGGGTCTAGTTTCACGCAACGGGGGGTCTTCTAAGGCTTTTCTGGCCAGGTTCAGGGGGGGAGGGGCCTGTTTAGCTTCACTTTACATCACCTGAAAGGAAACATCCAGACTGCTACACGCCGTTTATTCACCTGGGACGAAGCAGCGATGCTCTGAGCGGTCCGACGGGCCTTCAAAAGCTCCTTTTCATCACTTAAATGCGTCTTAATGTTTTGTAAACTTTTGTACACTTTCTGTTAATTCCTCGGTCCGCACGAGTTTAATCAAAACAGGCCAGAACAAAGGTTTTGGCGGTCAGAAGCACCAAGTTTTCCGTTAATACGGTTGTAAAATCTACATGATTCCTCCTGTCGACTAAAAACTAGACTTAACTCTTTCAGTTCTGTCTTCTTTTGACTTTTAGTTGTACAAATTCGGCTACTTTTGATACTTTGTTTCCGTGGTACTTTTCTGGCGTTCTTTCCGATCCTCGTGGTTACTGAGCGTTTCCGCTTCCTGTTTCTCCGCGTCGACTCGTTCCGGACCCTCGGAGTGCCGAGAACATCGCCGGGTGTGGCGGCGTTGATTTAAGGTGGACTTTCTTTTTTTAGTTTGTAGCCACTGGACTTTCGTGGGAACCACCTTAAATCGAAGTGTGCTAAAAACAGAAACTACTCGCTGCTCCTACGTTGGGTTGAATAGGTGTCGCGTCCGTTTTGTCTCCGTGAGGACGTTCTACGTATCGTACACCTCCGCCGTGCTCGCGCTCGGAAGCCGCCGTCTAAGCTCCTCCTCCTTCCTCTCTCTCTCTCTCTCTCGTTCGAGTGCAAGTCCAAAGTAGTGCAGTTCACTGGGTGTCCTCCCGCACTGCGCCGCGGCGGCGGCGACGCAACGTGCTAACTGGCGCCGACAGATGCAAAGTTTGTGCTATTGGACCGACAGCCATTGCTCGCCGCTTTGCATATTTTTAACCCCCACCGGCTCGTTTTTCGCCTCACGTCTTGTTGTTGTTGTTTTTTTTTCTCCCTTTTTTTCACGTTTTTGTAGGATTTTGTGTGTCCTTCATGCAACGTTATATTATGATACAGTGTACTGTACAGGGCCATGGCGAAGGGGGCGGGGCTACTCCAGGTAAATGTCTTCTGTCGGACACGAGAACTCCACAAACTCTTTGTAGTACAGCTGGAAGGCTTTCCTGGAACACACAACACACACGACACACACTCAGACCTTTGTGTTCACTTATATTCAGCCTGTGAGTGTGTCTGTGAGGATCTAGCGAAGCCAACTCACCCCACCGACTCGGCCAGAGGCTTGGTGGAGTTTTCCGACACAAAGACGTGGCAGGCGAACCGCTGGTCGGCCGGGTGCTTCGTGATGAAGCCGAAATACCTGCGGGGGACGGACGGGGACGGGGACGGAGACGACACGCACGACGGTGAGCGAACGAGGACGAGGTCGCGTCTCGCCGTTTGGCGACGGAGCTTCACTCACTTGCTGTTTTTGGGGTGATATCCACAGAAGGAGACGTTCTTCAGCTGGAAGAAGTGGCTGCACTCGTTACTCTGAAGGCGACACAAAGAGACGGAACAAAAACAAACAGGTGAGAACAAAACAAGAGTCCAACTGATGCCATTTAACATCAATTAATAATGAGAACTGGAATGGTGCCTTTCAGGACACTAAAAGTCCCCAAACATTAAAAAAACAGACCTTAAAATACAAAAAAAAACATTTTCAGAGAGAAAATTAAAGGAAGTAAAAAATAAATTAAGTTATAGTCAGAAAGCTTTAAAAGTGATGTATAATTGGCTTAACGTGCAGGTTTATGGAGCAAATAATTCAATAAAACTTTGGCACAACAACGAGTGTTGATTGTTCGATAAACAATATGAGTAAAGTTGGAGTTTTATTCGTTTAAACATGGCGTCTTACTCGGTCGCAGGCGTAATAATCCTCCTGCACGGCCAGCTTGACGCCCTTCACGCTGATCTCCAGGATGCAGGACGAAGGCGGGTTGTACTTGACCGTCATCCGCCTGTTGGTGGCGATCTGGAGCACAAACCAGGACAGGTGAGTCGACCTGGAGCCCGACGCTCCTCCGGTTGTGGTCCAAACATGAGAATATGTTCCTGCGGATGCTGGAACAGGCAAACTCGGACCTCCACAACTGATTTAATGAACCTTGATGTCAGGGCAATATATACTTCTGCCACTAGGGGGTGTCGACGCCCAAACAACAACAAATGAAGGGTCTGATGGGAGATTTTGTGTCAAGAAAACAAGAGAATTCATGAAAATCGATGTTTTCTGTTCCAACTCATTGTCGACTGTATATTTGAATAAAGTTTTTACCTAATTTCTTGATTGTTTTAAAGTTTTCACCATTTTTACTGCACCCTGATACTTTTGTAACTTCCTGTCAATCTTTTACTCTCGCAATTACGTAATTTTTTGGAGTTTTTCCTTCCATTACAGAATTTTTTTTTACAGTCCTCTTGCAGTTTCGTTCTGACACCACACGGGGGCGCTACCTTCTGCATGGCTGCACACAGGACGTCGTTCCCTTTGTGGTACGGCACTTGAACTGAGCCCAGGAACTTCAGGCGATATCTGTCCATCCACTCGCTGCTCTTCACTTCTGCAAGCAACGAGAAACAGTCAGAGGAGAAGAAGAAGAAGAAGCGGCGAGAACCTCCACGGAGGACGCCGCTTCCTGGGAACGACGCTGGGAACTGTTCCCGGCCTCATGATCGGTGAATCGTCGTCCCGTCGTAGGAATCGTCAGATCGACCGGGACTCTCACAACGGCGCCAGTGGGAAAAGCAGCAGGAAGGTTCCTCGGTACCTTTGTAGCTGTCGGCGTCTTTGGCCACCTCGATGGCGTAGTAGGCGGGGAAGATGCCCCGTGCGCCCGTCCGCATGTTGTAGCCCTCGTACCAGTAATCCTCCGCCTGCACCTCCACCAGCAGCGGGTCGTCCACCTCCAGCTCCAGCTCGTCGTCGTGGCGAGGGACGAACCTGCCGGGAGGGGAACCGACTCGGTGAGCGCGGGATCGAACACGGTGAGCGTTTACGACGAATGAAAATGAAGCGACTGTTTCGTAAGTTTACACAACAAGAAGTATTTCGTGTATTCTTCAAAGAATTCAGATTTTTGGGGGGTATTATTCAGAAAACGTAAAGGTACTGCGGGCAGGATTGATGCAACGTCTTGTTTTGGACACCGGGTGGCAGCACTGAGTCACTGCACCTCAGTTTCATTGTTTGAAGAAACTTCGGATCTACCTGCTTCTGTTCTACGCGGAGTGGCGGAGAGCACCATCCTGTGGTGAAAACTGGTATTGCAGGGCTAATCAGGCTATGCTGGCTTGATTATGTTGAATGCACAAGAACGGGATGAAAAAAGTGAGAACTTTCAAAATAAGAGTCTGAATTTGTGCCCCAGATTTTGGAGTATTACTTTTTCACTCAGACTTAATTTATTTTGAAAGTTTTGTGTCTCCTGAGGAGGGTCCAGGACCCCTGACGTCAGCAGCACATTTCACTCTAAATCTGCACATTTCCTGCGTGTCATGGCTGTCATGGCAACAAGCAGCGGCGACAGCGTGCGGCGTTTCCTACCTGTACACCGCTCGGTGGCTCTGATCCTTCTCCTCGCCGTTGATGACGCACGAGTACAAACCGAACGACTCGGCACCTGGAACACGCAGGAGCAAAGAGGCGGTGAGCAGCAACGACGGCACGCCGGACGCAAGATTTACGACTCGCAACTGCAACAAACAGGCTTATTGTGCGACGCACACACTGTGTGTTGTGTTGGAGTCGTTCAGGAAACTGATGAGCTTTGTGCGTTTGCACCTTGGCTCCCCGGAGACCTCCCCTCTTTTACCGCCGCCGTAAAACTGCCGGGATGTTTCTAATGAGACTCTAATATACGGACGTCAGCGGCGCTGCGAGGACGATTACAGGAAATAACCATAAACAACGCAAACGCTCCGAGTCGTTCCCTCCACTTCCGCTTCCAGCGCCCTGATGGAAGAGGCCGACGCCGCCATCGCCGTCCCGAGGTGCAAACCAAAGCTCGTGAAGCGTAAATACGAGCGTCCTTCAGGAGGGCGGATCGACGGTCTTTCCTGAAGGCTGGAGCAGAAGCAGCAGGCCAGCCTCGGCCACCATGAAGCTCCGCCCCCAGACCACCCTGTCCCCGGGACATTATCCCCCCCAAACCGTCAGCGGGACAGAAAAAACGTCTCTTCTATGTGTCACGGCGAAGCCGCCAGATGGCCTCAAGCGGCGCTCGCGGTCGTCTCGCCTCGTCTGTTATCGGAGCCGACTCGCCGTGGGAAACCAGCCGGACGCCGAGATCTGGTTTCACTGGCCTCATGGCGGGGATATTAATCGGCGCCGTGGCTACAATCCTCAGGAAGTGCGTCGCAGCTTGTAAACAATCTGATGCAACGGCAACACCGGCAGAAATAAGGAGGACAAATTGAAATTAAGCCGAAGGAAGCACCGAAAAAGTGCAGATGAGCAGGAATTTTGTCCCAAGGCTCGAGGCCCGGAGCTCCATCGTGAGCCTCGATGCTCGAAAAGTTGTGAGAGAGAAATTCAGGAGTGAAACTGAGCGACGGCGGCTGTTTTCTGGCTCCTTTGGTGTTTCCTGCCCTGCTGTGATTGTGTCCTGAGAGTGCTGCTGTCTGAGAGCTGATAACAACATGAAGGAAGCAGCCAAACCTGACGTGTTGCTCAAACTCGGCCAAAGAAAAAACGGCTCAAAGACACACCGAACTCCTGGTGTCCGGCCACAGAAGCTCCTCCCACTCCCAGCTTCCAGCGTCCAGTCAGAGCGCTCATCCGCGGCGCTGCTTTGTGGCTCACACATTGTCGGAGCCGCCGGCGGCTCGCTGCCAGCCGGCAGGACGGATTTCGCCGCACAAAAACAACAGCCAGCCTACTGCTGACGTGCGCTTTGGCTGAAACGGGCGCGACGCGGCGGGAGCGACTCGTACAAAACTGCTCTGAACGAAGCTGTAAAGTCAGAGCGTCAGTGATACACAACAAACTTCCAATTTACGACACAAAGTGAGGAATTGGTCGGTACTTACTGGAGGAACTCGAGCGTCCGTTCATGAAGACGTTGAGGAACTTCTTGGAGAAGTGCAGGTCGGCTTCGGGGGTGGAGTCTTCGGAGAGGCAGGCGGTGCCCTCCCTGCGCACGCCTCCGATCCGGCCGTCGTGCTCCTCCTCTTCCTCCTCCTCCTCCTCGTCCTCCTCGTACTCCTCGCCGACGGCGGACTCGTACGGCGAGGAGACGCAGTTGTCGTAGACGGTGGCCGAGTCGCTGTCGTCGCTGAAGCCTTGGTAGCACTGCCGCAGGCTGACCAGCTCCAGCTGGGCGTGCTCGTCCACCACCAGTGTGTATTTGACCGAGTCATACGAGAGGCCGCTGGCCTCGGAGCTCATGGAAGTCCTGGGCGGGGCAAACCTGCCACCGCCGCCGCCGCCGCCGCCGTCCCCCTTGGCCGCCCCCTTCCTCATCTTCCCGTCCATGATTATCCTGTCCACGTCCTCGTCCTCGCCACAGTAGCTCTCGTCCGTGGCGTCCACATACTCCACGGACGACCCGGCTCGCAGCATGAGCCCCGCCCCTGTCCCCGCCCCCTTCAGGCTGAGGTCCAGGGCGAGGGCCGAGCGAGCCGAGACGGCCATGGCGGGTGGCGTGATGAGGGACTCTACGCAGGAAGCGTACGATGGCGGGGGGACGTAAACCTCGTCTTCCTCGAAGATGGAGGGGTTGGTCCGGTCAGGCAGCGGCTGGTAAGGGGGCGGGCCCTCCGTGTCCGAGCTGATGGACATGCGGCCCTGCTCAGTCTGCTGCGAGAGGAAGGGGCGGTCCTGCGCGCCGGCGGGCTCGAGGGCGTCGGCCGAGCGCTGCACCGGCGTCAGGTAGATCTCCTCGGTGGGCTCTAGGTGGACGTCCGTGTGGTACCGGATCCGCTCCCGCTGGTTCCCGCCGCCATCCGCCTTCCCCGCCGGGTACAGGGGGGCCGGCGTGTAGTTCTGCGGCGGCGGCGGCGGCGCGGGCGGCTTCTCCTGGAGCTTGGAGCGAGTGGCGGCCGCCGCCGAGGAGCCGTGCGAGTGGTGTCCCGACGTGTGGCTGCGCCGGCAGGGGGCGTCGGTGGACGTCCCCCGGTCTTTGGTCTGCGCCCCACCGCCGCCGCCGCCGTGCAGCTTGTCGTCGTCGCTCAGGCAGCTGTGCTCCCGCGGCGGCGTGAGGTCACCTGCGGCGAGGGTCCAGACGAGCAGGAGCACGCCGGCGGGCACGCAGGCGCACACGCACACACACACACAGAGGAGAGACGCACACACGCAGTGAAGGCACATGACGCAGCAGCGCAGACACGAGCAGCAGACGCATGTGCACACGGCGGCGAAGGCCGACATGGCCGCTGGCGAGCGCGCGGGCGGGCGAAGTGAGGCGCAAACAGCGGGACGACGGAGCAGAAACGGTTAGGTAACGTCAGGATTACGCCGCCAAAGCCCCATTACTCATCAAACCCACGGCGCAGCGAGGGGCAGGTGATTGACGGGTTATGTCATAATCTGCCGACAGGAAATCCTCGCATGATCTCCGCGCGCCGTGCATCGCGCCGCTGATGTTTGCGGCCATAAAACTGCAATTAACTCCCGAGGTGCCGCGATGACGCAGCGGTTTTCACGGCCGTCGGAGGCGCCGCCGAGATCACGGCGGCTGATTCACGGCGTGGAAACGCTGCTGATCTGAACGACAAGCGACTAAAAACGAAACGTACGAAGGTTTTTTATTTCAGCCAGGAGCAAGTGATTCATAAAGTATTATTACATATTATTATTTTCAGATTATTTAGGATTATTATTAATTTCTATTCTAATAATAATCATAATTATTATTTTTTATATTATTTAAGATTATTATTTATTATTACATATTATTTTTTATATAATTTAATATTATTTTTTTATTCTAATAATAATTATAATTATTATTATTTTGATTTTATTTAAGATTATCATTATTATTATTATTAGTAGTAGTAGTAGTATTTTTTATTACATATTATTTTCAAATAATTTAAGATTATTATTATTTATAATATAATATTTATATTATTAGTTATAATAATAATAATAATAATATTTAAGATCATTACTACTATTTTTATTTTTTGTATATTAAAGATTATTATTATTATTTTCATATTATTTCTTATTATTATTATTAAATTTATTCTGGAGGAGTCTGAATGACGCTGACGCTTTAAATTTACACTCGTGTCAAACAGTAATTTCCTACAAGTAACCAAAATAAATGAAATAAACTTTAATGTTGGGTGAGAGTCCAAAACATTAAACATTATTAGTTTAATCATTTGTTTCATCATCATGTTGGTCATCATCAGAACTTTGAACTTTAAATTCACTTTAGAATACTATTTTAATCTTTTAATTTGGTGATACAACAATTAAAAAACAGAAAGCGAAACCAAATAAAATGTTTTTACTTGTTTTTTTTTTAATGTTTAAGTTGTGAATTACGGGAAAAGTTTCGTCTTTGATGAACTTTAGGTTTTATTTTTTTATTGAGCTGCAAAAAACGTCATTACATTTCAAAATAAAGCTCCAAACTTTCGACACTGTTGCTTAAATAAAAGCTAAATCAGATATTTTAGCACAAACAACGCGTTTGTTTCCCCACGTTAAGGGTCTCAGTGGTAACAATGAGCCATGACAGCAGCCTGAGCTGCCTGCACACTACACACACTCTGCACACACACACATACTACACACAATACACACAACACACACACACACACTCTCTTGTCTCCGTTAAGTACACTTGCTAAAGCAGCTAATCCGAGTGTCTCACTGTTGCTACGGATCAGGAGGACACGCAGGCTGCCAGGCTCCATGCAAATCACACGTCTGCGAGAGAAGACGGACGCGAAGACGCAAAATCCGTCCGAACTTAAAAGTTATCGAAGAAACGAGACGATTCAGACGGCGAAAGCCAACGTTGGTGTGGGGGAAAAAAAACTCACCGGTTTTGAGAGGCGACGACGAACCCGAAACCTTTTCCTGCCAACTGTACTTCTTCCCCAAGGAGTTGTTGTTTAGAGTGTCCTGAATAAAAGAGGAAGAAGAAGAAGAAGAGGAGGAGAGGAAGTGATGCGTCAGAAACACAGAAGAAGAATTCAGGGAGGAGAAGTTCAGGCGACAAGTCTGAGATTTGATTCGGCGAGTTCTGGATCCTCTGCTGGCGACCAACTTTTGTGCGTCTCTCTGGCTCACACTCACACTCACACACACACACACAATCACTCACACACACACACACACATACACACCAGCCTTTTATTCCGTTGAATGAGCGGGGCTTCCTTTGTCCCTGCTCCGTGGTGTGCATTTAAAGGGACCGGACGTTTGAGCCAACCTACTGGGAACACACACGCTCCCACAGTGGCAGCGACACTGGAGGTTGAAGGTACTTTTTGACACAATGGAAACACATTCCTCAAGTACTTTTTGGTCGTTTTCGACCCTCAGAGAGTCGCGTTTATCAGTCGCGTTGTTATTTGTGGGACAATATACGTCGTTTCGTCACCTAATTCAGTGAAAATGATGAAACAAAACAGCCCGACTGCGTTTTTTGATGGGCGTGGTCATTCGCAGTGACCTCACTGACTCACTGACCGCCTGACTGAGCACACACACACACACCCGCGGTGTCAGAGAGGACACACACACACATCTGCTTTCACCCTGGTGTTAAATTAAACAATGATATCAGGTTTATTCGTATGTTTTCACGTCTGTGTTCTGGTTTGTTTGCAAAAGGACTCAAAAAGGTTCTCAGCAGATTTGTCAAGAACGTTGCAGGATGAAAAAGGGGCGGGGCAAGTGAGCAGCTGATTACATTCGACTGATGGTCCAAAAGGATCAGAAATGATGTTTTTGTGACGTGTAATAACAGGGTGTGGCCACTGGGCGGAGGTTTGCGCTCTCTGAGTGCTTTAAACCTTCTTCCCAGCGAGTTTCGCCTTGACGAGAGGCAGTGGAGCCACTCGTCAGTCTCGTAAGTGCCAAAACATTCCAGTGAAGCCAAACGACGAGTGTTTTTTTTCGTATCCAGATCGTAAAATGACTAAGTTGGAGCAGGCAAAGCCTCGGGATGATCTCTGGCGACTCTGAAGCCATAATGTAGCCAAACAAACTCCTCCTTGGGGTGTGGACGGAAGAAGCAGCGCCAAAAGTAAAAGCGGAAACTCCGCCC
>JASSRZ010000001.1:22617677-22631647 GCA_032164315.1 Malacoctenus gilli
TGCGATGAAGCTGTGCAGTAATCAGTGATAAAGGCGGTCAGGATCATGATGTTCATCCAAACCGGCACTTTCAGCTTTAGGAGGTTTGTTTTGGCTGGCCAGATTTCCCTCTTCAGTGAAAAGTCTCAGTGCGGTGATGATATGCGGCTCTCCTTGCGACCAAATTGAGCTAATTACTGATTGGCTATGAATTCATTTGGAAACTTGAACCTCAAACACGCAATGAACGTGGCGAAATCGTCGAGTTGGTGCGCCCTGAAAAGACAGTGAGAGAATCGACAACACCGCTCTTCTTCTCTGCTCAATACCACTGCGTGTAAATATTCACTGCAATCAATGAAAAGACTCTCAGCAGAACAAATAACTCACCTCATATGTCCAGCTGTCAAAATCATATCAGGTTTCTAGTCGTTTCCGGTTCTTCCTGGTTCTGGCGCCTGCCTGTGACGTCACGCACGAGCGCCAACGCCTCACACTTTCGGGTTTTTACCGTTTAGACGAGGAAACAAGCGGGAAAACCGTCAAGAGGATCCCCACTATTTCTACTTCCCATTACGAGTAAACGTTATCAGACTTTTTTTCTCACTTAATAGTTTCTTCGAAAACCGTCGAAGAAACAGACAATTACTGCAAGTGGATGAAATGTGTGGTCACGTGACTGACTGGCCTGTTTTGATTGGTCGGAGGTATTTGGTGAGGGTGCGTTTGCGAACAGCCACAGAATCAGACAGAACATTTTCATTTAATTTTTCTTTTATACATACCAAAAAATAATTCAAATTAACGAGCCCGTTGGAACGGATAAAAAGTTCATGTTCTTTCAGAATTATACTCAAACAAAAGCAGAAAATGTATTGAGAAAAAAGTTAGAGTATTATTGTTTTTCAAAAAATATACTTTTAACTAAGTAAATGTAACTGTATCCTTCATATTGTGTGGAAGGATACATGTCTCACTGGGTCTTCTTCCAGGTAATCCTTGAAGACTTCCAGTAGAATTGGTGTTTTACCTTCTTCCTCTCGGTTCGCTCTACTTTTCTGACCAAGTGCTCCTGTGTTGGGCCCTCTTCTCCAGCTGCCTTTTGTACAATACCTCTGCATCTCAGGATTTTTCCACTCGGGTGGAACTGCGTTTCGCAAGTGTCTCAGGAAATCCCCTGGAGCTGCTGCACCGGCTCGTAGCTCACAATGCTCGGCTTTCGCAGGAAGGTGGAGGGAGTAATGAGAATTTGCTGCACTGCATTGCAGTGTCCGTCCCTGTTCACTGACAGGTCGACGGTCCACATTCAGAGAGGGACAAAATGGTTTGAACATCTCAATATGCGGAAACACATTTGACTGCTGCTACACCTCACTCCAAATTTAAGTCTTTTTTTCTTCACACCAAGATGAAAACAAAACACAATAATTCAAAAAAACAAGTTGCCATCCAGAAGAAATTTATTTAGAAATATGCAATCTGATGAGACATCACACTAAGCATCGTTTTTGAGTAAAAACACTGACAATATTGGCTTTTTGTACTCATGATTGGCCCAGGTGAGAAAATGGCAAAATATATACATAAACCATGACTGTATCACAATAAAGGCAACATAAAAAGTTTATCCTAATGCTAATACAACCTGAAATTGGAAAACTTCTGCGGTCATGGAGTGTGCCGATAAAACGCCTCGCTGACGCTTCATACAGTCCTCACAACTCCAGGAACATCTCAGATCTCTGAGACCCAAAACCAGAAGGCACAGCGACGAAGACAAGACAAGATCTCAGTCCCAGCATGAGCAGAAGTCGACATTTGAGCGGCTTTTCAACTGGCACCTACCCGGCTCCTCTCGACTTCACTCGACTCGGTCTACAGAGTTCGCCATGTGGCGATAGTTCCTGGTACCTGATATCGCCGCGAATAGAAATGCAGCTTCAGCTACAGTCTTGTTGTAAAGTAGTCGTTGGTTGCAGTCAGTTCCTTTGTCCAGTTTAAGCAGTTGGCCCACTTGTTTTTTTTTTTACACAAAGGTAAATTGAAGCATCTTTAGTTCCACAAAAACAGGCGTCTTTCCATTCGGTAGGCTGGTGGGAACCAACAGAGCTCCATCAGGAACCTTTGGGACTGATGAGCTTGCGGTCGGAGAGGTACCGATGCAGCCACGGATTGGGATTGATGTCAAGGCGGAGGAAGTTCTGTACCCAGGGCGACGCCTGAGCCCCCTCGACAAACTCCTCCAGCGTGATCTGACCTGCAGCGCAAACACAAGGACTTTCAGCGACGTTTATTTGGGCCGCGGAGACGGACGCGCGAACCGTGGGCGTGAAGTCGTCTCACCGTCGCTGTTCACATCGACCTCCCTGAAGATGCGGTCGCACACCTGCTCCACGGTCAGGCTCTCTGTGCCTGTTTCATCCAACACCGAGCCGCCCTTTATCCTGTAGATGATCTGAGAGACACATTTAAAAATGTTCACCTGGTGAGAACTCTAAAATTGTTCTCCAATTGCATTCATTCTGTTTTTTTTTCCTTTATCATTGATAAAATCAAACTCAAGGTACCAGCGAAGTACTGATGTTTTAATTTGATTTATTAGCAGAGTTTTGACGGCTAATAACTGAAAAATTACAATGGTTAAAGTGAGTCAATGGAGCATCTGCATGACCGTTGAGGAAGTGAATGTCACAGCTCCCAAAGAAGAGCCGGTTCTTTCAGCTCACAATTAAGTTTCACTTGCAGCTTCGTGTTTTAGTATGTACAACGCAAAAAATAACAGTTTGTGTGTTGGTGAAATGCCTCACAAGTGTATTTATGACAAGTCCACGAGTACCTGACTTTCTGTCATTCTACCACTAGTATGAAATACTTTAATATTTCGATCAAATGCATAAAAATTTGAATAAGAGAATAAACTTCACTCACTCGAACAATTTTGCGCAGCTCTCGTCGGTCCAGGCGTCCGTTTTCGTCGTTGTCGAACACCTTAAAAGACCACCTCAACTTATCCTCCAGTTTTCCGCGCAGCACCAGATTGAGAGCGGCCACGTACTCGATGAAGTCCATCGTGTTATCCTGAAGGGGAGAAAAAAAAGCTTTCATACATTAAAGTTTGTTTTGGCACCATTATCTTCAATTTTCTCTCAGATTTACCTACTATTAATGGTTTTTAGAGGCTAAAACTGGCAACATGTCACGAAAGCTTGAAGGTCTCTGCTCACTTGATTCATGTCGAACGCTCGGAAGATGTTGTCCATGTACTGGGACTCGGGGGTCCCGGCTTGCACCCCGAACATCCTCTTGAACTCGTGCAGGTAGAGCGATCCGCTGGGGCACTCCATGATGAAGGACTTGTACAGATCCTGGATGCTGTTCAACTCCACTTCTTCATCCTCCGCCGTCTGCGCCTGCTGGTTCTGACCCATGCTGAATACAAATCCAACCACCGACTCCAAACAAAACCTTTTTGTCTCTCCTTTAGTGAGAAGTTAAATCAATACAGGTGTTTCCTTAAAGCCATTTTTCTTCGCGGAGCAGCAGAAGAACTGGGCGTCCGCGTCTTCTCTCGTCCAGCCAGTGGATCAGAGTGAGGAGTAATAACTGACATGTGACACCTGACCCCAGCGAGATGCTTATTTTTAGGCCTGAAGAAGCTGACTTTACAGCAGTAATCCACTGGCCTGATCCCACCCTGAACTTTTTATGAACCACAGTCACAAGTCCCCCATAACGCTGCACCTGGACCCTTAATGCATGACCAGGCCCGTTTCTGTACCGTGACAGTGGGCAAGCGAAAGGTTCTGCTGATGTTTAACTACAGGCCAGTTAAAACTCACCTGGTTCAGTCACATGCTCGCAGTGAACAGTTACAGTTCAAAAAGTGCATCAGAAAACATCGATCAAAATGCAAAATGAGAATAACGACTCCTAAAAAAAGGTGGCTTTGGTATTTCCATGGGAAGCTGTTTTCTACCTTTCTATTGTGCTTTGGGGAAAAAAATAAAACCCTAAATGTTAATTATATGTAATATTAAGTTTAATTTCTGAGTTGTCAACAACCAATTGAATGTTTGTCCTCTGACTGGGTTTAAACTCAAAGAAATACTCCACCTTTCCAACATTTTGGCCCCAAAACATCTGAAATACAAACATTTTCTGAGCTCAGGGGTGTAGTACTTTAACTACCTTTTCCAAAAGTATTGGAAGTGAAGTGCAGAATACTGATGATGTTTTTGAGAGACTTTAATGATGTAATGTCAAGAAACCCACCAGATCTGCTTCTTGAATCCTTAAAACTACATTTTGCAGTTTGTCACGCAGGACATGTATTTCTAATGCTGCTGCTTTTCATCGTTTTCACTGAGTTTATGACGTACAAGTCGTCAGGACAGGAGTTTCCTTTGCCCCTGGGGGTCAGAAACACCCCCATGACTGACATAGTGACCCCTTCAAATCCAGCCAGAATAGCTCGGGCACACCCAGTCGGGATTACAGGTGTTAATCTGAGCAGGGGGAGGGGCCACGCAGGTCACTAGTTTCTGAGCAGCACGTCCTTATTCCGGGATGGCTGCAGAGGTCGCGACACATTCACTCTCACTGCCAAGATGGCACACAATCCCTCTGCAGGAGTGATTCCTCATTACACCTGAATGACCCGCTCACTGTTACATCACTCCGCCTTTATGTGCAACTTTATGCAACCTGACGACAAACTGCATCTATGCTGCACTGAAACTTTGTTCAATCAATAGCTGACAAACACTAGTGTTCCTCCTAAAGGAGGAAGTAACAACGTTTAACAAATTTTGCTTCACATTTTAACACAAACACAGTTTATCTCAGTGCAGATACCTGAATTTGTGTATTTTTGAGAAATTAATGGTGTTTAGATGATATCTTGGTGTTCGAGCTCCGCCATCATCAAGTAGGTGCTTCTCTATGTCAGAAGGAGCCAATTCAGGTACAATGAAAGACTAATAATCCCCTTAAAGACACTATTTTGAATGTGCAACATGCACAATATATGATACTCCATTTATTATCCAGTTTCCCTATGTTCTGCTCACTCTGGGTCCTCGTTTATTTGGATTAAATGCAAATGAAGGGACGTTGTGGCTCTTCCTGCTTCTCAGTCCAGGTCAGGAGCTGCTAATATTACCTCGGGTTCAGGGATGCCCTGACACCTAAAGCCCATTTCCGGGTCACAAGGAGCTATTTATACACAAACTCCAGGCCGGAGGTTTCCCCCTCAACTATTTCAACAGGCTTTGTTTTCTCAGGGCCGCCCTGAGCCAGCTGCCCTGTGGATCTTTCTGACTCTTCAACCTTCTGTCAACCTTCAATGAAGTTTATATTTACCCTGAACAGCCCACCTGTAATCTCCTTCTATGAACTAAACTCTCTGAGGATGGCCCTTACTGGTTACATACAAACAATAGTGGCTCATCAAATTTAAAAGATTTTGTCTGAATGAAAAGTGGTAAATGAATAAGTGTATCATTATTATTTATTAGAAATATTTAAACACTTACCTTTTTACTACTCAGCTAAGATTAGCTGCATTGCAAGCCTCCCGCTGCCATGCGCCAGCCCGCCATTTCCCCTGGCCTTGGATGCAAATATCCCGCGAGATCTCAAAATCACGCGAGAACACGATGTTACAACGCTCGGTACTTCGTCTGAAACAGCTCTCATTCACCCGATTAAAAAATGAAATAAATAAAAATTGACAGCCAATCAGCGTCTTCTGGAGCCAGCCAATCATCCAGGAGGGCGGGTGCAGTTATTCACCAGATGACGTTAACCTGCAGTTTCACCGTGGGTTTGTACTGCGGCTGCGCACACGAATTTTGGAGGGAAACTGCGCTAGGAACGGTTAGCAACTTGCTTCTCAGATAGCGACAAAGGTTGAAAACTTGCCTCAGGCTGATAAGTTAGAGCTTGGACGGCCTCCAATCAGCACGAGCCTTTAAACGTCCGGTCTACTTTTGCAAACTGGCTTCTTCGGAGCGGATCCATCAGGAATAACGGACGTGAACGAGCAAACCCCCCTGGTTTAACGTCTCACCTGGTGACCAGGGCAACGTTAGCAGCACCTGTGGCTACAGGAAGGAGAGACCTTCACCGTCAATTATCTCCAAGGACGTTTTGAGGAGAAACTTCCTGTGTGCATCTTCTTCGGTGAGTCTTTCTTGATTTTCTCATTCAAAGTGTCTCCTGGTTGATTAACACACCTGTTTGTCCTATTTGCCGGTTTGTTTCGTCAGTCAGAAGTTATTATTGAGCTGCAGCAACTACTTCATGTCAGTGGAGAACTGAGTTTATTGAAACATTATTCGAGTCTGCAAATATTTAGTTTTTAATCATCAGTAAGGTTCATTGGTGTTCAGGATTTATTCTCGAAGTTGTTTTGAACAATACGTATTTGGGAAATATATGTAGGAGTCCAGATTTTTAGAGGGTTTACTCATCCAGCTTACACATTTTCAAATTAATCGACTAATATTGTCCCTGTCCAGTATGAGCTCCTCACAGAGTTTTACAAGTGAAGATAATACTACTCAAGTACATAGCTGCAAGGAAGGACTTGACAATCCTTTTTAGAATTGTACTTTATTTTGATAATTCATATCCAACAAAACCATCCACTATCAGGTGACTAAAAGCCGTATTTACATCAACACTTCTATTTCTGTGTGTGTGACAGTCAAATAACCTTACTCTAGCAGATATTCACTTAGAAAAATACATACAGTAAAAAATATAACAAGGACTTATAAAAGCATTGTGATAATTTATTTACACATTGACACTTTTTAACAAGAAGGCTGCAATTTCAGTGAACACGCAAACTGTCACCGGTACTCGTAACCATGGAAACAGAGGAAGAAGGGCTGATAAGTTACTTTCAGACAGCATTGTTCCTTTTCTAGTGATGGATAATAAGATGGAGCGCCAATGGATGATAAACAGGAAGTAACCTGTTGTACATCCTGTGCGTGTGAAGCTGCATTCGATCAGACCGGACCTAAACCGGTTTTTGGTTTTTCTGTTGTGCCTCTGAAGCACTTTGCTGGTTTGGATGAGTGATGAGTTTTCGTCCGTGACGCTTCAGAAGTGTGCGCTTTTCCTCCGGTTCTCCAGCACCCATCCGGCAGGATTCATGTCCAGCTTCACCATGCTGAGCACCCACGGGTCCTGCTGGGCTCCTCGGATGAACTCCTCCATCGTGATATTTCCTGTAGAAGCAGAAAAGTTTCTCATTTTTGCTAATTTCTCGGTTGGAAATAAGAAAATATCCCAGCAGCGCTTTCCTGTGGCTACACAATTCAGCAGAGAGCGAGAGCTTACCATCGCCGTCACTGTCGACGGCTGCTAATATCCGATCCACAACCTGATCGACTGTCATCTGCGCTTCACTGGCGTCGGCTTTGGCGCCTATTTTCACCCGATAAATGCTCTGTAAGGAACAAAAGAGTCATGTTGGTGCATTATTTCAGGTTTTATCAAAGTTCTTCACACTTGTTGCATCAAAGGTACTTGTTTTTTGCATTTATCTCAACCATGAACAACCACTTCATCTCATTTGGAGCCAATCAGAGCAGTAGCTGGAGGATACACACATCTGGTGTTCCTCAATGTTATTATTTAAGCTAAAAAATGCGGGTGGAGCCGTCTGGTGGCTTTAAAAGTTAGGATATAAACAATAGAGGGTTAAGGGTTAGATTTTTTTCGGTTTTGTAATTTTCTATTTTTATGTTGACAACCCCCAAAAAGTGACAGCAGATGTGGTGAATGAAACTCCTTCACACGTTTAATGTGTCCTAACGAAGTGTCGGGAACAAATAACGCTTGTTTAAAGCTTTAGATTTGATTAAATCAGGTTCGGACGAGCTGCCGAAGGTTTTTCTTGGAAGGCGAATCAAAAGGTCTACCGTGAACCGGGCCTATCAAGGATTAAGATTAAGGTCTATTATGGAGCTCTCACAGGTAACAGCAGGCAGGTGCCAACGCTGGAGCGCTTCTGCTTTTACGCTGTTGTGAATTAAGTACCAAGAGAAGGGTGTTTTAAGGTCCAAAGCTTGTTTTAAGTCCGGAAATGTTTTTCAGACATTTAAGTTGGACCTCTCTGCTTTATCCATGTTGTTTGGGGCGCTTCATGGGACTTACATCCATGATTGCCCGAAGTTCAGTCCTGTCCACGAAGCCGTTGCCGTCCCTGTCGTACACCTTGAACGACCATCGCAGTTTATGCTCCAGATCCCCCCGGAAGACAAGATTTAAGGCCGCTACGAACTCCAGGAAATCTATAGTGTTGTCCTAAAAGACGAGAGAAACAACATGAAGAAACACGAATGTCGCTTCGACAAGCTGAAGTGATGGACGGTCGAGCAGCAACAGCAGCTTTCACTCTCTCACCCCGTTGGTGTCAAAAGCTCGAAACATGTTCTCCGCATATTCGGACGCCTCTCCTGTCGGATCCACACCAAAGAACCGCTTGAACTCGTGAAGAAAAAGTAGTCCGCTCGGGCACTCCATGACGAATTTCTTGTACATCTCCTGGAGCGATTTGACGTCTATCACGTCATTGTTCTCCGTCTGCTGCGACTGCCCCATGGCTGGACCCGCGGTTTCAACTGTCCATAGTCCTGCCGAGCCGCGAGTCGTCTCCACAGCGACGTGGCCTCGCTCCGAATGGGGACGCGGCGCCGTGAGGTGTTTCTTTATAACCTGGTTGGAAACCCAAAGCTGCGGCCTGTGTGCGGGGACAGCTGATTAGGGCGGCCTCAGGATTACTGCGGTATTACCTTGGTAGGGTTTCCTCTGGTGGAGTTAATTAAGTTTGCAGCTAAACGGGAGTCCAGGCCAAATTTGTAAAAGGGGCCAACAGCTTTAAACATGCAATTGATGCTGTGTGTTTGGAACCCAGTTGCTTCTGTTCATGTAGAGGTTCACAGCAGTGACAAGTGAAACAAATCTCACCGTCAAGTATTACGGTTTCAGATCATAACTGTGGCTCAGCTGATGGAACTGGTTGATGGCTAAACGCCTCATTTTGCCTGTCTTTGTTGAAGTGTCTCTGAACAAGAAGCTGGAGTCCGATTGGCTCCTGATTAGGGTGCAAGTCAGCCATTCACGTGTGGGTGAATGGCTGAAAATGGCTTGGACTGTAAAGTGTTTTGGGAGGAAAGTAGAACAGAAGAAATACGAATGATGTATGTGAACTTTAACGACTCCTGGCAACAAATCCATCAAATTGTGAGGCTCTGAGAATAAACCCTTGATGACTTGTACTTTTTAAAAACGATTAGACTTGGAGGTGTGGTTACAGATGTGCGTGACTAATTGGTGCATCGATTCGAAAAATCAATGTATAGATTCGTCCGTCTTCAGTCCAGCGATGCCTCGTAACTCAAAGCGAAGTAGGTCGAAGTACCGAGTGTGTTTTATTATCGCTCAGGCTAACTCTGAGTTTCCTGCAGGTCTGGATGTTTTGAAGAAATTCTCTTTATCTGGTCTTTTTTGGGCTTCTGGAGCCAAAATTTGGCACCGTTGATTTGAAGTCGAGATGAATCAAAGCAGCACAAAAAACAGATTTTTTTCATCTTTTCTTTGGTACCAGAAATAGAAAAACGTTCAAATACATCAGAGCTGTGCCTCTACAACGTGTCTATGACCAGATGAACTGTGCAATCACTGTAGGTGACGCCACTCACATCTCAATAATTGGCATCATCAACTCAAAACTTGTATTTGGCTGCTGCTTCTTCTGCAAAGCGAACAGACGACTCACTGCAGCAGCGGCATTTCATTTTGGAGCTCTGAACACGTCGCGTTCCCGCAAACGGCCGACGCTGAAGGTTGTGGCCGCCCCGCAAAAAGTCTCAATGTTGCATTTGTGTTGAGAAAGGAGGAGCAAAGAGATTAAGGCGCTCCAGGTCATGCTAATTTGGAATTGGTGTATCAATCTCTCTTAATTAGATTGCATTCGTGCTGCGGATAGGCTCGTGAGACAAATCCTATCGAGTGCAGGGAATGAAGGGATCCCTCTGTGTGCCCGAATTAACTTTGAGAGCACGACAGTACGTGAAGACGAGGTTCTTCCTGCCTGCTGAATGTAAAGCCTCCTTCTCAGTCTGGGTTGAGAACCTGGGAATCCCTGAGCAGCTGCTGAGCTTCAAACTCCTCCCATTCAGTTACATTTCCTGGATTTTCCCACTGTTTTTAATCATCTTGAACCATTTCACTCAGTAACCAGCGTGATCCCCCCTTAAGTCCCTCAGAGGTGATCGGAGGATACTTAAGGAGGTTCGCAAGAACAACGTTTGTCCTGTGTCGTGTGTTACTCACACTAATGAACAAACAGCCCAGGTGTGGTCTTGTCAGAACATTGAGGAAAGTTGGTCCTCTTCAGGTTTAATTATTCATTTAGTTTCTGTTTCAAAGAACTAATTATGTGGACATTTAATTTTAATTTTTAGTGTAAATTAATCGGCGTGTGTTCTGGCTCCTGCTGTCATTAATACGCACTAATGTGTCATTTTCCCTCCATGGACTCGATATCTCATTTTATTTTTATTCCCTCAACTTTCGCTTCTCTTCTTCTCTTTTCTTCTGCCCTCATCTGATGAGTTTTGTCCTCATCTGCCACCTACAGGCCTGGCAAATGTCCTGCTGTGTTTTCACTGAAAATCTTGCCGCTTGAACAGTAAAATATTCTAATTTTATCTCTGGCATTCCAATATCATTGTTTTTGTTAATATAAGAGTTTATTTGCCCCCCCAAAACCACTTTAGCAGCATTAGCTCTCTCTAGGTTTTCACCCACTGTCAGAAAACATAATATTTGTCTGTAAAATTAGACGCTTCCCACTAAATCATCTCGCCGACCTCTGGTCTCACTTTAAGCAGTCTTCACTTCTTGCCCCATTGTCTCGTACCACAGATGGCACCATATGTTGTGTTGTGGCAACAATGCGCCATTAACTGGGCCTCGGTTTAGCAGCGCGGATCAGTAGGAGCTGTGACTGCGCTGCCGAGGTCAAGATTCGGTTAAGACCCAAAATAAACCCTGGCAGTGAACCTGCACAAGGTAAAGCTCTGCTCCTAAATCCCGCGTCCCTGTGTGGGAGTTCGTGTGGCAGCACTTCACAAATTAAAACATGTCTCCAAACAATACTTGGTCAATCTGCATCACTTAACGATGACCGGTCAGTTTGCATATTAGTGAGCTCCAGAAATAGTTCAGCTGTCCTCTTAAATTGATCCCAGACCTACAAATTAAATGAAAAAGTCTTCTGCAGGGTTTTATGCATCTTACTTCAAGCTATTCATCACTTTGTGTCCAATTCTGGTTTCAGTGACATCAAAGCTTCACAGAAAGCAGGATGAAGGAGTTTTCACCTGTATGGAGGGGAACACCGCTATGTGGGCGGAGTTACACTGAGTGATGCCATGGTGACCGAGTCAGCAGACGGCTTTACTTGGTGTTTGTCTAAGAGGATCACTGAGAGGCATCATGGGAAAAATCTATTTGAGTTGTGAAATGGAAGAAAAAGCAACAAAATAGGAACATATTTAAAGAAAATGTTCCGCTTTATGGTATTTTATCGTTTCACTCAACATTAAATCATCATTTATGTTCATATATTTGATTTCACAAACATGTTGCACCATTTAAAACTGTATTTTGCTCTCTTGTTGAAGGAGAAGAAAAGAAATTGAAATTAAATCAAACTGGAAGTTCTTTCCATTAAATCGCTCAAAATCTATTAACTGAAAATCAGATGAAACTCCCAAGACATCAAATACTCTGAAGCAAGTCAAAGGCAAAGTGTTACCACAGTTTTGGTGGGAAAAAGTACAAACAATTCAGTCAGTTATCCACATGAGTGTAAAGAACACTTGACTCAGTAGATGCAAGTGAGATTTAGGTGCCATTTAACAATCAGATCAACAAAATAACAACATAGAATAAAGTCAAATCATCAAAAACCAAAAATAAAACCGGAGACAATAAAAATATATTAGAATAGATTTAAAGACTATAAACTGGTTTTAATGTCGCTTTAATTGAACAGAAAGCATCGGGTCGTTGGCCGTCTTGATCACAGTGGGTAATTACGTCTGTGTTTGTGTGTTTATAGTTCTTAGTTATGCGGCACCCAAATGGAGTCAACAAAGGTTAACAGGATTAAGCTTCAAGGCAGGATTTTCTCAACAGGTTCAGCTTTCACTGCGCCTGTGAACAGACACGTCGACGCAAACGGGAAGAAAAGAGGCTGCCTTTGATTTTCTGCACTCAACATATAAACAACAATGTTTCAAGTATTTATTTTCTAGTCTTTTCTGATAATTATGGTCAGATTTTTTAAATTTTGTTTTTTTATGGATCTGACATTTTTACATATCAATATACATATTTTTTGGTTTCACGATGCAACAGCTGAAAATGACATAAATGTCAATTAGTTGGAAAATAAGACATTTTAGTCATACATCACAAATATTTGAACTTTTCACATTTGACAAATTCTAAAAATCTGAATAATTTGACCTAATTCAGTGATTAATCCTGAAAATTAAAAAAAATAGCGATGTATCGTTTTTATTTCTGCTTATTAGGTTTTTTGTACACCTGCAAAATGTATCATTGTCCACTAGATGGCGACAGTAAATCATCTGTGTGAAGTTTCTGTTTTCAAACGACAGACTGAGGTAAATTCATACAATACATGTTGTTGGAGAACGGATTGAATAACTAAACTTATAATGAACCGTAACAGGAACTAGGAAACATGAAAGAGAAGATCTAAGTCCTTTTTCAATGTTTCTGTGATCTCGCTCGTTTTCACTCTCGTTTCAATCTAGACGACTTTATTAAATCTACTTTTTACATGATTTGCTAAGAATTCGTGAACAAAAGGGCTTGTTAAGGTAAAAAGTAGCTTTAAGCCAAAGTCTTATTTGATTTTGCAGATGGCTCATAAAATAACCATTTTTCCCCTGAGATTTCCCCCCTATTATAAAGAGAAATTACTGTATTTATTTCAAAGAGGTCTTGGGGACACGCACGCACGCCTGCTCGCACGTCTGCACGCACGCCTGCACGCACGCACGCACTAAGATACCCTTTCCTTGTATTTGTTTCCAGGCAGTGAAAAGTGCATGTTTTATTCATGCCTGTCTTCCATTTTTATCCTCGGAGAATTGGAGAGATAATGCGGGCAACATACAAGTAGGTCTGTATCACACTGCATGCAAATGTATCGTCACTGCACCCAGTCAATATGTGAACAAGCTGCTAATGTGTTTACCCGTGGCTTCGAAAAGTAACCGTCCCACCTCGATCCGTCTGTCGAATAAGGAGCTTGCGTGTGGAGCTTTTCACCCTGCGGACGTTCGGTTGTCAGTTGCAATTCGTGGATGTTCGACACCACGAATGTCAAGCTGTGAGAAATGGTTGACTGACCTGCAAAAGACACGTGTGTGTGTGTGTGTGTGTGTGTGTGTGTGTGTGTGTGTGTGTGTGCGCGTGTGCGTGTGCGTGTGTGTGTGCGTGTGCGTGCGGTAAAAAGTAACTTGAACAGACGCAATCATTTGACAGGAATAAACTTAGAGCCCCTTAAATCCAACGTTCACATGATAACCAAAAGTCGCCAAAGAACCAATGTTTCTGTTGTTTGATATCGTTTTCTCGACCAAAGTGGGCTCAATTATTTGGCCCTGTTTATCATAAATGAATACATTTACGTTACGTTACGTTAAACTTTAAAATAGCTCAAAATTTGGGCTGAAGTTCGTCAGGATTCAATAACAGTTGGTCGATGTTGTTCCTGAAGTATCCACAAGGTGGAGACAAAGGATCACACTGCAGTCAGTGACCGAGTTCTTTTTACATTTTCACCCATCTATCGAGTGTGTGTGTGTGTGTGTGTGTGTGTGTGTGTGTGTGTGTGTGTGTGTGTGTGTGTGTGTGTGTGTGTGTGT
>JASSRZ010000001.1:22654551-22675924 GCA_032164315.1 Malacoctenus gilli
GTGTGTGTGTGTGTGTGTGTGTGTGTGTGTGTGTGTGTGTGTGTGTGTGTGTGTGTGTGTGTGTGTGTGTGTTATCTGTAAATCATGCTCGTTTTCTTGAGGAACATCGTTCTGCTCAACGATGAAGGTCACAGACTCGGTGATGCGTCGTTTTCTCAGAAATGCTCGCCAATGTGCGTCACATGGAAGTTTTTAGCCCCAAACAAACTGCCTATTTATATAGTTATGTATTTTTTGGCCATTATAGAAACTTTTTTTTTTTAGAACTTTGTTTTACTTGTAAGAACTCAGCTGAAGTACCATTGACTGAATATTGGTCTAGTACATTCACGGATGTTTTTGTCTTGATTTTCACTAACTGGCGCGACTCCGACTGACATTGGAAAGTAACTTTTTTTTTTACGCCTCAGTCTCAAACTGTTGGAAAATAAAAGATGCAGCTCGGCTGAGTGTTTCCTAATTATCTATTATCTCCACACCTTCTGAGCTGCTCTTCAATAAGCTTTCCGTTAATAAACTGCGTTTTCCACATTAAAACGACTAATTTTCTGCTGTTTGGTCTTTTGCACAGAAAGCGTTGGTTGATTTGATAAACACACAGAAACTTGTTTGTTATGCAGTTTATTAGAAGCTAGACTCCTCGCCCGCCTGCTGCATTGCTTTTATTTTAAAAGGGGGAGGGGTCACCGTTTTCTTTGAGAGGTTAATCTCGGCCATTATGCCGTCCAAAACTCGTCTCTTATCTGCTGCTGACCAGACGCTCCAAAAGTGTGCAGTTCTGTAATTACTGCGATGAGAAATTGTTCAAGAAAGGTGTGTGTGTGTGTGTGTCTGCGTGCGTGTGTGTGTTTCAGGGTTGGACTGACAAATAGCAGAAAAGCTCGAGGGCGCGTTTTTATCGCACTCGGATGAAAACACTTTTTCTTAGCACCTGATTTTCCTCTTTACGAAGTATAGAAGCAAAGAATGGCAGATTTTATTGGTATGTGGAGTCAAGTGAGACGGATAAGAAGTAAAATTACGACAGTTTGTTTCCTTTTGTTTTGGTTTTAAAGTGAATTATGCTCTAAATGTTATTGGTCTTTCTGGATGATCAAATATCTGCTGAACGTAATGGAAAACCAATGTTTTAATGTCTTTTCATGTGTTTTTATGTCCCAATTCCTCAAAACATCTTGCTCGATAATCACAAATATCGACATTTGTTCTATTAACACGGAATATTTTCAGTTTGTTTTATTTTGAAATAGAAGTGGTGGACATTAAAGTGAAGGAGCAAAAGAGTAGCAGGAGTTCATTCTGACACGTGACCAACGATGGCGTCCAAAGCGCCTTCTGATGATTCATGTGATCCGACGGGAGAACCGAGGGGACTGAAACGATTAGGTGTGAATGTCTGCACAGAGTGTGGCGTTAGTCACTTCATTAGATGTGGAGAAAATTCACTTCAATTATTGAACGTCGTGGGACAAGAGGGAAAGTCGAGGGAGTCGCCGGAGTCATTAGGATTCCTCTTCATCCTCGGCTGGTCCCGCCGTTACATCCTCACTATAAATACCCCCAAATTTGGTCTTTTGCACTCGACTGAAGTTCCCGTCGTCGCTTCCTCTCGTCCGACCGCCTAAACGATTCGGCTCGAGCTGCTTTTCGTCGGCTCTCTTTGTTCCTCACGTTCAGACTGCAAGTCCAAACCAAAGTGAGGATCTTTACGACTTTCAGCTGCCTTTATCAGGCCGTCTCTGTTTCTGCCTCCGAAATGTTACGCAACCTTCGGGTGATGCAACAAAAAAAGGTCAGAGGATCATTACCGTCGATGGGACTCATCCTGAATTCCACGAGCAAACCACGAGGAACAGTTTGCATTCATACAAGTTTCCCAAAGTTGAATCCCAGATACGTTTTTAGTCGTTCTGTTCACTGAAAACCTGAAGTGATTCGATTGTCGCTGTGTGAATCATCACCTCACCTGTAGGGGGCGTCATGTTTATCAAAGTTAGTTTAGTTTTTTCTCTACGGCTGTGCTTTTGTCACAGTTGTTGAAGCTAATCGAAACTGTGCTGAAATTTCATTGTTTTTTTCTCCCGAGTGACCCAAACATTCACCTGATGTGGCGGTTCTTAGCGACGCTCAAGCGCAAATTAAACTCCACATATTCGTTCTCTTCAGGAAACCTTGTAGTTTAATAAAGTCCTCCTCTGCACGTAGAGAATCACACATTTGTACATGGGCAGAAGGAAAACTTTGCTCCAAATTCTGCGATATTTTGATCGTTCTTGACGTTTAATTATTCCCACAGGCTGTCAGAGTTCGGCGTTCCCGTGACGGGACTTTCCGGAACCTGCTGTTTCTCCTCCCGCTCGCTGCAGCCTTTGTTATCAGCGACACTCGATTTTCTATTGCGGCACCTAAAGTTCATTTATTCCATTCATGCATAAACACACGCGGCTCTTCAAAGCCTCGCCGCCTGCTGAAGATGTCACACTGCTTCCACGCGTAATCACGCCGGTCGCGGCGACGCCGTAATGGAAGCCAGATTGGACTGTCAGCGCCGGTTGACGCCTCTGTTGCATTAAGCCGGGAGATGATCTGAGCCATTGAAGCCGCTGGAGTTGGGAGACGGATGTGTCGGCGCGTCAGATTTAAAGGTTGAAGGCCAAATTCTCTGTAATTTGTATTTCCAGATGAGGTATCGAGCAGCGTCTGGCTGAGGGAGGAAATCCATCGTCTTGTTCGCGCGCGCCGCAAATTGTTATGCGGCCGTTGTTTGACAGAGCAGAGAAAAAGTTTCCCTGTGGCGGTTTCAACTCTATATATTTATCGACCAATTAGGTTAAAAAAAGGCTCCATTTAACCTCCTGATTGTTGAGCAGCAGCTGAGAGAGGAACCTTTAAATCGGAGTCTTATTTTATTCCCTCTGACTGAATCATTCAGGACTAATTCCTCATGTTGGATCGTTCAGAAGGGAATCACTCTGGTGAGTTTAGCGTGTTGGAAATGGACGCGAATAAACACCAGAGTTATAAAGCTGTGCAGCA
Source organism: Malacoctenus gilli (assembly GCA_032164315.1). Taxonomy (NCBI): domain Eukaryota; kingdom Metazoa; phylum Chordata; class Actinopteri; order Blenniiformes; family Labrisomidae; genus Malacoctenus; species Malacoctenus gilli. The sequence goes on from JASSRZ010000001.1 coordinate 22,657,588, forward strand.
GTCGGCGAGTGCATGTTGAGAGCGTTTAAGTCTGTTGTTAAGAAACTTAAAAAAAAGGCAAAGTCACGTCAATGTAAAGCACATTTCAGTGAAGGTTCAAAGGTCAAAGATTCAGCTTCAGTTGTTCAGATGTTCAGTCTCACCCCAAAGAAAAACAATGAAGCTCTGGAGAGTTGCAACAGTTTCAATTAAACCAAACCCACCACTGAGTTTTACATTAAAAACATTATGATGAGCGTCAGTTTGATGTTAAAAGTCAGAACAGATTTGCTGAACACGTGCAAAAAGCGCCGAGATTTTTAACGTTTTTAAATGAGAAAATGAGACTGAAAAGTGCCTCGTGTTGATGCCGAGTTTCACAGCAGAGGAAAGAATTTCAAGGCTTCAAGTTTTTCGTTTCACACGAAACAAAGACGGAGATTTACAGTCGTCTGAAACCATTGCTGTGTTTTAAATGCAGACGCACACACAGCAGACAGCCAACAAGGTCTTAATGAGGAGCTTCAGCACTGCGTTAGTGTACTTTTACTGCAGTAAAACCTGACCGGGTTCTAATCCGTCAGATCTTTAGTGTTTTCTGACAAAAACGTTCGAATTACTCTGACCTGTATTGTAACTACTTTAAATAGTTGCAGCTGTTTTGCTGACTTTCATACTTTTTGCTTTCAGGTGGTCCAACAATAGGTCTTTGTTTCCTCTCATCGCCGGTTTCTATAGCGATGGAGGACGGAACCAGAAACTGTCTAATTCAGCTTGAAGCATCGATCAAAGGCTCATTATAGACGCCTTTTTTCTCTGCAGGTATTTCATAAAGGTGGAAATGAGCCCTATATAAGTCTGTCACAGTATAAAGGAGCCATTGTTATCTTTACAGGAGAGCCGGTGTGGGCTGCGTGAAACAAAGTTGAAGGAAACGCCGTTTAACATCAATAGGAACCAATGAAATTTGTCTTATTTTGTTAAAAAACAGACATTTATACAGTCAAGTCGTGAGTCTAAGGAAGACTTATTTTCACTGTATCTCATCCCTGTTTTTCCTTTTATTTATTGAATTTTTCATATTCTAAGTAGCGATACTTATTCTTTTTAAATCCTTTATTTTTTTGAACTGAAAACGGACATTTCTTCACTTCAACCTCCAGCTGTGACGTCTCCGACCGGAAACGCACCAGCAGTCTTTGAACGCGACCATATCCAATTCTCCGCCATCGCCCGCGTCACCCTCGGACTCCGTCTCATGATTGCGTGCGGAAATGAGGCGAAGCCGGCACCTGTGGCCTCCGTTCGTTCTGAAACGAGTTAATTCGTCCCACACACTCAAACGCGTTCCTCGGCCTCCGCGGCGCCGCTAAGGAGCAGAAGATCCGCGTGCGATCGACGCCGTCGCACAAAAACACTTCGTTCAGGAGTTTGAATGGTGTTTCCTAGTGTTGTCGGAGGCCCGTTCGTAAACCCGCTGTGACTCGGACGGCCGCCGCTCTTCCTCGCCGTTCTGCTGCCTGCAGACGACTCGTGACATTCTGATTCAACGAGCGGCGGTCTCACTAATGTAGCAACGGGCCAACAAAGAGCCGCATAATGTTTTCATAAAATCTGTATAAAAGACATTGATTTGTTTGCAAGGCCAGAGGAGCAGCTGCTCGGCGAGCAGCGCGCTTCTCGCAGCTTATTAATATTTCAGGCCAGGCTGGTTTGTGGTCGCGGATACAAATGTGGCTCCATCGGTCAGATCCTTTGCTGTTTTTTTTTCTCTCTTTTACAAAGTAAAAGACACATTTCACAGTTGATGGCTGCCTTGAGAGTTCGTGAACATGAATGTTGCCAAGATGTTTAATCTCACTGGCGCTTGGGGAACAAACAACGTCCATAAAAGGCTCTAAATAGGATTGATCTTTACGTTTCCTGGCAAATGTGAGATCACTGACAAGTGGAGTGAAGAACACGGTGTCATAGTTGTGTTTCTGGTTGAATTTGGTTAATTCTGGAGGTTCCCTGCTTCGCTTTTAAAGCACCTATTTGAGTGGAAGTCATCAGTCAGTCCGTTGTTTTATGCTTTATTGAACAGCAGCATTTAGTTCTCAGTGATGTGGGTCTGAATAGTCCAGGTGTCAAAGCTGATAGTACCAAAAGTACCAGACTAAATAGGTACTATTTTTTGTACCCTGCTTGCGATTCGCGGTGACAATTGTTACAAAGCTGCAAAAATCTCGACGTTTTCCACTCGGTTCCAGAAACTTCCGGCCTTTTCTGTAATATTGATGGCGTCATATTACCTGTGCATCTGTTCACAGCCCCGCCTACTTTTTATTTGGTACCTTTTGTGGTGGAAACATGCAGCAAAGGTTCTGAATCTGCAGCGTTTTCGGACTGCGTGGTCGAAACGAGGCTGATGCGAGGAGACGAATCGTTGTCCAAACACAGACACACACTCACATTAAACACACACACACACTGATTTATTGCACAACTTGGTCACCAATTGACCTCATGCACAATGCATGTTGTTGGGCTGTGAAGGAAAATGAGAATAATCTGCACAAATGGATGCAGAAACAAGGAGGCCATAAAAACATGTGCCGAAAAGCCCCGAGGCTCATTTTCTGGCTTCGCCTTGTTTAACAAAGGTCAGTCCGATGTTTGCAACCTAAAAACTTACCTTATCCAGGTAAATCTTCCATGACTGCGCAAGCTGCGCTCACGTCAAAGCAACCTTTTTATTTGCGATCCTCCGGTTTCCAGCCGCTTCCTCCAACAATAAGTGCCGAATAAATACCGAGGATAAACCTTTTATCAGCGTTTTGGCGTCCTTTCTCCTCATCAGCACGTAATCGTATTAAAAAAACAAGACAAAAAAACAACAAAATAGATGCATTAGCAATGACTCCCTAAACAGCATCAATGTTCCCTGTGACTAATGCAGCCTCGTCGCTCTGAGAGAGAATATGTGATTTGCCAAAATGACCTAAATGACTGTGGGAGAACACCAGAAGCGGGCTAATGGACCTTTGCCTACATAATGATATAAACACACGCTTAATGTGGGCAAATTGTAGCTTGTGTCGAGGGGACAGACGCTGAGAAACCGACGGCAAGTTTACGCATGTTTCTCGCAGTTTCGCTGACTCGAGGCTCACGTTACGCGTTGTTTAAACGCTGTTTTAACTTTTTTTTCGCACCAGTAAGTGACAGATTCAGACGTAATTGTGTCCCTGCTTCTCCAAACCTGCATTTATGTTCTCAAACCTGCTCCTTGCATCCACACGGCGAAGCTGTCGCATCAAATCACAGAGCAGCAGAATTATTTATGACATGCAGACGTGTTTTTTTTAAGACAAATATTGTCGTCGCCGTCTTGGAGTAAATGTACACACTTCAGATATTATAATCCACTCTCAGGCAGCAGACTGTTGTCTTTTCCTCGGTCTTTACTCGGCCTTGTTCCTGTTTCCAATTTCTTTTTTCTGCGCCCCCCCCCCTGCTCCCCCCCCCCCCTTCCTCCTCCGCCCGCGCCCCCTTCCCCGCTGTCACCGTGTGACAGATCGATGCTGTATCCTTTCGGCTTCCACTTGCAACTGTATTCTCCTGGTAATTGAGCTCAGCTGGTCTCCCGGGGAGGGGGAGGGAGGGGGGGGGGCCGCTGATTTTCACAGGCGCTTCCAGGAGCTGGCTCCCTCCTCTGTCATCTACATCATCCCTCGCTCCCTCCGTTCACCTCTCCTCTCTTTTTTCCTGCCATCTCTCTTTCTTTCTCCTTTTGAGAATCTTTTTTCTTCACAAAACTTCGGCACGAGACTCCTTTGAACCTCGACGGGTTGGAGACGTTCAAACACGGCTGAATTCAGCCGGTTGAAGGCGTGTGTGATGTTTTTCTGTCGTCTTCGTGTCTTTTCCTTTCTTCAACATCTATTTTCAAACGGAGAGTTTGTCAACTTCCTCCTTCGACCTTCAACGAGAAATCGCTTTTCACATTTTCAGACAGTTTCTACATTTTTTTTTGTTTCCAAAATCAGAAAATTGCAGGCGAGCTGATTTTTTTTTTTTTTAACTCATGCTGCAGTCAACACTCCAGTGTTTACCACCATAGAAGCAACACCACTGCGTCCTCTTTCTCGCCGTGTCTTCGTGGTCCCGATAAGTTCGCTGTTTTGCCTGATATTCGCCGTTCTTCGCCTCCAAACTTTCCCCGTCACAGATCCTGTCGTTCCCCGTCTCATCAAGTTGGTTTCACCTGCAGAAACTGTCCACATTTCGCCTTTCCTGACAGATTTTATATTTTAGGCTTTCTCCGTTTTTACAATAAATTCCAGCGTCTTAAAGCGTCCAACTCACCGTTTCACTGCCTCGAATAAATGTCGTGGTAACTGATGATTTCACTCCTCGGCTCGGCGACGTTTCTCCGTATAAATTTCCTCCTTCTGCTTTCTCAAATGTTCAACAAAGTTCACTTCTTGCAGTGTTGTAAAAATAACCTCATCTCGCAGACTCGCGCTGCATTTTTCTCCTGCAAATGTAATTTTTCTCATTCGATTTGATTTCCACCTGCACTGTCGCGTTTTTCCCCCTCCTGGCGCCGGCTGCGTGTGGCCGCGACACAAACAAACACCCTCATTTGCGGATCCCGACGTGGCGATTTCACACTGAATAAAGCGGAGAGGAGAAACGGACTTCCCGCTCCCTCCTGTCTGATTGTCGCCGTGTGAGACGCCACGAGAAGCTCGGTGCAGGAAATACACGCGAGGATAAAACGACGGCAATTTGCAGGAATCATCAATCAGTCTTTTCTGATATTTGATGATTGAGGCAGTAAAATGCGGCGAGTATTGCTCCTTTAGTGACAGTAACTGGGGAAGAAGATATACTGAGCATCAAACTTATATGCACAACAACATACTGTGTAGTTTAAGTAATAAATTAAGTAAAGAATGTGTAGCTGTACAGTAATAAAATGGTTAAAATGGATTTTGAAGACAAGATAAACACACATGTGTACAAATATAAAGACATGAGGATTTTTAAGAATTTAAATTTGCAGTTTGGGAAGTTAAAGACAAAGAAAATGTGGTTTATACAAGTTTTGATAATCAAAGCTGAAATAAAATTGTAGTTTTTGGTGAAAATCACCATTAGATGTCGAAAGAAATCCCGCATTAATCTGTTTCTCTGTGTGACTGAAGCATGTCGTTGGATTGTGCTGCAGCCTGGACACCAACTGAGACCAAACGCAACTCGTGATTCCTGCTGAACTTGCACAAACCGGCGGTAAAAGCTCAAGCGGGAGAAAACGCAGCGCGCGGCGGTCACTCCACAGACCCGGCGAACCTTTACGTAAGCCGCGCTCGTCGTTTGGAGCATTTCCTGCCGAGTGCGCGTCCGTGAAGGCGTTAATGAGTGCCGAGCAAGAAGGATGTCGTGCTCTCCATTTGCGTGACAAATGGTCGCCTTTGCTATTAACGCTCGTGTCAGCTGCAGATATAATTAATGCTTATAAACCGCGCGTCCCTTTTTCAGTGTGAATCTGGTTACAAAACTTAAAGATTGTTTTTTTCCCCATCCTTCTGACTGAAAAGGTTTCGGTGGAGTTTTTAACACTCTGTCCATCGTCTCCTGTGCGTCCATTTATGGGCGTGTCGGGATACTCGGATACTCGCCCTGGTCACTTCTGGTCGGGCACGAAAGCTCGTTTCCACCTGTGTAAGATTCACACCGAGCAAGGTGGACAAACATCGTGAGATGCAGACGGCGTTATCTCCGAGGATCTGTGTGCACTGAACGCACCGTGTGAAGTTCCTCCCTGAAGGTGTTGCGTCGTGTTGTTTTGACGCGACACACCGTCGCTGACAGAGAAATGGAAGCGTTGGAAACTCGAAAGTACGTCTGCTGTCGCCGCTCTGCAGACCTGAACAATCGCTGCGGATTATTTTATTCTGCGTGTTCAGGGAACGTTTTTAGGGGTCCGATGTTTGCACCACTTGCTCGACAGTGAATTGAAAAAGTATGTCCTTCAGAAAAAGTAGGGATAAAAGGTACAATAACGACAACAAAAATGCATTATACTCGTGTATTTGTGCTTTTCTGAAACTACGTCTCTTGCTCATATTTCAGAACAGAAATGCAGGAAAATAACCTGAACGAGGCCGAGTCGCTTCGCTTGGTGAACTCTGGTGTCCACATCCAGTTTGTGCTTTTATTATTGTTTGTCCAATAAATGGTGTTCGAGGACGTCAGGACCTCATTGTCCGAGCTGCAACTTTCACCGAACAGATAATCGGGACACGAGGACACCTTGTGTAAGGAGATGGTATCGCAGGACTTCTGGTTGAAGCCCTCCTGTTTATGTTAGTTTTTCTTCTTTCTGACTCGAGACTTCAAAGTGATCACATGTGGAGAAACATGTGACGCGTGTTCGCAGTCAACAAGCAAGCAGCTCGGTAAAACTTCAGCCGAACTCGCCTCCTACATATTTCATTGTCTCGCTTTGATACCGGCTGACAAGGTCGCTGCGATCGCGTTCAGTCTGATTGTTTCAAGTCGAGTGTAGCTGGAAGGAAATTGTAGATGAACAACAGATCAAGAGAAAGCGGCTCCTTCAAAACAGTCATTTTCCTCTTCGACCGCAGCAGATTTACAGCTGGCGTCTCCGCCGTATCGTTCCTAAGAGGACCTTTCTTCCCCCGTAATGTTTTCCACACCTCGTGCAATTTCAAAGGTGTCCTTCAGTTCGATGCAGGTGCAGACTCCATTATATTCTTCTCTCAGACGTACAATAAAGAAAGAGCGGCGGCTGTTTGTTTCGCTGAGACGCAGCGAGCCACAAACTTCAACTCTATTCTCCTTAAAACAAACACGGGCAGATTGAATGTTATTAATCAATTGTTCAACATGTTCTTTGCACAACAGACGACAGTTGTCACAAGTACAAAAGGCAGCAAGCTTCTCACTGCGTTAGCAACCAGCTTGAATACATTTTTACTTATGTTTGGACCACAAGTGTTCAGAAATCGAGCAGTTAATTGAGTGCAGATCGGTAGAGTTTCCAAATATATTTGTCACTTTTTGATTTTGCCGTTTGTCATGATTGTTTACGACTCAAAGGCGTGTTAAAACTGACGTCACGTTATAAAGACTGGCAGGAAAACGACCCGCAGGTGGTGGATTTAAATTAAGACGTTGCCACAAATCCGCTGTTAAATTAAAGCTTGTTTGTCTGAAGTCTGTGTGATATTTTTCTCAAGCAAGATTTCATTTCTGATCAAGATTGAGACATGAGAAAAGGTCTGACAGTTAAAAGGTGGAAGAAAGCGAAGCTACTTTCAGGCTGAACCGAGTCCAGGAAACCGAGATGGGAAATAAGATTTCAGGGCGACAAAATGAAGTTTAGCATTAATCCACTCATAACTAACATTACAGTTACTTTATCACAATCACATCGAGAGTTTTCTTTTAATCTTTACGACTGGTGGAAAAAAAAACAACCTTGAGGTCACAGAACATGTAAAGCTGTCGTTAATTGTAAACAAAAAGACATTTTTCAACAAGCTTTTAGTTGCAAAACTCATCTTTTATTTTGAAATCTTTGAATCTCGTAACTGCAGCAGTTATTTTAGGTCTTTTTTTCCCAAATCTGTCATGGTATTTGTTAGATTTTTTTTCAAAATTGTAATTTGATCTGTGACAGAAAAAAGTTGGTGCCTGTGAGCAGATAAAAGGTGACTTTATTTCGTCTTTTTTACGTTTTTTTTTACTTCATTAAACTCAATAAAACTCCCACGTTCACACGTTGCCGTCATCAGTTTGCGGCGTCCTCGTCCAAAACAAGCCAACGACAACAACAACAATCCTCCTCAGACATTAAACCTCGCCTTCACAGTTTAAAGTGTAAGAGGGGCTGTTTGCAGCAGAGTAATGACGTTACGGGCACAACCGGTGTGTCAACTCGACACCGTGCCGGCTGGAGAGCCGCTATTAGCGCTGCAACTCCCTCCTTAAACCTCCTAATGTCAAGAGACTTTTAATGCACAAAATTGCAATGGATGCACTTAATTTCCCCCCCGCCTGCTATCTGCGCCGAGGAGATACAGCAGGCCGCCGCAAAGTGGCCGCAACTTTACAGGGGATTACCGCTTTTCGGGCGTTTTCTGTAATAACAGCTTAAAGAATCAATCTTTTATTCCAACATAAGGAGTAACCTTGCCAAAGAAAAGCAATTAAACTGACAAAATTAAACTGTGACAGTGGGCTTCGGGGTTGCTCATCAAAAGTAAAACGAGTTGGGGCTTCAACTTTGAAAGAAGTTATCCCAGAATTGAGATAATTAGGATGCTAAACACAATGCCATGTTTTTTTTTCCCTCCCCTCTTCCAAACTGACAACACTAAAGACTTTATTAAAAGCTTGGCAGCTGCACTTCGTCTCTCTGCAGTCGCTCCGTGGAGAAAGTTGACGGTTTTGTTTGCCGGCGTGTTTTTTTTAATATGAGATAAGCTTCTGTTTACCGAGATTTTCCACCTTTTAAATCAATAATTTGTAATCTCCGGGGAGAGAAGAAGTGGAGACGGCGAGTCCGCAGCGGGTCAGAGAGCAAACGCTGGATAAAAAGCCCGTCATACAAAACTGCCTCCAATCAATGGAGTCGAACCGCAGCAGGTATTTTAAGAAAGACGGCCTCAAGCTGCTGAGAAGAAGTCGGTTTGGGCTCCAAAGTTTTACACTTGAGGTCAAACTTTAGGAGCGACTTCGTCAAGTATTTGTACACAAGATGGTTTGTGAACGACGCCTCGGATACGCAAACACGTTTTTGCTTCAGGAGAGTCTGTTTGTGTGATTTAAGTTGGAAATTGAAACATCAAACTCACTCAGAGTGAAGATTCATGTTGTATCGCAATTCAGACCGGATCCGTTGTTTAGATTAGTTTAGATTTAAAAGCAGGAAATCAAAGAAATCTCCCGTTTGGAGCGACGTCGGGAAGTAAAACGTGACGGATGGCGAGCTCGTAGATGTCACCGCGGCGAGAGAGCAGCACGACATGTCTGTTGGACACATTTGGTCCAATTATAAAGCACGAATGTGCGACTCGGATCAGAAGTGATCAGCCGCCGACGGGAGCCGGATATCGTGGCGGATTGTCTTCCGTCGGGATAAAAATAGAGGAGCCGCCTGGTGTCACGCGGCGCGCAACGCCTGTCAACACCCGGCGCGCTCGGAGACTCCAGCTTTCTGATCCGCCGCCGCCGCCGTGAGTCACCGCCGCCATCCGGGTTGTCATTCAAAGTGCCCGTCGTTTGTTCCGCCGGCGCCGCCTTTCAGGAGACGTCGGTCGGTGGAGTAAAGCCTCCGATCGGCCGGAGCTCAGATCAGATTACTGGCGGGTGTTGGAGGTTCAGGTCGAAGGAGATGGCGTCTGGCTGAAGCAGGTGGAGGTGTGCTGTCGATCTTCTCTGCTGCGCTGTCTGCAAAAATACACGATAGTAACTCGTGATGTTTAGTGGCGATAGTTAGGTGACCAACATTGAAGTCTCTTCCAGACACGTTTGGAGTAATTATCTTCAAACGATTCGTTATAATTTAGGATTTTGAATCTTTTTACCTTTTTGCAGTTTATTTTGTTTGATTGACTGTGATTCATGATGCTCTTTATCGGCTCAGCACCTTTTTCTTGACTCCTTCATTGACTCCTCCAGTTGTTGTTGGTTCAAAACATCTCAAATAATAAGCACGCAAAAGCAGGAGCATTCACAATAAAAGCATCTTCCTGTTTCATTGGCCTGCCGTAGATTTTAAAAGTGTATTTTTTTCTCTTCCTGAGTTGTAACAGAAACCCTGTGAGGGGTCTGATAAACATGGTGTTTCATGCATTTATGAGAGCTTGTTAAGTGTGTTTGAGATGGACAGAAAGACATCAGGAGGCTGTCGAGACATCTGTCCAACGAGGACAGAGTGACGCGTCTTTTACGCAAAGTCCAGATCAACTGGACGCAGACCGAAATGCTTCAGATGAACCTCCGACGGCGCTGCCGTGTGAGCTGGTTATTCGCTTCAACGACCGTGAGTTTTGAAGGAACCTTTTGACGCCGCGACGGCTCAGTGTGCAACACACACACACGTGTGGTTTCCTCCCTGTAAAAGTCCCCAAAGAGCAGGTCGCATTTTCGCCCTCGATCCCTGTCGGACGCGTTCGGCGTCTCGGTTCAGGCCGCGGAATTTGCCCCCTTGACCGGGCCAAATCGGCGGCTCGGCAGGCGGGGGGCGGAATTGCCCTCTTCTGCCCCAGCTGAGGCCCTTTTGTGATGGGAGGCAGCGGAGGAGTAATTGAATGTCACAATCGCTGACAGCTCCGGTGACAACCTGGAAGAGCACCTGCCGCCGAGACGCGTCTCGAAATAGGGATTTCTGGGAGCGAAAGGCGCGCTGAGCGCTCCGGATGAATCACGCCGCTCCTGTCGCGTTGGGCGGAGAAAACCCGTGTCCGGAATAAACGAAACACGGGCGCCGGCTCGTTCCTCGTCGGGGTGACGGAGGAAATCCAGCGGTGAGTGAAACATACATCGAATTACGCTCGGCAGCGGCAGAAGCGGGCCGCCGGCATCCATCATTTATCGAAGGTAAAGAATGAAACCTGCGAGCGTGCGCCAGACGGGATGTGGGCATCGCGGCGTAATGTACTCCGCTAAGGAGTCCCTGGGAAGCAGTTGCTGCGAGAGTACAGTTAAAAGCAGATTACCCCGGTTAAGTGAGGCAAATGAATTAATGAGCAACGACTTGACGGGAGCGACGCCGACGTCTCACCGACGGGGAAACTCGGCTGACGGAGACGCCGGAAGATACGCGTCTGCTGCCGAAACGGACTTATTCCGCTAATTGAGATTTAATCGTCGGTACTTTCACGCAGATCGTCTCGCCTGCGTTCAGATCGCCCTTAAAAAAACGCACGTGCGCGCGGCTTCATTTGAGCCGAGGTAAATAATTAACGCCTGCTCTGTCGCACCTCGGCAATTTCATATCTTATTAATTTTTTTTAATCTCTTCGCCGGTTATTTACGATATTATCCGCCTCATCCGCCCAAGCGATCGATAGCAGACAAGAACGATTGAATGGCTTCGAGTCGCCGGCACCGTCCCGTGGGTGCATGTCCAGTTATTGCGCCGCTCCGTCGACGCACCCGAGGCCCTAAATAAACAAGCAGGGGGAAGGATCCGCGGAGCGGGACCGCCGATCGATGGCGAGCGCTGGTGCGCTGCTGGTTCAGCGCCACCTTCCAGTCAAAGGCCGCAATCGATGAACGGGCGGCGGCGCGGGCGCTAACGGGGGAGACGCGGGAGATCATCCAAATGACTGATTTCTGGGGACGCGTGCTACGGCGGCGCTCCAGGAACAGAAGCGCCGCCGCCGCTCCACAATAAAAACGTCCGCGGCCCCCTCGAGACGCCGTGCGTGACGACGGTGGCGTTGAGTGGTCCTGGAGAGGGAACGCCGCGGCCGTGATTGATTCCCGCTCGGCTCGTTGGCAGTCTGAGCACGGCCGGCAATTAAGTAGTCTGAATTGAGGAAGTCAAGGTGACGCAACGCCAGCCCCCCCCCCCCGCCCCCCCTTTGGTTCTGTGGCTGCTCGCAACGGGCGCGGCTCCTCCGGCGCCGATCAACAAAAGACCGCCGGAAAGATGCTGACAAACGGCGCGGCGGCATCGCGGCGTGCCCCCAACTTTAATGAAGAGGAACCTGAGGAGCTTATCTGATGAAACAGGGAGGAAATAGTGGAGCGCGCGTTTTAACGGGACCCCCCCCCCTCCCCTCCTTTTTGAAGTTTATGAGCGCTAAAACACTCGGCTTTGACTTCTGCAGCGAGTCAGGGCGGCCCCCCCCTTTTCGGCTGCCGGCTCGAGTCGTAATCGCTGGCTGCCGAATGTTTTTAATTCGAGGCGGGCCAATTTATTTTTAATTATATGCATCAGGCCAAACGCTATAAGCTCCCGCTCTGAGGGGGCGCACGCAGGTCCTTCAGCCCGCTCGACAGGCTCGCGGGGGCAGCCGATGCCCCCGCTAATGGAAACGCACACGCTGCTCCAAGCGTTCAGACTCGACAAGGCCAACAAAGTGTGTGTGTGTGTGTGTGTGTGTGTGTGTGTGTGTGTGTGTGTGTGTGTGTGTGGGGTAACTGTACATAACCATAAGTTAATGGAATCTCGCCACTCTGGGATGACGGCGTCTCTCTGGAGGCTAATAGCATCTAGAACAATGTGAGCGCTTTTCAAGCGACCTTGCGAGCACAACAGCTTTGCGGCCAATCGGGTCGACGATGTGGAAAGCCTGAAAGGAACGGCGGTCTCGAACCCCGCGGTGGACGTCAAGTTCTCCATTGGGTGGGTGCGGTGATGGTGGTGGTGGTGGTGATGAAGTATCTCAGCTGAAACCAGCTGGAGCAGTTTTTTGAAGGTCGGGTCAAAACGATCCGTCTTCGTCCGGAACGAGATGACTTTGACCATCGTGAGGGTCACCAGAACCTTCCACGGGGTGACTTTGGGAAAGGGCGCCTTCACCACAAGAACCTTCGAGAATTAGACCGACAAAAATGCAGGAAACGTGTTGTCAAAAAACATATTTAGTCCTCGGATTTCGTTGTCGTCAGTAAACGGGTCAATACGTGACTGACGCAGTTTTCTTTTCTTCATTTCCTGTGAAACCAACAAAGCTTTTGGTTCAGAGACGAGACGTGTTTAACACAACAGATCTGTTGGTATCAATCAATTACGCCCATTGATTATGTTGTTCCTGAACAAACTGGTGGTTTATTAACTTTATGAGAGAATAAGCTGAGTTTCAAAGAATCACGTCCAGTCTGGCTCGCTGGACTGATGTTGAGCCATGAAGCTCACGTTCCACCGCATGGAGCCACCGAGCGATTGTCAGAAGCGCCACGGGGGCCAAGAGAATAATTACTGGGGTCAAAAACTTCCCAGTTGGAGGTGTAGGCGGCCTGATGGCAGGTGATTTAACCCGTTCCTCTGAAGTCTGAACAGAGCGAAGCCGCCGCGCTGCAAAAACGAAACGGTCTTCGCTCGGAAGCGTCGTAAAAATCAGGCAGCGATGAAGGAAAACGCACGACCGCAGACTGAAGAAAGGTGCAGAAATCTCACACTGGTGGGATGTGGTGTTTTGGTGATGCAGCGCGAGGGTCCGATTGGCTTCCCTGATGCGGGGGGGCTTCCAGCTTCGCTCCGCCCGTAAGTGGGGCTTAGCTCTGATCCCACCTGCATGATAACGCCCACCGCCTCCTCGCTGCCGCCATCGCTTCGTGTCGCCGTCTGTTCCGCTCTGTGTGAGCGTGAAGCACAGAACAGAGTCCTGCGTTCGAGCTGCGGCGGGTGGCCATCCCAATCATTAATTTATTAATTAGCTGCAAAATTAAAACGTTTTACATCCATTTGGAATTAAGATTCAAATGCAAAATGAGGAGTTGTTTTCAAAAAATGTCTTAATTAGAAATTAAATTTTGAATCTTTCAAATATTTTCTAGAAAATGTATCTATTTGTTTAATTTATTTGAATTAATTTATTGAATTAATTTATTTGAATTTGAATAATTTATTTGAAGCAAATTTATTCAATCAATCATTTTTTTCCTTTTTTATCTGTGACGGTGCAAAAAACTGTTTGTGTTTACAAGAAAATAGCGCTGATTGTTTATTTCACTGATGCTCCAACGACATGTTTTTGTTTTCTTAGCGCCGCTTCGAAAATGTTCGTTGAAAGTCAAAGTGTGTTTTTATTTCGCTCTGAAATTATCTTTAAATTGTCCCACTTATGTGAGCTGTGATGCAGATTATGGTGGTTAAAATGAATCAAGCCAATAAAAGTGTGATGATGAACGGAAATGATCGTCGGCCCGTTTTGTCGTCGCTTCAAAACAAATCTCTTGAATGTGCCGAAAATCAGCTGAGAAAAACGCCGCGATCTTTTGTTTTCTGACGGAGAAGAGCAGCCAAACGCTCCCCTCCCCCTCCTCTTCCTCGGTCCCCATCCCCCCCTCCTCCCTCCCTCCCTCTCTCCTTCTCTCCCTTCATGGCACACTGTTATTTTTGCAGGTGCATCTGCAGTGATCTATTTTTCTCTTCACATCTTTTAATGATTCATGCTTTGGGGTTTCTCGCCCCCTCATTCTAAAAGCTTAGTGAAGAGAGAGAGAGCGAGCGAGAGAGGGAGTGGGGGAGAGATAGAGAGAGGGGGAGGGAGAGAGAGAGGACCGATCAGGAGAAGTGAGCGATCATGAGGCGATGAACAAAGCGTAGGATTACAAACACCAAGTAAAAAATATTGCCTTAAAAAACGAGCAGAAAGCGACGCGATACGAGTGTGATCGAAAAGACGTCGCCGAGCGAACCGTTTCCTTCATTTGATCAAACGGAGGAACTAAAAAAAAAGAGACAATTCAGCAGAAATGAATCTTTGTATCAATAAATTCATCTTTCTTTACGGATCAGATGCCGAGCGGGATCTCAAGCCTGCCGAGGACTCTCGGTGGAAAACAAAGGCTTTAATATTAATGACCGCAGTTCTCCCACATGTGTCATTGAAGGGCTCAGCAATCAGCCGCAGCAACACCGAGTCTGAAGGATCGAGCACAAACGGCTCATCGATTAGATTCTTCAAGCCCTCGTCGAAGACACGACGACGTGTGATGAAAAACTCGTTTAAAAATGTAATTTTGTGACATTTATCCTCCAAAAATCCGTTTCTGAGCAGTGCAGAAGGGATTTTTCTGTCAATATCAGCGTATGTTGGTTCAACACTCGTTCACAGACAGAAACTGACGAAGATAGTTCGTACCAAATAGCTTTTATGTCAAAATTCGTATCGTTCAATGCAGTTCTCGCGAGGGATTCTCAATAAAAAATAGCCTAAAATTGTTTGCGAAGTCTAGAGAAGGAAGCTGCACTTTGCTTTTATTTTGTAGACTTCCTTTGCAAACGTCTGGTTCAGTCGTTGGTTGGCTTCTCTGGATCGTCTCGGCCAATCGAAAAGAACATTTGTTTGACATATTAACCAGAATAATTAGCCACAGTATGAAATGACAGACGTGAAGTCAGTGAGATAAATTTCTCTCCGTTTTATTTGCTTCAAGCTCGTTTTGACGCTTTTTTTCCTGCCTTTTGTCTCCTTCAGTCGACCTTCTCGCTTCCTCTCACTTCCTGGACCTTTGGGACACCACCGGACATGTTGTTTCGTCAGCTTTTGGTGAGTCGATTTATTTTTATTTTCGTTATAAACTGAAGTTTACGTCCAACACCAAAGTAGGAACTGTGAACGTCGTTTTGGGTCTGACGACACAAGTTAGAGGTGCAAAACAAGAAGGTACGAGCGCCGCACGAACGGCTCTGTGGTCTTTATTTCCATTGTAAACATGTAAAATTTGATATTCGACACCAGTTTGTGTTTAACTCGACAAGCACCACTAATTAGATAGACAATGACTCGTCAAAAGGGGCGGAGCCGCAGGCTGCCGTCCGTCTGTCTCCGCTGTTGGAACATCAAACAACAGACGAGGACAGAACAGAAACGCGGCCTGAAAAGGACGAGCTGACGGCGTCGTCGCGTGATGAAAGCGGAACAAAGGAGACAAAAGGTGCTCATCAGCTGGCGCCTTTGTTTCGCCGCCGTTTACCGTCTCACGTGTTTACTCGTGGTTTTCTGGCAGCACCACCAACGTCTTTGTTCAGATAACGAGCGCGTTTACTCACCGCCGCGTGGTCGACCTACACACGCTCGTTGCCGTACCTGTGAGCGAGTCGCTGGTGGATCTGATCCCAGATCTTGTAATTTGATGCCGTCGGCCATGTTGGACGCCGGTTTCTGGGCCGCAGGCTTTTTGTTGGACGGCGCCGTTCTGCTTTCTTTCACTCTGCAGCGTTAATCTTGAGGTTTTTGTGGTCGCTGATGCTTGACGAAGGAGATCTGAGAACCGCAGCTTCGCGGGTCGGGGAGCTAATTTCCCGTCTTTACGGGTTGGCGGGATCGCGACCCTTCGGCCGCCTCCGCCCGAGCGAGGAGGGAAATATTCAAACCGGCTAACAAAGACCCTCAAGAGTTAATAAAGACTCGTAAAAAACATGATGGCTGAATGCGGCGGCCCGCGGACGATGAGGTCAGCTGGCTACCTTGAAGAGCGGGTTCAGAGCGCGTCCGACGGCGAGGCGCTCCGGGGAAACGCCGCGGCTGAAGCTCTCATTTTAAATCCGAGGCGTCTGAGCTGCGGCTCGCCGTCGCCTTTCAGCGCGCGTTGGTTGCACTTGGAGGAGCAATTTATTTCAAGGTTCACGTGAGCAGGTCAAACTGGTCCCGTGGATGAATAATCACACTCGCAGAGCCGCCATTTTTCATTTTCTCTCCTTCATCCCGCCTTTTCTCGGGCATCAAGACGCGGCGTCCGAACTCCCAGGACGGCGCCGCGCACGCACACGCAGGTTTAATAACGTCAGCTGAGCCGTAATGTCTCCCTTCTCCTTCACGTCCGTCTCCGCCGCGCTCGCCTCGTTTCCTCCTGAAGGTGCGACGCCGAAGACACGACGGAGATTGAGTTTATTTATTCATTGAAATGACAACATCAAAGCCGATCCTCAATGAAATCTGAGATGTTTTCTATGTAAATGTTTTAACGCGGGAAAACAAACATTTAGCGAGCGCGAGAGAAGCGGGGAATAAAACGTATAGTGCGAGATGCAATTAGGTCAAGCACATTCAAAACAGCAGCAGCCACAAAGCTTTGCATTTTGATGAGTGTCTGCTGATAGAACGCAGCTTTGCAGTAATAATCACGGCGACTGGAGGCGTCGAAGCTGCTGATATTTCCTCAGTAACGTGTCAGATTATCGGTCCGTCCGTACAAACGTGAAGGACTCAGTCCGGGCACGTCCGCCGAGTCTCTGCGCCCAGACTCGCCGGTCGTTTCCGCCACAGCTCAGAGAGCAGGAAGACATGGGCAGCGACGGGAAGGCGGCGGCGGCGGCGGTGGCTCCGCGTCGACGGCCGGCGTGAGAATGATGATGTCGGAGGAGAACATCAACCTGCCGGGAAACGTGCTCTTTGTTTCGTCGCAAACGTCTTTGGTGCTGAAAAGGAGTTTTTCTTGGAGCGTTTTTAATCTAGAAATTGAATTTCTGTGAAATTCGTGTACTTACGCAACGTTATTTTGATCAAATGAGTTCGGACAAAGTCAACAAAGCGTTGTAGACGTCCAACTTTGGATGAAAAAGCAACGTAACAATCTCGTCGTGCTGGTTTTGGCATCCAGTCACATCGATCAACTCCTCCAATGAGATAATTTGCTACAAGTGCTTCGTTTCGGCCGGTAGTTTGGAGTGTTTTTCACGTCCGTCCCCTAAAACCTGGCGCCCGCACCGGAGCTGGATGGCGGCCGGCGCTGCGCCTTGATGCCCGAAGCTCGCCCGCGGCCGCTGACGACTTCAGCGCGAGCGTGTCGGCGGCGGCATCTGGCGCTTCGCGTCTCTGCAGGTCAGACGGGTTGAACAACAAATGACAAACAAGGACGCATCTCTGCGACGCAGCGGTTTCTCTTTGTTGTTGTTTGCGTTTATGCAAAACAGGAGTGAAACGTCCTTGTTTCTGTGATTCTACAGATTTAATGCGGCTCTGCGGGTTCTCATTAAGACCCATTAACAAGTGTGAAACACGTGTTTCTGCCTGTTTCATGTTTCAGACTCATTATCTCCGATGCAACATCAGTTTCATGGTAACCGCCGACGATCGAATCGCTACATCGTGTTCGCCGTCCGACGGGCGGTTTCCTCTTCGATCTCCTCTGAGATCACAGGAACAAGAAGTTGCTTTTAACTTCTCAACTGCAAGCAATTTAAGAAACCGACATTAGGATGTTTGCGGCGCCCAGAGCATCTATTTGTAATGTGTTTTCCACAACAACGGGAGTCGCTGGTGCAGGTTCACTTGTGTGTTTTTGGTAAACACGACGTTCAGGCGGTTCAGCGTGAGCGAGCGTGACCTCGCAAATCCATCACAACACGTATGGCAGCAAACTTCTGGAGGAGGTTGCAGAAGAAATCTCCCAAAAGCTTCAAAGAAACGTCTGCTCAGAAGCAGTTTGACACTCACTTAGTCCAAAAAAAGGCTGGTTTTTCATGCAATTTGGAAGGAAAGCAACAAACATGATAATTGATGATAATTGATAATAATAAAAAAGTTTGGGTAAATGCGACTTGCCCTGAAACGAGCGTTAAAGCTGTGAGGTCTGACTGTTTGTGGAGTCAGAAATAGTTCTTCCTCTCGGCGGTGGACGGAAGCTCCAGCGCGGCGCCCCCGAGAGCACGTCTGCC
>JASSRZ010000001.1:22691727-22703319 GCA_032164315.1 Malacoctenus gilli
TGTGTGTGTGTGTGTGTGTGTGTGTGTGTGTGTGTGTGTGTGTGTGTGTGTGTGTGTGTGTGTGTGTGTGAAGGAGGCACTGAGTACCCTCTGCTTGCCAGTTGCAGCTGCAGCTCACAGCGTCCACAGACAGACGATCATTTTCAGTGTTTTCGCCTCTCATCTAAATTTAGTTTATACACACGAGGAGTTTTAATATATCGAAGTTTCTGCTGGGAAAAAAACAGCGTGTGTGTGTGTGTGTGTGTGTGTGTGTGACTCCTTCAGTGACGCCACGATATCCCTGCACGTAGGCCTAAATTTGCACTTTATTTCACTCGGCTAAAGGGTCTTCAGTGTGTTTGTAGCTTCGACTTATTTGCTGTTTTCGTCCTGCTTTACCTTGAACATATTATCTTTCTGATGGTTTTCATTTTGTCCAGTTTGCTCCTTTTCTGCCTCACTTTGACTCACCTTGATGTGGATCATTAATAAGTAATTATTCTTTCAAAACAACTTGTTTCCTCTTTGTACCAGTGATGTACAGAGATTATGTTGCCGTTTAGTGTCTTGTTGTTTGAGGCTCTGAAGTATTTGATGAGTCTACTTTGTGCGCTATTACACGTTTTCTCCACCAACGCGACACAATGAGATAAAGACCAGCTTATTTCCATCCGAGTGTGTTCGAGATGTTGGAGAACAAAACGGCTCGTTCAAGAGGTTTTTGGATCGAATCGAAGCACCAAAACAATCCACCAATAAAAGTAGTTTAACTTTGCTTGAAGGCAAAAAGACCTCCGAATAAGCAGGAACGTGTTTCACCTTCAGGTCAATTTGTCTCACTTTTACCGAGAGAAAATATTTTTGGACTTTAAATCAGTAAAAATCTGCTGGAATATTTTATTTCTGCAGTTTGACTCTTCTAGGAAGTAGACAAGAACGCAGTGTTCCTCGTCACACACACACACACGCACACACACACACGCAAACACAGCATGTTTACATGAGACTGTAGAGGAGCTGAGCTCATTACTCGACCTTTCGGCCACGTCAGAATTCTCGCCATGTCTTCATGAGTGCACAGGAAACGTCATCACATTTCTGACTCCGCCCCCGTCTATCATGCTGCCTGACTCCGCCTCCGTAGATGGCGCTGTGGCCTTTATAATACCCTGTTTTGTTTAACCCGAAGAGAAATGTAAGAGAAGACTTGGTGGAGATGGTTGGTGCTGTCGGAGCGAGATTGTGGCTTCCTATGTGTCGCTGTTTGTTTGTTTTTGTTTGTTTTTGGGAAGCTACTCCACTGTTGCGTACCAAGCCGCTAACGCGTCATCTCCTTTTCTTTGACTGAATTTGAAAAAACCTGAAAATGAATTTTAAAAAGAAAGCAAATCACCCAAAATATCAACAAATTAAAGAGGAACGAATCACGAGTGAACGAGTGAGACGTTGCGGTGAGTCAAGTGTGGTGAAATTCTGACAATCATGGACTCATTTTCCCCGGCGAACGAAAAAGCAGGAAGTTAAAAAAGTCGGTTTTGCATTTTGATGAAAGAGTCTCGATGTGATTCGCCGCGGCGAGCGTCCAACCCGATGCGACGCCGCGGCTCGATAATAACATAATGACCCGCTTGCTACCAATCTGCCACGCTGACCCGCTGACAGCTCCAATTAAGCTGCTCGCCTCACTCGCCCCAGCTGGCGCCGCCGCCGCCGCCGCCTCACCTGCATCCAAACAGCAGCCAGAGCCCGACAAAAGCGCCGCGGTTCGGAATGGCGCGGCTCGGCTCTGCGCCGGCGGCGCCATCACCTGAGCGCCGGCTGATTGAATCATGCGGGCGGCTGCGACGGAGAAGTCGGGTACCATGAAATCACCGGCGGAGGCGTGTCGGAGCGGGTCAGAGATGATGCTCGCTCGCTCGCACGGCCACGCCGGCACATCGCCGAGTGCCACGATTCACATGATTTGCTGTGTGAAGTGAGCCGCAGTGCATCGCGCTAAGTGGCGGAACGGAAACGACGGCACTCGCACGCGTGGACGTCGGCAGCCGAGGCGCGCGAACGGTGGACTTCCCGCTCCGGGTTGGTTTTTCGTGGGATTTATCGCGTCGCTCCAGAATATTTTCCCTCCCAGCAGCGTTTTTTGGCGCCACGCGTTCCGTCAGCGGAGCTCAGCCAGCGCACGGAGGCGGATAACTTTCTGCTCTGTCATGCAGTCACACTGGGTCAGACTATTAAGGTCACATTATGAGGGGATAAGAATGAAAAGGGAGACGTGGCGAGCGAGGGATTTTCTGCGATTTCTCTTGCAGGGAACCGTATGTTCGGCCCAGGGGACTCGATAACAACACGAAGGGTGCCCAATACGGGCTCCTGAGGCACACCGACACCCCGACACGTCTAGAGCAGGCAGTAAACTGTGTGTGTGTGTGTGTGTGTGTGTGTGTGTGTTGGCAGCTTTGCATGCGGAGGACGTCCACTCTTCTTGCCAAACCGTCACCGTCCAGCATCGCAAACAAGGAGGCGAGCCGAGTTTAACCGAGAGCTTCGCCTCACGCGGACGCCGCTCGGCCAGCCGTCCTCGAATGTTCGCGCCGCCTTTATCGGACGGCGTGAACGAGACGTAAAGCGTCTCGTCTCTCCGGCGCGACGGGTGTGTTGTCGGATCCGTTAGCGGCCACACAGAGAGTTCTCCCGGTGCTGCCGACATGTCGGAGGCCGCGACGTGATCGTTCTCTCTCTGTTTGCCACCACAAAAGCGCGCTGTGCAGCAGTTTGATGTTTTGGTCTCTAAAAACGTGCTTTTGTCCTGTTTTCTCGGTCGTCGTGTTTCGCGAGGCGAACTCGCGGCCAGTTGTCGTGTCGTTCGCGACGCGTCATCTCTTCTCGGTCTCTCCCCTTTAATTGCTCCGACGTTTTTCGTACGGATGCACAAAGAGCCGCAGCCTCTCCCAGCGTTAAAGTTTCAAATTAAAAATATGCCAAGCACATCCAGAAGATTCGGAGGTAAAGTGAAAAACAGAGAGTGAGCACTGAAGCAGAGGAACAATCCCCTGAGATCTGTGTAAAAAAAAAAAGAGAGAGAGAGGGAGAGAGGGGGGAGGGAGGGAGGGAGGGGGGAGAGGTGGATGATGGAGAAAGCGCAGGCAGAGCGAGGGAGAGAGTTCGCCTCCAGACTCGGCACAGAGGAGGATCAAAGGTTTGTGCTCTGCATCTCAATGGACATCCGGTCACCAATACTGATGAGCCCGCGTGTGTGTGTGATGCTCCATTCACTGGCTTTATATCTTATGGGTAAACAAGTCGCCATTGCATGCAAATACAGCCAGCCCCTCGTCGGCGCGAGACGCCGCCACTTCTGGGCGTATTTTTTGCCGTTACCGAGTCGCAGCCGCTCACGAATTCAGCGTTTGGAGCTTTTTGGACCTTCGGCAGGCGAGCTGGAGGCGCCGCCGCCGCCGCCGCGTCATCGCCACACGGTTCAGTTATCGGTGGTTTGATCAGCGGAATAAATCCACTGTTCGGCTTTCGACCCTCCTGAGTGGAACAGAAGCGTTTTGGTGATTTTACTTTGAAATTTCGGCTTCCTGGCATCCTAACAATGGGACTTTAGTTCAATTGTTGCCGTCACACGTTATTGTCGCGCTTCTTTTTCAACTCGGTCATGAATTATTAATGAACACTTTCCCTTTTTTTGCGATCATTTGAATCTTTTTGTTGACTTTCATGTTTCTACGTTATTCCTTACAAAATAAACTGAGTTTCAGCTGCAAAATGAAACTAAACTGTCGATTAAAACAAGCTTATCTCCACAGGATCTTATTACTTTTTGAGTTGAGCGTGTGAGCTTCATTCTCTGACCAAAAAATTCAACAAAAATAACACAAAAACACAAACTTTTCATTAAATATTTTGGGAAAATTCATAGCCTGTGTACATTTGTGAACCAATAATTCTACAACCTTTAAAACAAAGAAAACTGGCGATATTTTAGTGTTTTTGCTTCATGAGAGGGTTTACTGGTTTGTTTCTTGAAGGCTTTTTTAGAACGCTGAATCCGCTTCGTCTGTCTGCTGCTGAGTCTCGATGTTTCTCGCGCAAAACGCTCGTCCGAACCAATTCGTCTCGCTTCCTGCTTCTGATCTCTGCTTTGGTTAAGGACTCGCTGTTGACCGAAGGAGCTGCTGGACCAGTTGGGAAACGTCTCTTAGTGGGAACGTTTACCACTCGCATCTGTTTATCAACCAAACAAGCACGTATTGATTTTTTTTTTTACAAGAGAATAGCAGAAACGATGTAGGATTGTTGGAAAATATTGGAACGATTTAGCGGTTTCGCTTTGTTTGAATTATATTTCGACGCGTCGTGGAAAAAGAACAGCTGGATCGGTGAATTCAGACGGCGGCGAAGCGCCGCGAATGGGCGCTGACCTCCTCCCCTCGACGCCGTCTGACTGGAACGGCACATCAGCCGCTATTACGATGATCAAAGGATTTGTTCCAGACTCCGGACGGCCATTACTGTAATACCCTTTTGTACGCGATCTAATGTGGATCTAGTTTGGCTGAGATGAAACGCGTCCGGGGGGCGAAAACACAGACGACGACCTGCTCCACGAACACGCCGCCGCCGCCGCCGCCTCGCCGTCAATCTTTCAACAAAGATGCGACGCGTTAAGGGGCCGCGAGCGCCGGCCCGCGCTGCCGTTACCGGCAATAACACCCTGTTGGACTGACGACTCGATATCACAAATAATAGTGTCATAAACAGTTTAATTGAAGACAGAAAGGCTGAAATTGGAGGCTGAACAATTTCGATTATAGCGACGCTGCAAATGAAAACCCGAAGCCCAGAGAAAATGTCTTTTGGAGCTGTCGATACAGAGTCTGGCTCTACAGAACGGGGGCGCGTTTAGCTTTTGTGGTGGTCCCGAAAGAAACGTTGCCGCAGGAGCGGGAGGGCGGGGGGGCCCGGGGGGGTGGGGGGGTGGGGGCTCCAACATTACCTCTAATCAGCGTGTGTTTGTCTATTCCAGATGGTTGTAAATCCTCCGCCGAACGCTCGTGACCTCCGATGGGATTCTGTCCCTTTAACTTGAGAGCCTATTAATTGTCTGCAATTATCCTCTGCGAGCGCGGCATCTGTCAGGAGAGCCTCTTCTCTTCCCACACGGAGGACAGAAAATGCCACCGCGGTAAAGGTTGACTGCGACATTCACTACTTATTGCACGGGGGGGGGAGGGGGGGACGTGTCGGGCTCTGGCGACTACGAAGGAGGGGCGAGGGGCGGGGCTTTGAACAACGCTTGCATACAGGAAATGAACCCGGGCCTCGCGCGGCTTCTCCGACGGGACTGAAAACGCTTGTAAACGAGCTCGCTGGATGACTCTGTGTTCAAAATGTGCTGTTCTGTGACGCTCCCGCGGTGCATTCAACATCTTTAGTGCAAATCGGAAGGAACGAAACCGACAGAAACGAAACCAACTAAGGAACGTATAAGGCAATAATTATAAATATATCAAAAATAGTCATTAGAGAACTATCTTTGTTACAAAAAGGGTAGAAAAGTTTTGTCCTGGATCAGCGAGAGCGACATGTTCTTCAGCTCCTCCGCTGACTTCACAGCCTTGTATCCCAGCTGGTGCAGCACCTTGTGACACACCGTCTGGGTGTACTCCACCATGTCGTACGACAGTTTCAAGCGCCAGCTCTCGGCGTTGGCCGCCGAGTCCCTCACCGTGCCGAACTTGTGTTTGGCGGAGGGCTCGCTGCTGCCGCGCGTGTTGGCGTGTATCCAGTCCTCCACGTTTTTATCCAAAGGCAGCCCCAGGAAGTCGTAGATCTCCTTGGTCTTGAGGAGCGGGTTCCTGGCCAGATCCTCGTAGCGGACCAGCATGTACTTCCCCTTCAGCCAGTAGGGGTGGCTGAGGCCGGTGGACACGGAGCTCAGGAAGTCCTCGCACACCACCGTCAGCTGGCTCAGGTCCAGGTTGTAGGGCCGGCGGCCCGTGGCCCTCCAGATGCGCCACAGACGATACGTATCCCTGAAGGTCTCGATGCGCGACGACAGGATGCCGCGCGGGTCCCGCACCAGCTGGATCACCTTGATGTTGAGCCGCGGGTCCTCCACCAGCGCCCGCAGGTCCCCGATCTCGGGCACGCGCACGATCTTGATGGCCACGTGGCGCTTGTCGCGGCACGCCTCCGTGGCCAGGCTCATGTTGAGCGCGGCGCACTTCTTCACGCAGTCGCCCTCCTCCACGTTGACGTCGGCCGGGCTGAAGGCGTCGCACACCGGCTGCTGGCACAGCGCGCGGCTGGCGCCGCGGCGGAACAGCTTGTCCGTGGTGTGGTTGGTGGGCGTGGGCTTGATGTAGCTCTCCAGGAAGTAGAGGTCGCAGCCGTAGAGGCTCCGCAGGAGGTCCCGGCTGGCGCCCAGCATCACGCGCCGGTCGGCGGCGTTGCGGCTGTGCGACAGGCGGGGGATCAGCGTGGTCTGCACGTGGTAGAGCGGCTCGAACAGGTAGAAGACCTCCTGGTGCTGGTTGAGCAGCTGGCCCACGAAGGACGAGCCGCTGCGCGTGGTGGCCAGCACCAGGATGTGCGTCTTGCGCGTGGCGTTGATGGCGAAGTAGGGGTAGTCATCGCAGCCCGCCGCCGCCGCCGCCACCCCCGCCGCCCCCCGCTCAAAGGGCGGCTCCGTCTCCTGGCCCCCCAGCCCGCAGTTCTGGGGGCTGGGCAGCGGGCACAGCTGGAACGGCTTGGAGGTGAGCGTCCGGATGGCCGTGTACTGGATGGCGATGGAGGCCAAGGCCAGCAGGATCACTGCCTTCCAGGAACATTGCATGGCTCTGCCACTTCATTTAGCCTCCACGGTCCAAGCCAGGCCCACCCTGCGGACACAGCAGCGCTTGTCTGTTTAGTGGTCAACACAGCCCCCCTCGTTATCTCATTAGATCACAACGGATGACGTGAATGTGCGGCGAGAAGCGAGACGGTCGGACCGAGCAGGCAAAACTGACGCACGATTCGTGAATAGCGACGATATTTGTGTCGTCAACGGATCCTACGAGTCGTATCGGGCCTGTTTTTACAATCTTTCGGTCACAAAAGGCCTAAAACTTCCATCTTATTGTCTGTCGGTTAACTGGAGCTCACCAAAATATCAAACGAGAAGCTTTCGATCACGAGACTCGAGACGGAGCGCCGAAGTCTGATTTCCACACAGCTGACAGCGACGGCTGAACGTTCGCAGCGGCTCGGCGTGACGGCCAGCCGCTGGTTTTACATCAAAGTTTCCTCCCGGTGACGGTGGAGGACGGCTGCACCCTCCTGCCTCCACCCACACCCCCCTCTCCCCACTTTGGGGTACAGTTTGGCCTTTCGGGAGCGAATATGCGGCGGCCTCGTTTACCACTTGTTCCTGGAAAAAACACAACAAAGTCTGAGGGGATGAGCAGGAGTTTTTTTAGCTCTCGGTGCCAATGTCAAGCCAAGGGGAGGCAGAGCTGGAGGAGGAGGCTTCACCCATCATCTGCCCCCCCCCTCCTCCCTCAAACAGCGCCGAATTACCGGGAGAGCCGCCGGAGGAGCCTCGGTACGGAAGGAAAAACAAACTTTACCGCTGTAATAACGGCCCACATTCACCGCTTCACACCGAGACGCTCCAGATTCGCGGGATGACTGCGCGAAACGACGCGTTGTTTTACGCAACGTGCGGAGGTGTCGCGTTGAATCTTCATCCCGAGCGACGGATCGCATCCCGGGGAAGGAAAAAAAAAAAAACATGAAATGCGCTAAATCGGAGCGGATTGAGGGTCTCCAGCCATCTGCGTGTGTGTGAGGAGGAGGAGGAGGAGGGGGGGGGTGAGGAAGATGACGGTTCCCTCTCATGCTCAACAAAAACAGCGACTTCTACGGGCGCGTCACGTTGACACGAAGCAGCGTTTAAAGACACGAGTTTAAATGAACCAGACCCCCCCCCTCCTTCAGATGACTGCAGCGGGAAGGGGGGGGCAGGTCCGGCTGATGCAGACATCCTCACCAACGCCGCGATGCTGCGATACGGAGCAGACGGACGGATCCCACCCAGCCGCGAGTCCCGATAATACGGGACGAAAAAACCGGGGGGAAGGGGTTGGGGTGGGGGGGGGCAGCCGGGGGCTTCGCTCGTACCTTGTCTGTGGTTGTTTTCTCATGATGCGTCCATTGAATCGCTCCCCCCGTTAGTCCTCCAGCGTCCCTCCGCCGTGCGCCGCTTCTCGGTCAGGAGAGGAAGAGACGCGCCGCGCGGAGCTCCGCGTCGTCCATCGGCCCGGCGGGGAGAGGATGCGTCCGGCGGCACCGGCGGCTCCACACGGAGGGGCTTTCAGCAGGAGGGGGGGGGATAGTGGAGGCAGAAAGTGTCGGAGCGGCGGTGTTACTGAGCAGCAGTAGGCAGAGAGAGAGAGTGAGTGAGAGAGTGAGGGAGGGAGAGAGAGAGTGGGGGAGAGGGAGAGAGAGAGACTACCGCCGGCAGCAGGCAGAGCTTCCCTTAAATGATGCGCAGAGGCAGTGAGTGTGTGAGGTACACAAGGAGCGACTGTCTGGACCACCCCAGACCCCTCCCCCTTTTCCACCTGCCCCTCTCTCTCTCTCTCTCTCTCTCTTTCTCTCTCTCTCTCTCTCTCTCTCTCTCTCTCTCTCTCTCTCCTCCCCCTTCACCCCCCCCCCCTCCCCTGCCCTCCCTCAACCATCCACAAGCAAATAAGCTGCTTTCATTGCCAGCCCACAGTGATCCCATCAGTCCTCTCATATGTTCTGCAGGCTCATGTTTGATCTGATGTGTCTCACACTTTATCAGCCCTTCTGGATGTTTAAGTAGGCGTTTTAAAAAAAAACAGAGAGAGAGAGAGGGAGAAAGTTTCTTCTCTGACTTTGACGTGAACTCGTCACATCAGCGTTCGCAGCCCGGGGCTGTGTGATTCTGCAGAGCCGTGTCTCCGGGGCATCTGCAACCCACTTACAGCTCCAGGATGGGTGGGCCCATAATGAGCGCCGCCGCGTAAACCGACAAAGCCGGACTCGGAAGCAGGTCAGACCGAGCTGCGTTCACCCCCAGTAAGCGAGCGAGCGAGCAAGCGAGCAGGGAGACCAGGACGAGTTTGGCTAGAGGCCCGAAGGCTTCAAGGTGGCGGAGCTGACAAAAAAGTGAGTGAAAAGTTTCAGTTGCCACAAATTCCCTCAAATTTTCTTTGTCCTGTGAGACGATTTCAGAATAGAAAAAAACTAGAGGCGAAGTTAGGGGTCGAACTAGAGGAGTAATACCCAAAACTGGACAGCAGGTGGCAGCATGACCATTAAACCAAAGGAGAGTTAAAGCTAGCTATGTAAATTGTATAAATCTTTGTTAAATGTTGGCATGTTTAATTTTTTCAATGTATTTTTCCTGTAAAACAAGAAAAAAATTGTTGATTTGACCAGAAAATGAAGTTTGATCCTCCTGCTGTTGTTTACATGCCAGGCCTGCAGGGGGCGCTGTGGGGCAAACCCACATGGTGTGAACAAAGTGGAAACAGCCCCAAATCATGAACATTAAGGCAGAGGCGTCGTTGTTTTAGGCGTTGTAAACACTCGATCTCAGATGTAGCGTCACGTTTTATTCCCTCGTTATCCGTTTTCATCCAGTTTGTAGTTTGATATCTGTAAAAACAATTTCTTTTCTGAGACCCGCTCATTACAAAATAAAAGCTGCAGGACGTTCAATAAACAGGAGGAAGTGTTCGGCTCCTAATGACTCGCTGACCACGTCGTCGCCTCCCTGCGACGGTCTCGGCCCGCAGAAGGATAACACGCGTTTACAACCCGGAGGTTATCTGTAGAGATCACATGTGCTATCATAGGCAATCATCTGCTCCAGCAGGTCTTTGATTGGATCCCCCCACTCCCCCCTCCCTCCCCCCCTCCCTCCCTCCCTCCCTGCATGTTTACGACCACGTTTTCTTGCCCTTTCCTGGATGCGCTGTGAGGCTTGGCTGGTATTGTTTCAGCCTGGCGGATGAAAGGCCCCTCGGTGTGCTTATAGCTGTGCCACGGGGGGGGGGGGGAGGCAGCAGCCGTACCGCTCCAATCCGGCGTCCGTCCCCCGAGCGCCGGTGTCAGTGAACCCAGCTTGTGGAAGCCTTGTCGGGGGACGCGCTCGCACACCGACGCCGGGCATCTGCTGCAGTGCGATAGCCTTTCAGAGCATTATCACGTAAGACTATTCTTCTTCAGCGCGCGAGGAAAGGATTTGTAATAGATTCATAACACGCCAGACGAAGTGTGTGTGTGTGTGTGTGTGTGTGTGTGTTGGCTTTGTTCTCCTCTCCATCTTGCTTGTGCAAAGATGCACATGTGGAGCGAAGCTGGGTTGACGTTTCACGCACAACTCAGAGCTCAGTGGGCACACGGCTTTCAGACGGCCCTGACTTGTGTTCCTCGGTGAAATGAAGAGGTGTTGGATCACAGAGCCGCTCGGCGCACCGGCAAAACCCGCTCGCCGCAGCGGCTAATGAAGCATCGCAGCTGGAAAATACATTTCTTCTTCATGTCGTGGCCGCTTTATGTCGTCAGAAACGGCTCTGCGCGAAAGGACATCAGTGCGTTTTCCCCGAGGTTAATATCGCAAATTCTTCAGTCTGGTTGTGTCTGTTTGCCACAGGCGGGAGAGATTTTCCTGTGAACGCTCCTGCGACCGCAAGTTCAGTTCTGTCGGTCTTGTAGTCATTGAGCTAATTGTGTGGACTCTGAACTGTACTTTGAGACGAGACTAAAACCAGTCGAACAAAGGTGAACCTTTTAACTTCCCGAACGTCATCACAATCATTCGAGGATCGCACGATGAAGTAAACCAGTTATGATTCATTTTAATCCCATTTGGAGGCAGTAACAGTCCGCTGTGGAGCGTTTGGATCACAAAGCGCTTGAAGTTTTTCGTAAACGAAGCCGTCGGAGGTCGTTTCGGGTCGTCGTTCTGCCGCGCTCGCTGGTAATCTTCAGTTT
Source organism: Malacoctenus gilli (assembly GCA_032164315.1). Taxonomy (NCBI): domain Eukaryota; kingdom Metazoa; phylum Chordata; class Actinopteri; order Blenniiformes; family Labrisomidae; genus Malacoctenus; species Malacoctenus gilli. The sequence goes on from JASSRZ010000001.1 coordinate 22,702,729, forward strand.
GAGCCTCGTCTGAAGCGCGCGAGAGCCGCTGGATCCATCCACGGAGCCGTCTGAGTCCGGCTCAGCTCGGCGGGGCATCGGGAAGGTCACGGGGTGGCTTCCTCTCGAATTTTATCACGAGTCGATCGATGTTATCACGGGGAGGAGAAAAAACAAAACCCACAACATTGATTTGTCTAAAAGCTCTTCAATCACCCACATCTGTAAAGTTTGCAGAGCGAGCTGAAAGCCGGCAGCGGCGGTGGCGGCGTGTGAGTGCACGCAGGCCCGAGGGCACCGTTGCAGCGCGGGAACACGCTGGGTCACGCCAGGTCAGGCTGGTTCAGGCTGGTTCACACGAGTTGACCCAGTCTGCAGATGCTTCCAGCATCCTTTTAGGCCACGCCCCCTCAGACTCCCAGTGACTGTCAGCTGAGGTCAACGACAGGTCATGAAAGCAGGACGGAAACGTCACCGTCCAGAGCGAAGCCATGGAGGAGCTGCTGTCATTTCCCAGACTCATCACCAGTTAGTTAGTTAGTTAGTTAGTTAGTTAGTTAGTTAGTTAGGTAGGTAGGTAGGTAGGTAGGTAGGTAGGTAGGTAGGTAGGTA
>JASSRZ010000001.1:22722912-22733683 GCA_032164315.1 Malacoctenus gilli
CCCCCCCCCCCCCCTGCTTAAGGGGAATTCTGTTTGATATGTGCCTCGGCAGAGATAAGGAAGTTAATGAAGTTGGAGATAAGTAATTTAATTTCTCTGCCACCTTGGTGGGCCCAGATAAGTGCATAATGGAGAGGAGGGAAGCGCTCGCCCAAGCCGCCGGGAAAGGGCCCAGATTTCCGCCGGTCAATAATTAAAAGTCGCCTCGGCGCTCCGAACCGCCGAGGCGGCTTGGACGGGTGGCTGTTTCTGTGTGCGTATCGTGTCCTAGTTCATCAACATCAGGGCCGCCGCTGGCGTGCCAACGCCACGCTGGACTTCCTCCAGCGCAGAGCCGCAGATAGAATTAATGTCTTTTTAGTCCAAACGACTCGGATTTAATTAAAGGCAAGTGGCCGTCCGGCAGATTCATCTGGCTGAAAAGCAGATTAATTTTTTTCCGTTCAGCTTACACGCTGGGCCTCGCTGCGCGTCTCTCCGACACGCAAGCCTTTCAAAATAAGACCGTCCGTGTTTGGAAGACGAACAAAGACGTCAATAAAAAAGTTCAGCCTCAGTTCAGAGCGACTCCGTCTGGTTTTCAGCCCTCTTCCTGCGCAAGACTGCGTTTTAAACGTCTCTGCGGATCCGCGAAGTCAAACAAACGAGTTGTTTTACCGTCGACATCTGTTCAGGTGAAGCCAGTTTTGCCCGCAGCGGCTTCGCGACGATCTCGTTTGCCTTCCTTTCTCCTTCGTGTCATCAACTCGCGTTTGGAAAACCCTGCGTAAAGCTCTTATTTTGCGGCGCTTCTGTCGTTTCCTTTCATCCGCACGATCGAGGCTCCCGCTAAATTCGTGCCGTCTGCACGTTTTCCCTGAAGGCGCGGGAGGTTCGCCGTCGTTCATCACTTTCCTCCGACTGTTCAGAGTCTCGCACGTCAGCAGAATGTGACTTGTGATTTGTTTTAAAGGCTAGAAGAGACCAAAAATCGTGTCGAGGTTACAAGTGTGCGAATGAGGCGCCTGTCTGAATGTTTGTGAGCAAACAAGATGGAAGTGTTGGTGGAGGAAGTTAGGGAAACGTCACAGCCTTCTGTGTGTCTATTTAAAACCCTCTTTGAATATAGATTAAAGGAGGAAGCCAGAGCTCGTCACTCTGCAGCTTCTTCCTCTCATTTTGGTTCCACTGAGTCGACCGTCGGCGCTTTCTGAATGAAACGCAGACACACCAGACTTTCACCTCGTTAGAAGGAACCAAAACAAGCGTCGGAGCTTCCAAACCGACGTTCAGAGTCGGATCTTTCTGTCGTAGACACGATGGAGTCCCTCCGTGACCTCAGGAGGAGGGCGCAGCCTGGTGGCGGCGCTCATCAAAACCAGGAAGGAACCTCGACTTCCTCCGTCGTCTCTGAATCCCTTTCGAGCCGCTGAGGTCTCGCGTTTCAGGCCAGAACAAGCCGTCGCGTCGCCGCGCCGCAATAAACGGCCGCCGGATAAACCTCGACGCCTTCTGAACAGCGCGGCCGGATTCAAAGAGACGACGGGGAAGGTGGATTTGAGCTGGGGGGGCGGGGACGGGGGCGGCCGGCAGACGGAGGTGTGATTTCCCACCGGACCGCGGCGGATCAACTCCCCGGGATTTCTCACCGCTTTTTTTTCCCCTTCATATCGAAGTTTGGGCCGCGATCGACCCGCTGCCGCTCCGCCTCCCTCCAAGAATGATCACTGACCAAAAAGAAGGAGAGCGACTCGCATGCGACGCCTGTTATTCTGCCTTCATTTCCTGCTCGGAGGCTTTTTCCTCGGAGGCAAAAATCACTTTTACTCTCCAGATGCGTCGCCAGCTTTCCAGAAAGTCATCCGTGTCTGTTTTTAAAGCGTTTGTCCTGGAGAGATGAAACTACGTCAGGAAAAACGCTGCGATCCCAGGAATACACTGCAGTACACACGTCAGGCCCGCAGGTGGTGCAAGCGAGCGAAACTCAGCTGATTTAAAACAGGAAGTAAACAGAAGAAAAAGAATCAGAATCCAATTACAGAGAATATTTTGTTGGAAAACGACGCCTAAAAGTCCCGTGACGCGGCTAAATGATGTCATCACCCAATTTGCATGATGGGTAGTTTTCCAGGTTAGTGTCTGCAGCATCTTTGCTCATGCTAATTCGTAGCAACCTGCTGTTTGGATCTCCCGCCGCTCTCTCGACTTGTTTGTCCCGACGGTGTTGCCGTACTCGGCTTCCTGTCACGGCTTTGTGTTTAACTTCCGCTTTGTTCCCTTTCAGCTCTAAAACTACCAAGAAAGACGCATTTTTCCCGAGTTTTACGCGAGGACACGTGGTCACATGATGTCAGTCATTCCTCTCAGGCGGCTGTAGATACTCTCAGCTAAACAAACACGATTCAAATACATGTAAACAGTTTACGATGTCGCCTCGCTTGATCAATTTAATCTGATAGTAAATGTCATTTTACGACAGTTTTTCCGTTTTTGGTGAAAAAAAAGCTCAAGAGTAAATATGAACGCATGAATAAACCCTGAATGATGAAGTGGAAGCTGTGAAATGAATGTAGGTGTTAGAAGGTCACATCAGCGCGAACGTTAAGCTGAACACGCGCGAGGACGCTCGGCCTCCTCCCGCAGAGCGCGGCGGTGGCGAGAGGCGGGCGCAATTCGTTTATTCATCGCGTTAAGCGAATCCGTCAGGAGACGCGAGGCGGCGCCGGCGGTTTCACGGTCACCGAGTCACGCCGCAAAGAGCACCTGTGAAATCGGGAGCGTCCGACCTTCCGCGTCCGCGGCGGCGGCGCCGCGGCGACACGCGCGCACTCGGAGGACTTTGTCGGACAGGTGTGAGGCCGATAAGGACGGATCCGCGGCGAGCGCTGCTGTTGAGTGATATATAGTTTTTCTACAGCAAGCAAGCAGAGTGTGACAGATGGAAATGTGGAGAAGAAGGGGGGTTTGAACAGCTTGAAGCGCCACAGACACACACACACGCACGCACACACACACGCACGCACACACACATTCTCCAGTCAGTAGGAAGTCCTGAAACTGTCTGCCGTTAGCCCATGAAATAAGCTGCTCCCACACTGTTCCACCATGTGCTTTAATTTTGGGCTTCAGTGGTCAGAACTTCAATCTGTGACCTGGTTTCTCTCAGCTGCACTTCGCTCCAGCCCCCTTTTTTTCTTTTTTCTCCTCACCAAAAACACACTTTTCAAGTATCTCCTGAAAACAAAAGTACAAACCGGGTTCGAATTTGAAGAAAAAAACCCGCCAAACTCGGAGATAAACATTGAAAACATTTTCTCGCCGTCTGTCTGCTGCCTTTTTTTTGTCCTCTGAACGGTCGAAGCGGACGGCGGTGGCGGCGGCGGCGTGCCCGGCGATTGAATTGATTCTGTCTCGGCTGGAACCTCTCCAGGAATCCGGCGCTGAGACGAGGCCACGTTTTTGACGCGCCGGCTGCCTCCGCACGCCAACATTGTGTCGTAAAAATTATGCAGAGCGCCGGAGCCGCTTGTTTACATGTTGGAACGCCGCTTTAAAAAAAGAAGCGAGACACGTGCGTTGCGAGTCTGGTTCCACCAGCGACTGGGCTGATTCCCGGGTAGTTTATAGACAGGCTTGTTTAAGGTGACACCGTAAATCACGCACTGCAGTGCCGCGGTTTCGTTTATCAGCAAACTTGCTAATGACGTGAATAAACGGCGGCAATCTTTCATTCAGACGAGGACGCGTTGGACTCAAAGCGGCAGATTTCTCCTGAATGTGTGAAATGTTTATTAGATGTAGCCAGAAGACGGCGGCGGAGGGAAAAAAAAGGCTCGGTGAAGATAGAAAAGCGTAAATTAGATTTTATTTCACTGAGGAAATAAAATTAACCTTTTAAACTCAACAGTCAGCCAGTAAACAGATGTTTATTAGCGCGTCTCGACTGCGAACCGCTCGCTCGCGTCCTCGCCGTTTCAATCGTTTATAATCTTGAACGTTTCAACTTGATTGAAGCCGTCAGGAGCCAGGAGGGGGGTGGGGGGGGGGATTAATGTGCGGCCCACCAGAGGTTCAAACCTGCAAGGTGGCGCTTTGTGATGATTGAGAGTTTTCTGTTGGCTGTGGTTGCGCTGGTGGTAGTACCCAGAACTGGACAGCAGGTGGCAGTAATGCCGTCAGACCAGACCTTCTGATGAGCTGATTAGTCATAAAAATGATAAAGATGTTGGTGTTTCGAGACTTTAGACGGACTTTATTTGCTGTTAAAGACAATATTTTGTCGTTGTTATGAATAGAAGGTGATTTAGGCCTCGAAACCAAGTGTTAACGGCTAGAAATGGGACACCGCGAAATGCAGATACGTCCTCAGACTGTAGGGGGCAGCGTTGCGCCAAAGCAGTGTTCAGTCTGTCAAGTCAGTAGAAGAAGAAGCTGTCGCCGTAGCAACAGCAGCAACAGTACCGCTGCAGGCCGCTACTGACAAAAGATGTTAAAAGGGAAAAAAACTTATAACGCAACAAATAACAATCAACGCAATGCATTCTGGGTAGCCCAGGAGAATTGGTTAGGGGAGGAATTGGAACGCACCCCGAGTGTTGCTGAAACCCAGCAGGCTGCTGGATCGGCAGCCGACTCGCGCGAGCAGGAGAGGACGTTTGCGCTCGTTTTCAGCGGCGGAACGAAAAGTCATCGATCAGACGAGGCACGTCGGAGGCCGCCCGCTTAGCCCCGCCCCCTTCCCCCCCCCCCCGTGTCAGGTGGCCTGGTGGAGCCGAAAGGAAATAAAAAAAAAAAAACCCAGCCGTGTTCTCTGCAGTTTTTGATCGCCGAAAAATTCATGGCGGGCAGTTGTGCTGACGCGGAAAATTCAATACGATCTTTGACAAAATTGATTGTGGATTTGTAATGATGCTCGCAGCCGCTGGCTCGGCTTGAAATTGAATTAGTCTTGTGGTCCGGACCCTCGCCCCCCCCCCTCCCCCTTCCCTCCTCTGTCTCCCCCCGCCGAGTTCAGTCAGGAGCCCATTAGTAAAGCGGTGACAGACTCCATTCTGTTCCAGGAATATACGGCCGCCGTCACCGCCGCTGTTTGATTACATCGCCGCCGCTCGCCATTTCTCTTTTGTGCGTCCGGGGGAGAACGCGGCTCCTCCGTCAAGCTGCTTACTCGAGGATCGGTGGCCGGATTGATTCCCGAGGCGCTCCGCTCGTCATTAGCGTCGAGTGTGAGAGAAAAGCTCCGGGACGCCGCGAGCGCGCCGCGTCCCGGCCTCGTCCGGCGCCGCCATAAAGAAGATTTTTACGAGCCGATAACGGAACGAGCACAATGCTGCTGCGAGCGGCTGATGCCGTTATTGATTAATAACGCGCCGCCGCCACCGCTCCCTGGAGCTCGCTTGTAATTTGCTGTTAATTATCTCACAAAAGGAAAACGGAAGCCCAGAAATACGCTTTAAACTGTCGATTAGAAACCGTCTGAAGAGCAAACGTTTGATTCCTGCAAGTCAAAACTACAAATTGCCGATATTGTTGGTACAATAAGATCTGAAAGCCCCCGTTCAGGTGTTTGTGTCGGCGCAAACGGATGAACATTGATTTCGTCTCGGTCTTTTGTTGGCGTGATGGAGGGCGCCTGCGCCGATCTTGAACGAGCGAGAAAAATGGCTCCTCCCGCTTCGCACCGAGCGACAAAAGAGGCGGGCGGGCGTCCGCTGGAGCCGGCGGCCGCTCGTGAAGCGCTCGTTAACCTGGGATTAAGAAACTAACCGTCTATCTTTAGTGCCACGCAGGAGGCTAAGTCGCACGTTCGTTTTATGTGTCGCGAATCGTGTTTTTAAGTCGTAGTTTGGTCCGAAACAGAGAGGACAAATAAGCGAAGTCGCTGTCCTCGTTCGAGGTGGGTCGCGAGAAGCCGTTCGAAACAAATAACATCCTTGAAGGTAATTATTTCGAACATCTGAGCAACAATTTAAAGGATTTCTCTGAGTCTGAATACGAGTTTTGTCTCTGAGTTCAGGAAACAAACGTAAAACCAACACCAACCTGCAGACAACCTGCCCCCCCCCCCTCCCCCCTCAAATACCTGCAGCGATTCTGCTCCCTAAAAAAAAAAAAAGGGAAAAGGTCGTCCTCTCGCATCCGTGCGTTGCCGAGGTAACGACCCGCCGCCGCACGCGGATAGATCCCGGTGACAAACAAACACGTCGGTGTTTGTCGGCGCGAGCTGAACAGCTGCGATAACTCTTCTCCCCGCGCTTGTTATCCAAACAGGTAACAGCGTGCGCATACATTAGTCGGCCGCGCTGCTCGCCGGCGCCGGCGCCATCGCAGCTGTGAGACGGATCATTTTTTTTCCCCCCGCTAATGTAAATGAGCTCGCGTCTTCCAGCCGCCAAGACAGATTCAAATTACCGAGGAGAGCTCGGCACGACTTACAGTTCGCGTCACGTCTGAGTTATTTGTCGTGTGCGACGCACACAGAGGACGGAGAGAGACGCCGTCCGTCCGTTCACGTCTTTGTCTTCATGAATTTGAACCATTTCTCGATGGTTTGGGACACTTTGACTCCTTTGTTGTTGTGACCCATCAGCCGCCGCCGCCGTCACGTGTCTTTATCTCGCCGTGTTTCCTGCGTCTCTTGACTCGGCGTTATCGCGTTTCTCTCCGCGCCCGCTTGGAGCGCGCTCAGTCGAAGCCGTCGGCCTGACGGACGAGCGCTTTTAAACTGGACGTGTCAGGCGTCAGGCGGCGGCGATGTTCGCACGGACACGCAACGGCGTGCGTCCTTCGCCGTTTAACCTTGCTCTGTTTCCACCGGATGACATCACCCCCCAAACACGCTTCGTTGCCAATCAGATAAGCGAAAAAACATTCCTGCCGCGACTCGTGTTGACACAACGGATCGACAGATTATCCCTGCGAGAGCGCATGGCGGCCCAGCGTGCCGCATGTTCTGCGTGGCGGGAATTTGCACATCCCAACTGACCTTGGAGGATTAGAATCCGGCATCTTATCGTCTCCCGGAACAATCCGGTCTCGCACGAGACGAGAAACGAGAGTTTCCGCGACTCCGAAACGCGACGAGCACGTCGTTTCGCCAGATGTCGCTCCAAGCGTTGATTCAGAAAAGTACCAGATCAGCTGTTTCACTTCTGAGCGAGAGAACGAAGCTTCCTCACTTTTAATGATGCTTTGATTAGGAGTCGCCGCGACATCTCTTCAAAACCTCCAAAATAAGAGCGTATGTGTGTTCGTATAGCTGCCGTTTTATTATTTAGTCTGAATATTAACTTGTTTTTCTCGGAGACAATACGAATTCACAGCCGAGTTTCTCTAATTAAGCTGAATTGCGAGTGAGCACATTATGCAAAGTAAGTTGATCCCTCACAGTGAACACATTCTGTCTGTATAATGAAAACCTTCAGTTCATTTCTTTATTATTTCACGCTTAAAAATGAGGTTTTGACACAAACTTCGGAGGTTACCACGGAGTAAAACTGCGTCTGCTGCTCTAAAAATCAACCTTTTCCTTCTTGGTGAAGTTCTGAAGCCTGTTTGTAGTATTTGTACACAACGTGGGATCAAACCAGGACTCGCTGAGCTCACCGGAACAAACGTCCGTCGTGTCGCAGCCCCCGAAGTGTAATTCTCCTAATTTAGCCATCGAGATAAATACGCTTCACCTGAGCTTCACCCCGCCTGGCGTCGCTCCATGGACTCTCCGCCCCCCCCCACAAAACGTTCATCACCCGGCACTGAAAAGAAACCAAACTGAACAAAAAGACTCATCAATCCGGTAGCGAGCTGCTGTCTCAGGAAGGATCCTCGCCGAGGCTTCAGAGCCAAAACGCACGGCTGTCAAACGCCGAACCGCGAGCTGCAAATCAGCGTTTCTTTCAACTAGGAATTGCACAAAATGCAGGTTTTATTCTCTGACAAACTCGGACTAAATCTGGAATTGAGGCAACGATCAAACGCGTTTATTCCCGAAACGCGTCATCAGTATGTACGCGGCAAGTCTGGGACTCGTAAATCGCCCGGCGACTTCGCTTCCTCTCATCTCTGACGGACGGAAGACAGTCGGGCAGATTGTTTTGGGGCCGTCTCATCAATCACCTCTGCAGACGCTCAGTCGGACTTTATGAGTCTCGCATTAAGGGCCTTTACACGCCTCGCCATCATGCGAATGCGCCGCATGATTTACTGCGCCGCTCGCTTGGGCGCGTCAAGTCCCGGCGTGCGGCTCCACGTGCAGCGTTTTGCCTTTTGATGTCCGGATCTTTAGTCGCGCTATAAATTTCCTTGAAATCATCTCTGTTTTGGTTGCAAACTCTGTTTTTTTGCTGCTTCCGACTCACCAAAAAGCCATCCGATCCCTGAAATGCGCTCCAGCACCACCAGGGGGCGATGTCCCCCCAAAAATCGATGGATTTCAACGAATTTCTTCCGTTTCTCCGATTTCTAACCTGATTAACTCGACGCTTCTCACATCTTTGAATAATTTACATGACTTTAATACCTAAAAACTCCCCGAATGAGTCATCGCTGCGAGTTTCAGCGCGGAAGCCGTTTCCCACAAGCACTCAGTGAAGCTTTACAGCTTGTTAACCCTTCGTTTTAAGACCCCGCGTCGCTGGATCGCCGCGAAGTGAGTAGTTTACGGCGAAAGCAAATACTCTAACGAATCCCGCCACTTTCCCGTCGTGGATGTGGCGTTGAAAGCGCGTCGCCATTACAATTATCCCATAATACTTGTGGGTCTATTACACGATTTAGCCTCTGTCACCGAAAGCTCATTTTCTCGGCGGCTCCTAATAAAAGCAGTTCATATTTATAAGGCGGTGAACCCGGCACATCAGAGGGAGCGGCCATATGGCGCGGATCAAACCCTCGCCGCCGCTGAAAGGAAAGCTCAGCTAATTAAACGCTTCCCGATTAATTCAGCCACTCTAATTAGACCGGAATTTATTCCACATCAATATTTCACCGTGTCAGCAGAAAAAATCCCCGGCTGGGCCGCAGGAGAGCCGCGAACGCCGCTTCTTCTTCTTCCACCCGCAGCCGCCGCCCAACCCTCCCCCCCTACACACACACACACACACACACACACACAGTGTCAACGCGAGTCCACGTTTTTGTGCCTGCTCCATTTATTTAATCGTTTGTATGATGATTTTTTTTTCCCCTTCTTCTTCTTCTTCTTCTGACTGATTCCTTTCGGAGGGACGGGGTCACGCAGGGGACAAAAAGTCAGAAGTTGACCAAGTATTTGGCGTCGACGCAGAGGCTGAAGGGACGGTCGTCACTGTTGTCGGGGGCGACGAGGGGACTCCAGACGCTGTCGGCGGATTTCGGTTGAACTTGCGAGCGATGCGAGTAAACATTGGGTGTCCTGGCGGAGGTTTGCGCTCTCTGAGTGCTTGTGGGTTGTCGCTGAACTGAACCTGATTTTCTCTCGCTCCTTTGAAACAGATCGTGTGTGTTTGTGTGTTTGTGTTTGCTGCTTGGTGAGGAGCAGAATGTGTGTTTAACCATCAGAGTGAGGACATTTGGGCTGGTCCTCACAATTTCAAAGGTCTGTTTGAAGGTCAACGCTGATTTTTTGGAGAGTTTGAGGTTAAAATAAGGTTTGATGATTCGGTCTCAGGGTGAAGAGCGAGGGGATGCGTTGCGTCTGTGAAAGTCCTCACAAAGACAGAAGTACAGGTGTGTGTGTGTGTGTGTGTTCTCAGCGTGCTGTGATTGGCTCAGCTGTCTTCGTCCCTCCTCCTCCTCCTCCTCCACTCGTCTGGTTCTCGCCGTCCTCTGGAAACGATGGCGCAGCCTCTGTGCGCCTCCTCCTCTCGGACTCCAGCGTTGTTTCCACTTGTTGTGTCTCACAGCGATCTGAGACCCACATTTGTTGCTCGTTGGGATGCTCCTTTTCTGTTTCGGGCTGCGTCTCGCACCTTTCGACTCACCGCCGATCGTTACTCGTCTCTAATGCCGATAGGAGCCGTCTCGGCGCTGCTCTGTCGTCTTTCGGCGGCAGTCTGCCGCTGACAAAGTAATTATTTCATCTGCGGCTCGGCGCTGACGGCTGGCGTGCGCGCGGCCTCTAAAAGGGCGGCGTTCGTTAAATCCGCGCCTGACAACAGAAGCAGGCAGGAAATATGGAAATGAGCGTTTCCATCTCGTGACTTCAGCTGCGATGAAGCACAGCCGAGCTGATCACAGATCAGCAGGGGGAGGAACGGACCTGCTGTCTGCCTCGCTCGAGGACGTCTGGGCGGCGGCGGCGACGCTTCTCGGGGAGTTTCGCGGTTTTGCTCTTTGGACGGAAAGGTGACGGGGGAGCGTCTCTGAGCGCCAGAGGGAGGAGAATAGGAAGGCGGAGGAAGCAGGAAGGGTTCACCGGCGTCCCGGCGGAGGTTTGCGCTCGCCGAGTGCTTGCGGAACTAAATCTCGTCACTTACTGGTGAGATTCTTCCGTTTTCGGGACGGGACGCAGGCGGACACACAGAGAGCTGCAACAACCAAAGAGATCTGATGTTCTTTCACAAGAGGAACTCCTCATCCTCATTTGGAGGAAGGTTTCGACTGTGGGTGGAGAACGAGATGCAGGACTTAAACATCTTATGGTGCAGAAACTGCAGGTACAAAAGAAGAAGAGTTCACTCTGTGGCCTCAATAGAGTTCCAATAGAACCTTAATCGAGCTCAAACGAGCTCATCCAGCAGGACGCAGAAAAGACGAGCGATGGCTTTTATTTCATCGTCAACTGTATTCATGTAGAAACTTCTTCTTTCCGCTC
>JASSRZ010000001.1:22794102-22804303 GCA_032164315.1 Malacoctenus gilli
CACCGCACATTCAAATCTAACTGTAAGATTATTCTTTGATTGGAGAAGTAAAATACTCTTTTTCTTGAAATTGATCGGCTCCATTTAATCCAATTAACGAACACGCAGGAATTCAAGGTAAATAAGAGAACAGAATTCCAACACTGTCTGAAAAAAGTACCCGTTCGCGCTCGCCACACGCCATCCGTCGATTCCGTTCTGGTCGACTGGGTTTTTTTCGCCGCCTTTCCAGGAACTGATTTTACGGCCTTCGGCGGGAATAAAAAGACGTGAGTTATCGTGCTTCTTTGTTCGGTTCCGCGAAGGTCAAGAAGAGGAAGGTCGCCGCTCTTCGCGCGGCCTCTCCGACCCGCGTACTGATTATTTTCAAAAGAAAATAAAACTCCCCGACACGTGCCGACGTCCTGGGTGTCTCACGAGCGAAAGGAAAATGTACTGGTGAATAAAACATGTCGTTAACCGCCGCCGCCGCTGCTGCCGCCGCCGCTCGGTATTAAAGCAGGACTTGTGGTCTTGTTGCCCTGAGGAGCATCAGGAAGCGGCAGCTCTCGGTTCGCTTCAGAGGGGGGAAAAAAACGTTTAGGGACGTTTCGCCAGCCGAGCTTTCGTTCTCTTTTCTTCTTTTGCTCCCTCGCTCTCGTTCCTGGTTGCACAAAGGGGGGGTTTTAGTGTAATATGCGTCCACAGAAATGCCACTTTAATTATCTGGAACTGCTGTAATGAGAGGAAACACAGTCCATTAAGGTTCACCCTCGTGCACGGCGTGCTGTGATCACCCGACGCCAACAGAATTACACGCCAAATGAAAACACAAAGAGAGAAATACCTGGAAGGACTGAACGAAGTAATGGCTTCCGAGTACTCGGATTACTCCGTGTAGTATGCACGCTGGTGCTTTTAGAGGTGTTGTGAGGTGAGCTTGCAACACCTGAAGCAGATATTCATCTCCAAACTGCGTCGACGGAATTTAAATCGACGTTCTTTTTATGTTTTTTTAAGCTTCTTTCATTTCAACGCGTCTAAAGTTTAAATAAACTTCAGCGATTGCTGGCTTTTTATTTCCCTACTTTCCTATAAACATCGAATATTATGTCAGCTGAATGTTTCTGCTTTTCCTTCGACAAAGGAAATTATCACCGTGTGATTTTTATACACTGTTTTGTCGATGAAATGCGCTAAAGGCTCATTTACGCGCTACATTAGCCTCCGAACAAAGAAAGAAGCGAGTTATTACGGAACAATATTAATGGAAACTGGAGCTGTTGTAGTGAATTGTTATCACTCTGGTACATTTAGTATTTTCTGAAGAGTAATACTATCTGAACAGCTCAAATATTGTAGTTTTGAAGCAGTTTCAGAATGAAGAGGCTGCAGTACATCTTTCAGGCCTGTAGGTGGAACCAAAGTCAGTCGAAACAGCAGAGAAACAAAAGAGAAGAAGTGGAATAAAGATAAAACGAGCAAATTGAGTTAGTTTGGATCGATGACCATGCGGAACTTTTGTTTCGGTATATGTTGGCACCAAAAAATGGCAAAAAAATTTGGAAACTGAAAAAAAAAAGGAAGGAAAATTGAATTAAATCTGCCGAAAAACAACCAGGACGCGAGTGTCCTCGCGTGCCGCCACGCCGCTGTCTCCCCTGAAGTAGGCGAGCGTTCGCCTGAACGGGAGCAGATGTTGCTGCGAAGCCTCTGAATTCTTTCCAGCATCGATTGCACCTTTCCAGATGTGCGAGCCGCTCGCGTCGCAGGCGCCGATGCGACCCGGTTACCCCGGAGGGAAACGGCGATCTGGAACTCTGCGCCGACACGACGAGGCAGACGGCCGCTCGCCTCTTCAGGACGCCGCGTTCGAGGTCTCCGAAGACGGACGAGACCAGAGGACAGTTTGTCACCCTGCATCAGTCCACCGTGAACAGGACGCGTCTCCGAGGACAGACGATGTAAAATGATGTAACTCACGAGATCTGCCACTTCTTGTCCAACAGGGGGCGACGCTGAGTCACCTGAGTCCTGTCGACTGCTGCTGCCGCACGACAGTGACTCGCAGCACCATCTGGTGGCGAAAAGTGGTGTTACAGGACCCAGAAGGGTGAGTTCAATCTAACTTTTGCAAAAAGCTTTGTTGCCAGGCGACAGGTTGCCCGGCGACACACAGAAACAGTGAAGAGCCCAATACAGTTGCGAGAAAAATCAATTGTTTGCATGGGAAGAAACAGGAGAGCTCGTTTACATGCACAAAGAAATCAGATAACTGAACACCTGCTAACACACGAATCACGCTGGTTCTTCACCTCACATTCGCTTTCATCTGATGTCGTTACGTCACTTCAGTTTATCACTTATTTTTCAGGCACAAATGCAGGCAAAGAGTAAACAAACCAGATCAACAGGTCCAGATAAACGTGGATCTGTCGGAGGAATCGTCAGATTCTGCTGTTTTCAATGATCACTTGAGTAATCTGATTACTCCAGTAATCAGATCGTGGACGCCGGCAGTAAACTTGTTTAGCTCGGACGTTTATTCTCTCTGGAGGCTCGATTTTGTCCTTCGCCGTGAAGCACGGAGGAAATCCAATGAAGCAGACAAACCCCGGGTCTGAATAACGCCGGGCGGCGCACCGACCGACCCCCCCCCCCCCCCGCGGGAGCATCATGACTTTTAAAGTCGGTGTTTACGCCGGCGGAGGCTCAGGGGTGACCAGGCGGCGTCCCCGAGGGCGAGGAGGGAGAGGTGGGAGAGGTGGGAGGGGCTTCTCCAGCCTGTTGGGCTGCAGGTAGCTGCTCTCCTTGATGCTGATAATGCAGTCCCTCCGCCTGTCTTTATATTTAGGCCATACGTGACAGGAATGCGCTGCTCTTCAAAGTCACGCCGTCAGTAGCAGAGACCCCCCCCCCTCCTCCCGCTCCCCCCCCCCTCCTCCCGCTCCTCCCTCCCCCCGTTCATCGACTGCTCTGACAGAGATGCGAAAAGTCAAGCACACTCAGCCTTTGCTCTCTGCGTGGGCTTCATCTTCTGGATATCTGTCTCTTTGGGGGCGGCCATTTTAATATTCAAACCAAGCAGAGAGAACAAGTGCAGAGGGACAGCGGCCATTTGAATAATTGAAGAGGCTCCGTAGTGCTGGAGGAGCCTCTCTCTCTCTCTCTCTCTCTCTCTCTCTCTCTCTCTCTCTCTCTCTCCCTCCCTCCTATATTTCTCCACCATCTCTCTCTTTTCCCTTTTTTTTTTTCCAGCCCAGCTTCTTGAAGTTTGTCCCAGAAAGCAGCCTGGGACATCACGCGCCACCACGGCAGCAGCAGCAGCAGCAGCAGCAGCCCGTCCAAAGATCCCCCGAAAGACTGACGGGGAAACGATGAGAGACGAGGGGAGACGGAGGCGCCGACGTCTCGCTGAGAGATAAGAAATATAGAGGCCAAATGCGTTTTGACAGAGAAGTGGCTGCCGACCAAAACGGGGGATGAAAAGAATCAACCGAATCCATCTCTGCCCATAATTTGTTAAACACTCTCACACAGCTTTTCCCATCTGTGTCCCTCAATTTGTTTGACAGACTTTAAAGCCAGGACGTCTAAATAAGTCAGAGAGAGACGAGGCCTCGTCCTCCCCGAAGACCAGACCGAGCCGGCAGCGCTTCCGGCGTTCGTCGCCGCAGCAAGCTTCACGCACTCCGCTCCGCTCCTGGAGACCAGCTTTTATTTTGTATTTATTTGCATTAAAACTCCACGTGTAGGAAGGGCCGAGTCAGCAGGACGATGAATAAACAGCGAGCCTCACGTTGCGGCGGCGAAGTCGCTCTGAGTTCAATCAGCTCCCGACGCTGATTGACGCTCGGTGTCAGAAGCCGGAGATTCATCAAGTGACTGAATATTTTGGTGGGAAAGAAAACAACAACGTGTGTTTGGTGAAACGACCCGAAACAGGCGTGACTGAACGTAAAAGGTCCTAAATTATGAACAACTTTGCTGCCATTCAGACCAAAGTCAGGCTGAGTTCAGTGAAGGTCGTTTTATGGCCTGTTGGTGTGTCGAAGTTAATATTGGGCTAAAAGAAAACGTCAGTTTGAAGGTAAATTAAGTTTTAGCTCCCTGAAGTGTTTAATTGTAAGCTGATGAATCTCAGCAGGACTCGTTCATGATCATTTGTGGTCATTAAAGATAAAAACATCGACTTCCAGTGAAAAAAAGGGTTATACAAAATAACTAGATGCTTTTAATGTTATTATTGTTCTACCACAAATCTCTGAAATCATTCCTGGTCTGTTCAAAACCATCAAACATGAACTCACAGAGGAATTCAACCCTTCAAATACCGGTTTGATCGCTCAGTGTAAGGCGTGTTTTCACAGTTTCTTTATTTTTATCTTAATTCTGACAAGAACAACATTGATAGATTTCATTTTATTGATAATGTCAATAATATATTAAATTTGTTGATTTTATTAGTTTTTGCGTACATTTTTTTTATTCCCTCATGAGTTAAAAATAAACTCATTCTCTATTCTTTCATTTTCTTTTTTGTGAATAAATTTATGATTTTTCTCATACATTTATCATTAATTTTTTTTACCTATTTGTTGATTTTTAAATTTTTTTAAAATGTATTTATTTATTTCATTTCATTACATTTTTTTTATTTAAAGTATTCATTTAATTTTATTTCGTTAAATTTTGTTGATTTTCTAAAAAATGTATTTCATCTAATTTTATGACTTTTTGTTGAATTTTTAAATGTATTTATTTCATTTAATTTCATTACATTTTGTTAATTAAAAAAATCATTTAATTACATTTTGTTAATTTAAAAAAAGAATAATTTCATTTAATTACATTTTGTTACTTTTTTAAATGTATTTTTTTCATTTAATTTTGTGACATTTTGTTGTTTTTTTTCAAAAACATTTATTTCATTTAATTTCATTGTATTTTGTTGTTTGTTTTCTGACCTTCTGCTTCATTCAGATGTTTGGGAGCTTTCTGAGGATCAGACGTGAGCTGAACAGAAGCGACTCCGTGTGAGACTTTGAGACGTTTGGAGGTGTTTTTTGTATTTTATCTCCTGCGAAGCTAAAAGCGTTTTTTTTTCTCCCTCCTCCTCATTCTTCTTCTTCTTCTTCTTCTTCTTTCGCCCGCACGCCGCCACGTGTGTCGGCGCTCCTCTGAACACGGATTTGCCACACTTGGTTTGAGCAGACTCCGGCTCTGCCTTTTTCGAAAGTGGAAGTAACAACATGTCAAACTGTCACATGGACTCGAGGTCGGCGGCGTTGACGCGGCAGCCAGGAGGCGATCCCGTCCCGGACACTCCGACACGCGGCGTCGCTGCCGGACGGCGGCGGACGGCGGCGGATTTACAGCGCCGGCCGCCGTACTGACTCTACACGGCGTGTTTGATCCTTCCAGACGCCAAAGAAACGACGTTAAACGGTGAATTCGTGCGGCGGCGGTCGGTTGGTTTCAGCGAGGAGCTGCTGAGGCTCTGACGCAGAGGTCTACGTGCTTTTATTTTGAAGTCATTTCAAGACGATAGAAAAGCCTTTGAAGGCGTCTCGGGTGGATTCGTGGCGTTGCGAGGCCCCCGCTGACGCCGGCGTGCCAAACGGGGCGGAGCGCCGCTTTACTTTAATCGGGCGCCGCGCGGCAGAGAAGCCGCAGCGTCCGGCTCGGCGCACCTGGAAGCGGCGCCGACCTCAGACGAGCTTCCCCCTGATTGAGCTTCTTAGACCCAGATTACATTTAATCTATGCGAAATTGGCTTGTGTTTTGACAAGCCGCCGCTTTAGTTATGCATGAGCGAGGGAAGCGTCGCCTCCCGCAGATGTGGGGAAAGCGCTGAAACGCTTCACGAGGCTCGACGCTTTTCAGCTCCGGCGACTAAATTTGGACAGCGGCTGAATTATTCAGACTGGGACCGGGGACCGGCGTGAGGATTTCGGACTCTTTCCCCCGTTAACGCTTTGCGATCCGGCGCCGTCGCCTTCCTCCGCGACGTGACTCCGGCGGCGCTCGCCGCGGCCTGAGGACGCCTCCTGTTGGGCCCCGATCAATTAGCGGCGTAATAGGCGAGTCAATCAAATGCGATCGGTGCTCGGATGTTTTGAAAGCCAATTAATCGTCCGGCTTCCTCCTGAACTCTGTTGTCGGAGACGCCGCCGAGCGTCCGTCAGTCCAGAATCGGAGTCGCGACGCAGTCGGGAACAATCTGCAGCGGCGGCTCTTCATGGTGGGAGGGGCTTGAGGCCTTGCCGGCTCCCAGGTGTCCAAACGAGAGCTGCGCATTTCAAAATAAACCAAAAAAAGACATTTTTCGAGGATCTGCAGTTGACTGTGAAGACCGCACCTTTGCTTTTATTTTGAAGGCTCCTGAATTCATGAGTTTCCTCCTGTGTTTGGCTTCGCTGTGATGTTTCTGTCTCACGGACGGAGGCTTGAGACTCTGAATTGGCGACTCTGTCCGAGTGGTATTGGCTCCGCCCCCTGCGGCCGTTCGTTGGGTGAAGCGGGCTTTGGAGGACGGACAGACGGTGGGATCACAGGTCATCTGGTGACGCCGCGGCTCTCCTCACCAGCAACAGGATGTGGCACTGTGACCCGGAGTGACCTCGGTCACGGCGCCACGCGATGCGTCGTGGGAGGTTTCACAGCGGATCTGAATCCGTCCCGTATGTTGGTTTTCATCACGCACTCCCTCTTTTTTTCTCGAACCCCACGGAGCCCCTCCAGAGCCCCACAGAACTCCACGGAGCCCCTCTAGAGCCCCACAGAGCTCCTCCAGAGCCCCACAAAGCCCCTCCAGAGCCCCACGGAGCTCCTCCAGAGCCCCACAAAGCCCCTCCAGAGCCCCACAGAGCACCTCCAGAGCCCCACAGAACTCCACAGAGCACCTCTAGAGCCCCACAGAACTCCACAGAGCACCTCTAGAGCCCCACAGAACTCCACCGAGCCCCTCCAGAGCCCCACAGAGCCCCTTTAGAGCCCCACCGAGCCCCTCCACAGCCCCACAGAGCCCCTCCAGAGCAGTTGAGACCTCTCGCCTGATTTAAACTGACTAAGTTTCAGCTGTTTTAGTCTAAAATTAGTCGTTTCAGGTTTTGGAAGAGACACAACTTAGTTTCCAGGAAGTGGCATTAATTGTGCGCCTGTGACGTTTCTTAGAGGAGGTCGAGGATCATGATTAGCGTTTGCATGAATAAATAACAGTAATGTGAGATGCATTCGGTGGGTTCATGGTTCTCCTTCTGTCGCTATGTTTCCAATTCGGCGCCGGCGAGGCCTCGCGATACGTTTCGCCTGATTTCCAAAAGCTCAGCAGCTCCCCGTCACCTCTATCGGGTTAAAGCGTCGCTATTTACTTCAGAGGAAGAACGCCGGCGTCCGATCCAGCCGCGCGATGGCGGGTCATCCGACGCCATCACGGCTGATTTATTTTAATCTTTGTTCGCTCCGCTCGTCTCTCTGAAACTCATAAAGCCGAGTGGCCCCGGTGACCAGGAGCGGCGGCGGCGGCGCGGCGCCGGCTCGCGGTTCATTATGTCGCCTAATGAGACGGGCTGCCCGTCCCCGATCAGACGGAAACGCGGCGCTCTGCAGGACTTTAAGACGCCGTCAGAAGGTGCGCGGGTCCATCGGGGACTCGTTGGTTCGAGGCCGTTTGAGGCTCCTTCTGGCCTCCAACAGTAGAAGAAGAACTTTCAGCTGTAAGCCTCGAACACTAAACTCTACTCGTAAAACGCGTTTTCTTCGACCGTTTGATCGCTTTACTCTTTGAGTCTTCTTCACTCCTTCACGCAGAAATGGCGTCTTACACGAGGACACTCCTCTGCAAACGTTTGCGATGCTGTGCGACGCTACATCACGCGAGAGAAACGGCGACATCAACGCCAACATCGTCCGAACTTTCGTCAGTGCCGTCGGGCCTCCATGTGCGGCAATCGCATGTCCATCACAAGCGCTGCAAGGCATTGTGGGACATATTGGGTGCGGTTATGTGTCTACTGCCATCTTCTGGTGAGATATGAAATAACGTTTATGTTTGTACGTCTTTTTAGGGGAAAAGATTCGAGACGCTTTCTGCTGCCTCCGAAGTTTGACGGGTTTTTTCATCGATATGGAGTCAAACAAGACCAGAGAGCTTGTAGCTCATTCACTTAACATGTCAAAATATTCCTTTTGTTGTCAAACAAACATTTTATGACCTCTAAATAACGTGAACGTCATCATTTCCTCACCTGCGACGGCTTACTTCCGCCAGGTGCTACGCTTGCTGCTGTTTGCTGCAACTCGTGTTCACACTGCAGGCGACTCTGATGTCTTCTGCGCTCACCTTTGTGTCACGTGACCTCCTTGAACGGTGGACGCCGCTGTGATGCTGAATAATGACCGTAATCTGAATTTGGAAGCTGGATTGAGTGTAATTGGGAATTCTGGTGTCACGTCAGGGAGGAAACATCGAGGTGTTCCAGACGGACCGAAGCGAAATCCGGATCCCTGCCTCCGATCGCGGCGGCGGCGTCGAGCTCCTCCTCTGTCCGTGCTGGCGGCGTGGAGGCGCCGACAAGAGCTGGACGTGGCGAGCGCGGCTTTATTTGTGGACGCGCGCACCGTGGAAACGCTTCGTTTTTGGACGGCTGGATGGAGAGTAACGCCTGTAGGTGGCAACCATACTTCATCAACGGCTGAATCGCACGAGGACGCGCCGCCACGCGCACCCGCGCAACGCGCGCACGCACGCACGCACGCTCACGCGCACGCACACACTCAGACGCATCAGATCCGGGCTTTATGCGTTAATGCTATTGATCCCTGATAATTAACGACCGCTGGCTGATTTAATGGGCAGATGGACGAACAGGCAAAGTGGTCAAAGTTAAAGTGGTCCCTGGGCGCAGCGGCGGACGCGCTCACGCCTACACATGCGCGCACCTACCTACCGACAGCCAGCCAGCCAGCCAGCCGCGCACACACTCACACTCACACACACACACACACACACGTGACTGCCAAACACACTCTCTCTCTCTCTCTCACACACACACGAGCGCGTGGCGCGTGCACGCGCGTCCGCTCTGTGCCTGGAGACCGTGATTTGGACGTGCTCGCTATTCCAGTCATGGACTGCAGCGAGCGGGGGGACCATTAGGAGCCGGTGGCGAAGCCCCGCTTTTTTTATTCGCAGCACACGGATGATGCCGCCGCCGCCGCCGCCGCTGCCGCCACCACCGTCGCCGCCGCCGCCGCCGCGCCGCCGCCCGGATCGGACACACGCTCCCTGACAGGCGGAATTATTACTAATAGCTGCGCTTATGTAATCAATACACGGCGCTGCTTTCGGGGGGGGGGCTGATCGAGCAGCCGGAGTCTCCTCGCGCTACCTGGGAGGAAATACTGCGCGCCGTCCCTCCGTCCGTCCGCGCCGTGCCGCGCCGCGCTCCCTTCGGCAGCCTGTGGCAACACATTTGTCCTGATGCGACGCGGGTGATGGTTGCGGTGGGACGGATATCCTTCATTTCTATCCAATCGGCGCTCTCAGGGTGTTTTTTCGCGGGGCGCTCCTGCACCCCCTTTTTTCCCCCCCTTCCTGACCTCATCAAACGGGTGAGCGTTAATTGTCGCCGAAATCCCGGCCGGGCTGATTAATCCCAGAGATCAAACCCACTTTTTTTTTTTTTTTTTTTTTAATTTTCCCTTTTTTTTTTGGTTTCTCTCTCTTTTTTCTCTCCAGAAGAATTTGATTTGGCGGTTTTGTTCGGAGGAAGGAAGCCACCGGTGGGAGTCGATTTTTCGGACTGTGCTCGGCGGAGGGAACGAACAAGGGGGGGCCCCCTCTACGGACTTGATTCCCCCCCCATCCGAAAAACTCTGCAGGATTTCCTCCTCCTCGGTCCAGAGGAATACCTTCCAGGTCCGGGGGGGCTGCTGCTGCTGCTGCTGCTGCTCGCCGCCGCCGCCGCCGCCGCTGCTGCTGCTCCTCGGAGGGCTTTTTTTTTTTTTTTTCCCGTCGGCGCTCGTCGCATCATCGGAGGGAATGGTGGCCGCGCCGCGCATCCGCGCAACTCTTTCTGAATGTTTGGCATTTTTCGCAGGCGAGCATCTTGACTTGTGATCGAGAGAGACGCGGACTGCAGCAGCCTCCGGGGGGGGGGGGGGGGGGGGGGGGGGGGGGGGGGGGGGGGGGGGGGGGGGGGGGGGGGGGGGGGGGGGG
>JASSRZ010000001.1:22816078-22830490 GCA_032164315.1 Malacoctenus gilli
CAACTTCGCCCTGTTTATCGAATCCCCCTCATATTAATATACATTTTTATCTCCTGCCAGCTCGTTTGGCTCACGTGACTTTGATGGGAACGTTTTTCTTACATGCCGCCGTCGCCGCGTGTGAGGAACAGACGGCGAGCTTGTCTCGTGACGAGGGGGACGCCGCCGTAGCCGCCGTCGCCGCCGTCACCGCCGCGATCGGGTCGGAGACGGAGATTAATATCAAGTTCATTAATGTCTTGGCAAACAGCTCGCGCTATAGTCACTGGAAATGTCTTAATTGGCACGGATGAAACGCCAGCGACTGGCGCCAAGTCAAACATTCCCAACCCAGGAAGGGGATCTCAACGAGACCGCCGCGTGGCCGTGCTTCGCTGCCGCCGCCGCCACCGCCGCCGCCGCTTTACCCTTTAAAGAGACCACATCCGTTGGAGCGCCGTCGCCGCCGTCGGAACACGGTGTTCCCTCGATGCCGCGAACTGAGGCGTTATTAGCGAACCTATTGTCTGACGCGAGCGTGTGTCGTCCTTCAGATTCAGAGAAGAAGAAGGAGAAAAAAGGGCCTCGTGACGCCGTTCCTCCGCCGCGGTTCGGTGAACGCAGCCTTAAAAACACAAACCTGACACAGAACCGGATCTTTTCTTCGTCTTGTGACGGTTTGACGTCTCTGGAGGCGAATCGGGCTCCTCGAAGCGCCTTCCGATCGACGCTTTCTATCGATTAATCGTCACTGAACAGTCGTTAATACGTCCGTGTCAACCGGTACTGATCAGCTGTGATATATACTAATCCTCACTTATTCATTGAACATACAGGTGTGTCCACAGCTGGACTGCGGTCTGTTCGTTTTCAGTAGGACTTAATGTGGAAGAATGAGAACAAATTGAACGATTTAGGCCTCGAAAAACACAAAAGTGTTATTTGTGCGAGCACGAGTTTCATCGTTTCAGCGCCTTGCTGAAAGTGTCATTTTGGTCGTTTCCAGCGGATTAATAATTAGTAACGTTTGTTAATGATTAAAGCGAAGCTGGACGTGTTTGCGTGGCGGCAAAATGCGCCACAAACCGACGTCTTGGTCGCTCTCTGAATGTTTCAGGAAACATTTTACAGATTTCGGAGTCAGATTCGCGATGTTTACGGGTTTTATTGTAATTCTATTGACACACGTCTATACAAGTTGGCACCAAAAGGGGGCGTGGCTCCATGCTGATGGAGGTTCGAAGATGAACCTCCAATCGCTCGCAGTGTTGTGACCGAGTGTGTGAATGAATGGCTGAACAGATGACAGGGTGAAGCTCTCTGGCCCTGCGGATCGCAGCTAAAACGCGGAGTCCTTTAAGCGCCTTTGTTCACCTGTCGGCGGTAAAAAAAGCGCGCCGGCGGCTCGACTCCAGGAAGTGGCGGCGTCTGTTGGATCTGATAGCGACCGGGAGCAGCTTTGTCATGTGACCTTGAAGGGAGAATCTCATCTGGAGCGAGATTCTCTTCAACAATTCACCGGGTCGGAGAGGCGGCGCCATAAATCGGCGAGAGATACGGCGCCCCCGTAAACCTCAAGAACGAATGTTTTCATCACGGTGTTAAAGTTCAGCTTGGTTACTGTGTCGCTGCGCCGTTGTTCCTGGAGATTTTCCTGTGAACGCTTCACCGTGGGTGCTGGTTCGAGGAGGAAGTCTTTGTGTTGTGGTTGAGTTTCGGAGACACAGCGAGTTTTCCGTCCGACCTCCTAAATCGTCGCTTTGAGCAGCTGCACTTCACCCGGACGTTGGCGCTGCGGCTCCTCTGCGGTCGGAGGCCGCGTGAGCCGCTTCTGTCTCTCCCTGTAACGCCAGACTGACGGGTCGTGGTCCGGGGGGGGGGGGGAGTTCCTCGGGGGGGGGCGCGCCACCAGTTCCTTATGATTTCGTCATTGTCAGAGGCCCGGGCGGGTGCGCCGCGCGCTGCATGCCTCCCGTTCTTCCCCGCTGTCATTTCGTTGCATCTCAGCTCACTCACGGCCGCGGCGTTGCGACAGCTCCTCCACCGCGAGCGCCGAGCGGAGCCGGCCGAGTTCAACGCTGGGACCGAGCCTTCAGAGAGCCTCCTCGCCGCCGCCGCACCGGCAAAAAACAAACGTCTCGGAGCCGCCGTGGCGTGATCGAGACGACGCGAACCAAAACCAGAGAGATAGAAGAGAAATATCCAGAGAAATGACGTCTTTTCTCTCCGTTTCAAAGAAGCGGAGAAGTTGCCAGATTCTCGGTAACCGCTTCAATGTGTTCGGATTTAAGAAACATCGTCTGCCAACCGTCAAGTGGACGCTTCGCAAATCAACAAAGTAATTAGCATATTTATCGCTGGTGGAGATCAGAGCTGTGAATTTCTGTGTGTGTGTGTGTGGGTTGCTGGTGAACACGCTGGCGTGGCGCCTGCCGCATGGAGCTTTATTGTGAAGGCGGGGAAACCGGCGCCCGACGCGATTAAAAAAAACGTCGCGCAAGAGTTGAACTCACGCGATTAACTCTAAACTCACGCTGGAAATCAGTTGGATCCTCTTTCTTTGAAAGACATCAGAAATACACTGACAGGGACGAGTTAGAGGCTTTTACTTTGAAAGGAAACGCGAAAGGAAGTCTCTGACACAGGCGCATCGGCAGCGTTTGTTGTGTTTTTATTTGAGGCACTGTTTTAATTGAGTTTATCAACAATATTTCAATAAGATAAAAAATGATTCGATCGTAACTACAAGTGTGAAAAAGCTTACACACACACACACACACACACACACACACACACAGATTTTTGTGTGTTTTCCTCCTTTTGAAGGCAGTAAAATGAAAAACAGCGCTGTCTTTCAATCATTTATCGTTTTTTTTCATCATAATTGTGTTGAAAACGCCCGACGCTTCGCTTCCCTCTCAAAATGCCGCACAGATTACATCACCGAGTTTAATTATCTTGTTGATTATTTTCCTAATGAACAAATTTTTGGCGTTTTTTGGGGGGTTGAAATCTTTAAAATTCCCACGAGGCAAATTGTTTCGGGAGGAAAATAACAACTATTATCAGATGTGATGGAGGTTCGGCTCCAGTTTTGCACGTGTCAGTAACTCGTCTGATAATGAACCAGTCGCTCGATTATTAAAGCGACAAGAAAGTTTGGATTTCTGAGGATTGATGTCGTTTTTTAACGCTCTTTGGTTCATTTTTTTTACCACTTTTTAGGACTCTCTTTGCTCAGACTGAGGAACGACGTGGTAGTGACAGAAGCGTCCGGTTTTACCGCGCGCGTCTTTGCGAGCAGCTTCGTCCCGCCTCCCCCGGACCGTCGCCGAGCGCTCCCCTGTCGTGTTTTGTCGTTCTTGGGTGGCGCTGACATGCCCACCGTGTCGCATGAGTCACTGAACATGGCGTGGAGGCAGCGCGGCTACGGGGCATATGGCGGCGTTGGAGCGCGGCCATGCGGCTTAAGGCGGGGTAAACGGGTGGCCAGAGACGGTCGGCGCTTCGGCGCTTCGGCCCGCCGTCGTCGTTTCTCGCTGTTTGTTAAATAAAACATCGCAGCCTCGTTTTTTTTGGGTGGAGAAAGTCGGTGTTTCGGAGAGCGTTTGTGGTCCGCTACAGACGTCCTGGCTGGACTGTTTCTAACCGGCGTTCTGTTCCGGTCGGCTCTGATTGGATGGCTGCACGAGGAGGAGGAGGAGAAGGAGGAGGAGGAGGAGGAGGAGAAAGATGCTGCCGCAGAGCTGGAGCGCTGACGCCGGGCTGCGTGCGCCGACTGCTGATCATGGGGAGAGCCTGAGCTTCCATCTCCTTCATATTCATGAGCCAAATGGTGCACGTTGTAATATTCATGCACAAATTAGACGTTCAAAACACCAGCGTGAGCGAGGCCGCCGCCACCGCCGCCGCCGCCGCCGTGCACGAGACCTCGTAAAGACCCGCCTCCAACTCCTCCTCCTTTCCGGCGGCTTCGGGGGGTTTTCCTCTCCTGCTCTGCGATTGGTTGGTCCCGTTTATAAAGACTGATCGGGAACGTTCCCCCGCAGCTGGTCGCTGCGTCCGACGAGCGGCGGCGGCGAAGCGGCGAGGACGAGATCCTGCTTACTGTACGAGAGGTTGAGAGCGCGCCGGCGTGTAAGAGAGCGGCTTTGTTCTGCCTCTCTGATCAGCTGGCGCGCTCGCAGTCGGGAGGCAGCAACAGAAGTGCGGCCAATCACGCTGAGCCCTGTTTTAAAAACGGCCTCGCAGTCCTCGGGCAGAGGCCGCGTTGACGACCCGTAGACCGGCCTGGCGCTCCTCCAAGACCTCCCGCCGCCGCATCCCAGAGCGCTGCGCCACGCCGCCGCCTCCTCAGACACCTGTACCTGTGCTTGTGTGGCGGTGAGATCGGTGACCTTGGTTTTTCACCAGTAACTTGGTTTAAAACCAGTAACAAGGCACAGAAAACAGTCCTCCAAAGGCGCCGACTGTCACCCGCACGCGGCGGCGGCGGTCCGGTTCCGCCGCCACCGCTGCCGCACCTGAACGCATCCTCAACAAGCTGCGAGACGTTCACTCTAATCAGGTGGACGAGGAAAACATGGCGGACGGCGTCCTCCGCTGACGGTTATAAGTCGCCGTGATTCTGATGAGTTGAACTGGCGGATGATGGCGGTTTACGAGGTGTTTTTACTGCTTCTGGGTTTCAAAGTATGACTCACGCGCACACACACACACACACACACACGTGTCCCCTGTGGACAAAGCGTCCCGCCAGGTGTTCGCCTTCAACACGCCGCAACACGTCGCGTCTGAAGGACGATTCCGCACCTCGGAGGCAGGGACGCAAACAAAACAGCGAGCGACCTTCGGGAACACCTGCGCTTGTGAAGCGCCCCCTTGTGGGCAACAGCAGCGTTGCAGGACTGGACTCTCTCGACCGTTTGCTGCTCGCCGATTTGAAAACAAACTCCAACATTTGAAATTTTGGTGTTTCGCTTCAGTTTTAGTTCAGTTTTGACCGGACGGAACCAAACGGTTCCTTCTGGGGGTTCCTAGATCCTCACAAAGTGATTTTATTGGGCCATTTGACGTCACGCTGTGGAGAAGCGCTCACGTTTTGTGTCGAGTTTCAATTTGAATCGCAGGACGAAGCGAATGAGTTTATGAGATATTCATTAACGTTTTAACCGGAGCCTCCGGACGCGTTTCGAGAGCTGCCTCGCCGTCTCTTTAGTGAGTCCACTTCTGCGCTCGCCGTGTTAAAAGTGCAGCGGCGCCCCGGTGATGAAGCGCAACAGGCGGCCGGAAAGATTCAACGTTACTGGATGCGATTAGTTTGAACTAATTAATTTTGCGGGGGAGGAGATCTGAAGCCGAACGGCAAGCGGACTCCAGAAGAGCCCCGCCCGCTGGACGCCGCCCTCGACTCGCAACGTTACGAAAGTTTGGCACCGAATCCGGTTTGATACCGGCGTCGATCTGCCCGCCAGCGCCGTCGCTTCGCACACGTGTCACAGCAAAACTGTCGCCGTCGTTCTCCTGGTAATAAAGCGATACGGCGGCATCGGAGTGGCTCCTCCCCCCTCGACGGCGTTCCGTGTGTCACTTGCTTTTAGACTGAAATCCTTCAGCAAAGAATGGATGTTGCAGGATGTAATCTGTGCGCGCGCGCGTGTGTGTGTGCTCCAGATTACACAGGTGTGTTTTTTGTTGTGTTGATTTCGCCGCCGTGTTTCCGTCCATCTTCACAGCGATGCGTCTCCGGGCGCCGCTGCCGTGCCCGACCGATGTCGCAGCGACGCGTACGCCAACATACAGTTTCGTTGCCCCCCCCCCCCCCACCCCGCGCTGGAGTACACAGTGGAATAATGGCCGACCGCTCGCGTCGCGTGACGACTTTAACCCGTTTTAAAGCGGCGCCATCTTCATATTCATAAGCGGCGTCTGTACGCGGCGATAAGATGCCGCGAACGGCCCGACAAAGGGCCGATCAATCACGGGCCGCGCACGTGGACGCGCACGTTCAGATGTGCAACAGGAAGGATAATTTAATTATTGAGAATCGTGTCGCTTCTCGCCGCCGCTCGCCCGCCCGCCCGCCCGCCCTCTCTCTCCCTCACCACTGTTCAAGGTTAATTGTCGTAAGTTTAAGCCAATCTGCCACCGGGGACGCGGCGCCGCGGACGGGAGCAAGGGGAGCGGCGCGGCGCCGCACCAAAACTCAATTTTATTAAAGCGATTGCGCGTCGGAGCAGCGTTTTGAGCTTCCTGCCGGCGCCGGAGCTCTCTCCCTCTAATTTCCAGCACAACGTCGCGCCCGTCCTGCCGTCTGCCGACAGAAACGCCAAAGTGACACCAGCGGCTGCGGGAGCGACACCGCTCCGCCACAAGTCTTCCACTCATAAAGTTACTCAAAGTAACGCTTTTAACACGCTTCCTGATCCTGGATCAGCTGCTGACATCATCAGTGGAGGGGCGCTGGTTGGATGGATGATTGGATGTTTTTAGGGAAGTCCCTCGTCTTATTATGGGATGTTTTTGTGCTCAAGTCATTCGGTTTCATCACATCGTTAAAAGTTATTTGGGTTTTCGATGAAGAATTGGACAGTAGGATGTTTGCTGGGGACTTTTATTGTGAAAGGACTTGGACCGGATATTGTTCTGGCTCGGATGGAAAGGAAAGGTTGGATGAAGGGTTGGATGGTTGAGTAGTTGGATAGATGGACACTCAGTTGGTTTCGATGGAGGTGGGTGGGTGGATGGATGGATGGATGGATGGATGGATGGATGGATGGATGGATGATGAATGGATGGATGAACCGACAGACGGATTGGAAGATACAGAGATGGATTGATGGATGGATGGATGGATGGATGGATGGATGGATGGATGGATGGATGGATGGATGGATGAACGGACAGACGGATTGGAAGATACAGAGATGGATGGATGGATGGATGGAAGATACAGGGATGGATGAATGATGGATGGATGGATGGATGGATGGATGGATGGATGGATGGATGATGAATGGATGGATGAACAGACGGACGGATTGGAAGATACAGAGATGGATGGATGATGGATGGATGGATGGATGGATGGATGGATGGATGGATGGATGGATGGATGGAAGATACAGGGATGGATGGATGGATGGATAAATGGATGGATGGAGCCGGGTTTTTTTGCCGTTGTCGGCGTCCGACCTTCGTCCACACTCGTTTCCACGGTAACAGAGGAAAAACCTACGTTTGTATCTTGCCGCTTTCGGACTCGGCCGGCGTCTATCAACACGCGGCGGCGGGCGCGGAGCGCAGCCGGAGTTCGCGGCCGCTGCTCTTAATCACCTGCCGGAGAGACAATTAGCGCGATGGTCAGCGTGAGCGGGCGCGGCGCCGAGCGGCGTGCGTGCGTGCGCGCGCGCCGTGGGACCGTTCTCACCGCAACCTTGGGCGCCGCTGTCAGAACAAGGCCAGAACAAGCAACTTTGTTGTTCAAATATAGCTCCAACAAGCGCCGTGATCAACATGGCCTATTTTAGTCTGCTATTAATTGACACCGCGTTATTTGGGGTCTCGGCGCCTTCGCCGAGCCCAACCGGCTCGCGTGTTTGCCGTTTTAATGAGCCGTGACATATATTTGTATAGAAAAAGTCTCACGCGCGAGGGATTAGTGAATCAAACGTGGCGGCGGCGGCAGCGGCGGAGGAAGGTGGCGCTCGCCGAGCCGCGCTCGCGTCTTGACAGTGACGACAGCGTTTCCCTTGTTAAGGCGATTAGTTCTTCCCCTTTATATACTGTACCGTAAACAGGCAACAGATTGTTTGTTATTTATAGGTCATGTTGCGCATTTGCATGTTGCTATTTCGGAGGCGCTCTCATCTCGGGGAAGATGTCAAGCGCCGGCGCTCGCCGCGCCCGAGGAGCCCCGACCGCCAGTCGCTGCCTGAAATATGGGGAGTCAAAGCCTGGAGGAGCAGCAGCAGGAAAGCGGCATTAACAGCAGCAGCAGGAAAGTAGCAGCAGCATTAACAGCAGCAGTAGCAGGAAAATAGCAGCAGCAGCGTTAACAGCAACAGCAGCATTAACGGCAGCAGCAGAGAAGCAGCAGGAAAGTAGCAGCAGCATTAACAGCAGCAGCAGCAGCAGCAGCAGGAAAGTTGCATTAACAGCAGCATAAACAGCAGCAGCATGAAGAGCAGTGGCATTAACAGCAGCAGCAGCAGCATTAGCAGCAGCAACAGCATTAACAGCAGCAGTAGCAGGAAAGTAACAGCAGCATTAACAGCAACAAGAGTGTTAACAGTAGCAGCAGCAGCAGGAAAGTTGCATTAACAGCAGCTGCAGCATTAACAGCAGCATAAATAGCAGCAGCAGCAGAGCAACATAACCAGCAGGAGCAGCATTAGCAGCAGCAGCATTAGCAGTAGCAGCAGAGGTGACAGACAGGCCTTTAAATCTTGTCCACAGAGAAGCAGTCTATCACGGCGCTTTCCATTTTGGAGCAGGCCCTGATTTTAATTACTATACATGGTGAATTAGCTAATGAATAATGAATGGATTCCTCACACTAAGTGCTCTGACTGCTAATGCACTCGCGACGCTCTCACTCTGCAACCCCCTCACACACTGCCAATGCTGCTCGCCGAGTCCTCCTCCCTCCTTTCTTTTCCCCCTCCAAAGTCGGATTCTCACACACACAATTTCTTCCCGTCTCTGCCTTTTTTTCCCCTTTTTTTTTCGCGCTCTCTCTCCGAGATTTGATTAGATTTTCCTCTGTGAGGAATTATTTAGTGATGAGAGCGGAGAAGGAGATGGAGACAGAGAAAAGGCTCCGGGATAGACGCAGACAGATCGCTGTTCTCGGGGGAGCCGGGCGGAGGGGAGGGAGGAAAGGTGCTTCGAGGAAAGAGAGCGAGAAAAGCTTCGAGGATTAAGGTGCAGCTGAGCGGCAGACATGCAAAGAGAGGAGGAAGAGGAGGAGGAAGGAGGAGGAAGAGGAGGAGGAGGAGGAGGACAATGTACTCTGTGTGCACAACGCCGCGTCGCGTGGAGGTGAAGCTCCTCCAAAAAACGTCCACAGCGACGCCTCAAACACGTGCAGGAAGTCACACCAGCCCGTGCGTTTGCGCCTGTGGGCGGAGACTAGGCGGTGAGAGTGGGGTGGGGGTGGGGGCCTCCACCCCCCCTCCCTCGACAGGCCAAAGACAGGGAGGTCAGGTGACCTGCAGACTGTGAAGTGCCCGCAGGTGCGAACGCGTTTCAGCTGTCGACACGCATTAGCACCAGCGCCGCCTGGCAAAGCGTCCTCGCTGGGTCTCACCCAGTGCATGATGGGAGACGCTCGCGGCCTCCCGGGACTCTCCCCGCCGAGAAGTCGTACAGAACGACACCAAAAAAAAGTGCAAATCACGCACTCGAAATGTATTTTTCACCTCGTTTCTAAGCTGAAAAATACCCATCCGAAGGGTTCCGTTGGGTTGCGTTCAGAGGCTGCAGCGTTCGGAAGCGTTTAAAGTGGCCAACGGCGCCGGGGAGGAATTCCACTCCGACATGGTTCGCAGGGAAAAAGGCAGCGCTGCGTTTGTTGCGGAGGAGACGCCAGGAAAAAGGTTGCGCGATTCGCAAACGCCCCGAAGTGCAGAATGACTCATCGGACATTTGACACCAATTATAGCGGGCGAACAAATGAATCAGGTGCGAAAGTACTTGGCCAATCCCCTTTATTTCATCGTTATCGCATGAAGATGATTGTTTATCTATTGAGCAACGAATCTGTCCACTAAAGTTGACTTCGCTGATGGAACGAAGCAACATTTTGGGGGGATTTCAGAGGTTTATATTTATATTTTGTGATCGTTTGAGGGGAAACGGCTCAATTTCGCTGTGAAATTTCCTCATATGAGTGAATTGGAGCTGGTTTATTAGAAATAAGGTCCGAAAAATGTGATGTGAGAGTTTTTTGGATGGAAGTTGTAGTTTTTTAAATTTCTCTCATCTCAGCTGGTGCAAAAAAATACGTTCAAAATGCAAATCGTAGGAATTTTTGAGAAGAAATTCAAGGTTTGACTGAATGTTTTTCCACAAGTTACTTCCTGGAATCGTTTTACCCCCAAACGGCACCGCCTACTGGCTGTGGGAGGTATGACAGTCGCACAGGCAGAAGTGAGGCGTTAAATAATGAAGCTCGATGTAAACGCCGGACGCGGTGAAGGTCAGTTCGGTCTATTTTAACCTCGAAGTGAGCGTTTCAGTTTCGTTTCCCGTCCTCAGCGTCTCATCTTCTCTCGGCGCGTCGTCGTTTCTTTTTTTTTTTCAGCCTTGAAATCACAGCAGCGCAGCATCAAACCTGAACATGTCCTACCTGCCCGCCATCAAACAGCCTCTCGGCAGACGCGGTCGGCGAGTCCTCGGCGGATCCGGCACTTAGCGAGTAAAGAGCCGGAGACTTTTTTTTACGTGTTGGCAGCGACACAGAAACAAGAGAGCGGAATTCTGGACACAATATTCGTTATTTTCCGACAAACACAAACGAGAGGTGTTTTGTTTGTACCTGACACGGGAGCAGATATTCTTCTTGCCGTATTGTTGTTGTTGTTGTTGTTTTTTCCGTCAGTTTTTACTAAAGCAGAATGAAACAGAGCCGCTCGGTTTGTGCGAGACATCTCGGCGCCGTCGGTGAATTGGTCCGACGTCACGGCCTGAAGGTCCCGTTGAGGGCTCCCCTGCAGAGTTTCGATGCGATGTTTCATCTTTTTCAAAATAAAAGCTCGTCAGTTCCCAATTCGTCGGCACTGACTGACATTTGCTGGCGTTTTAAATGACAGGCTTTTACTTTGAAGGGTCAGGCTGACACTCCAGTTCAAAAACATGCATTTGAGGCCATTTGTTGGCGTCGTGGCGGCCCGTCCAGGTACCGAACACGCGTCCACTTCATCGTTTGGCTTCGCTTTAATGTTGTGGTTGATCAGAGGAGGAGAACCAGCAACAGACTCGCTTCAGAAGCTTCCGGATGTCTCTTTTAACCTCCTTTAACTCACCTGCCTCTCTGTGGCGTTCCCTGAGCCGGCAGCCGTCGCGTTCCCGTCGTTCAGACGTCACGAAACACTCGGAGGTTCCTCATTTGCAGGATGTTGCGTGAACGTTTCCCCCATTTATTTCTTTATTTTTAAACCGTGTGCATTTCAAAGCAACACGCTGCAACGCCACCGCCGCCGCAGGTTCTGGGAAACGATGGCGTGATGTGAAACGCGCTGGCGCCGCATCAGCTCCGAGGAGCCGCGTGAACTTTGCTCCGGCTCTGGGAGGGAAGAAAAAACGGCGCGATGCGTTCAGAGAAGAGGGAGAGAAATCACCCCGGCGCTCCCGTAACACCACAATGCATTCTGGGAGTCTGTTTTTGGGCTGTGTAATACTACAGCTGACTCTCATTAGCAGTATCCATCACATAAATGTATATTTATGTGTATATATACTCCGACTCATGAATAATTGACGAAGCAAATTGCATATTTATTAACGGACTCAAGCGGCTCTCCAGAAGGCTCGACGCCTGTTTGGGACGATCGCACATGAAAGGGGGAGCAAAACAAGCCGTCCCCCCCAGACAAACAATCATCAGCATCACGACGGCGGGGACGCGCCGCCGCAGGCTCACAAGGGTCACGCAGAAATAGCAACAAACGAGGGAACGGCGAGCGGGCGGGAGCCGAAGCATCCGAGGTCGACGCAAAAACACGCTCAAAGTTTGATTTGATTGGAGCAGTTTGATCGACGCGGATCAACGACGGACTGCGAAAAAACATGTTGAGACAACCTGCTAAATATTTGAAATACAATTACCTTCTGGTACTGCAATCCTTGCAGTACTGAGTCTCATGTTAGTGAAGGATTGTTGCCTGATCTTGAGTTTGGACGTAGTTTCCTGACGTGAGAAAGGACCGAGACTTCGTCCCGAGAGTCTCTGCGAGCGAACTCGCCGCCGGAGACCCAAAAAACTGTGACGGAGCAGAAATTTAGGAAGTATTTCTATAAAATTCAGCGGGAGCCTCGTGTGAAGTCTCAATTTAATCCCCTGGTAATGATATTTACTTTCAATATCGCCATCAAATTCGGCGGAAATGACTTTTCTCCTCCGACAACCTGTGAAACTAAAAAAGGTGATTTCACAGAAAATGGCTCAACGGCTGAAAGGAGAAGGGCGAGAGAGGAAGAAGTTGAATGGAGAGAGTTATGATACACTTTATATGTATAAATATATATACTGATTTATGTGTAAATATGTGAGACGAGGACAGGAACACAAATTAAGAACTTGTTTCTCGAGGATGTTCTGAGGCGTCATCGTCTTCGGCCTTCTTGCTTCACAATTTTACCGGTTTGAAGTTTAAAAATGAGCTTTTGGGACTTTTAAAGTTCTCTGTGTGTACTTTGGGTGTCTTTAAGTACTTTACTTTTACTACAGTAGGTCTAAAACGGTGTGAATTTGTAGGAAGCGGATGAGTTCATGGCTTGGTGTTGGACCAGCAACTTGTCTTCGTCCTTCATGTCGGTTGAAGAGACGGATGTTTCAGGAGTATTTAAGACCCCGTAAAATATCGACATCATCGTTTACTCTGCAAGTTTAAACTTCTTGTTTGCATTTATAAAGTCAGTCAAGTTTCAGAAGCTAAAATCAGATCATAAAGAGCAGAAATTGACTCTTTTTTTCCAATGTTTATCTTGAACAAATGTCTCAGGACTTTGGATTAATAATTGAACCTTCGTTCGCTTGCAAACCGCCATAAAAAAGCAGCAGACAGGAAGGACAAACAAGGACGCCGCGACGGGGGGGGGGACACATTTTGGAGGCGGGACGCAGTCTTCGGCGCCACAGCGCTCTTAACGGCTTATTAACATGCCAGCTGAGACGGCTCACCGCGAACAAATAATGGAAGCCAAACATGATGGACTACCTACTGTATGCTGTCAACACTGGCTACACATCATCAATCAGCCATCAGCAGCCAGAGAACCAACACAGCTCGCACACGGCAAAAAGCCGCCGCGGCGCGTCTGCCAGGCAAACAGCGGCGGCGAGGCGACGCGTTCGCAAGCCGCGGCTTCACACAAATCAGCCTCCTGAGGCGCAACGACGCAACAACGGGAGGCTAACGACCTTAAAACGACGAGTCACCGCCTTCCTGTTGTTGACTTCTGTTCCTCCGTCAGTACATTCGACCAACATGTGCAAAACGGATTGTTTTATGTATGTTTTACTGCGTTTGTCTGGAAGGACTGAACATATATTTAAGTTTCACAAAATAAATGTGTGGTGGTAGAAGCATTTCTCCAATAAATAAGAGAGTTAGTGTAAAATAAAGGGACAAAACTTAATTCGGTGCAGCAATATGTGATAATTTAACCACAAAGTCGCTGCAACAGGAAGAAAAAACATTGTGACAAGTCAGAAGAACAGATTTAGCACAGCTTCGATTAAAAACACTCAAATTCCAGTTGAATAAAAACGCCTCGCTGCATGATTTCAGCAGGCGTTTCCTGTAAAGGCTGAGCCAGTTCGGTTTAGTTGTTATGAATATAATCTGCGACAATTCAAACACTTTTAGTCAATGAAATTGTGTGTAAACTGGATTTATTGGCCAAAACTCCTCCAAGAATTTGGTCCAGTCCTAAAAGATTCATGCGAATGCGTTCGCCTGGCAGTCGTACCCCCCCTCCGTCGGTAAATTTGACGAACGTGCAAAACGGAGACTTTAATAGATTGTTTTTGTATGCTTTACTGCATTTGACTCGAAGGACTAAACACATATTTAAGTTTCATAAAATAAATGTGTGGCGGTACAAGTATTTCTCCAATAAATAAGAGCGTTAGTGTAAAAAAAAAAGGACAAAACTTAATTCAGTGCAGCAATATGTGATATTTTTACCACAAAGTTGCTGCAGCGGGAAGAAAAAACATTGTGACAAGTCAGAAAAACAGATTTAGCACAGAAGAAATAGCTTCGATTAAAAACACTCGAATTCCAGCTGAATAAAAACACCTCGCTGCATGATTTTAGCAGCGCTTCCTGTAAAGGCCGAGCCAGTTAGGTTAGGTTGTTAAGGATCCAATCTCCTACAATTCAAACACTTTTAGTCAATAAAATTGTGTGTAAACTGGATTTATTGGCCAAAACTCCTCCAAGAATTTGGTCCAATCCTAAAAGATTCATGGTTCGCCTGGCAGTCGCAAAACCTTGCGCGCCTCAGTGAGGTTCAGTTTCCAGCTGTTAGATCAAGTTAAATGTGAACCTAAAGTCTACTTTCCAGCTTCGACCCGAAGTATCGACGGCTCCTCCGATAATTGCTTTCCACCCGCTTTGATTCCGAAACCGGCATCGGGACGGCCTCCCGCCAAGCGCCGGGCGCTCGCCGCCGGTATAAATCACCGCAGATTAACCCGCGAGA
>JASSRZ010000001.1:22841269-22843769 GCA_032164315.1 Malacoctenus gilli
TCCGAGGTACAAATACACGCTTTGGAGACCTTGTGCGGTACTTTCAGAGTCCTTACTCGTCCTGCTGTTTCCTTGGTTCAGCCGCACACTGACGAAGGCTGAGTATTGTTGCCTTTTCATAACACGCGTTGAAGCGAGTCTCCAGGGTCAGTCGGACCACCGTCTAAGCTCTCGCTCGTCGGCGTCGCCAAGACACGGACGTCCGAGTGTGCGAAACAATCCCCGGCTTCGCCGCCGGAATCCTTTCTTCCGCGGCGCCTCGATTGAGACATATGTTGCTCCGGCACTTTTTTCCCCCAACAACAAACTCGTTAGAACCAAGGAATTTTTGGCAGATCGCTGCGGCGCCGAACGGAACGCCGGTGGCGGCCGGCGGTGGAGGAGCGGCGGCGGCGGCGGTGGCGGCGTGAGGGTGGGAGTGTGTGTTTTTTTTTTTCTGTCGCTGGCAGGATTGTAGATGTAAGCAGCTCCTGCTTTCACAGGCGCTGAATGCATGTTGAGCGTCGCCTGGATGAAATTAATCCACGCAGTGTTTCACCGACAAAAGACGGCCAACGTGTGTGTGTGTGTGTGTGTGTGAGTGTGTGTGTGTGTGTTGTTTCTCCCCTCCTGCAGTATACGTGCCGTTCCTTTGTGTAATGAGGCATTGTGTGCTGATAATGTGTATTCAGATGAAGAGCGTTATGAAGGAGGCGTGTGGCCAACGCCACAATCGCTCCAGCAGTGATGGATCGGCGCCGAGCATCCGAGCGGCGGCCGATGCGTTTTATCGACGGCAGATGATCGCGGTCGGCGTGTTTGCCGTTTTCTGACATCTTCTCCTGCGGCGGCGGTTGAAATTCCAACCAAAAAAGCCGAGCCGGGTGGCCGCGTTCGATCCGATCGGCCCGTCTCGCGGCGGCGGCGGCGGCGCTGCAGAAAGGGAAAAACGGAGGCAGCGACGGAGAGGAAGCGGGAGGCGCGTGCAGGCGGCTTTCTGCCGATTAAGTCAGCCATTCATCCTCACCGGAGAACATTTTCACCCCACTTAACAATTTTTACAGTTTAGAAAACACCTGTCATAATACGCTTGTTTCCGCTTGCTGGTGGGTGGACGAAAAAGAGGTGATTAGCAGATAGCTCCAGTTGCACGAGGAGGAGAATGCTTAAATCCGAGGCGCCGCGACGCAAGGTTAATGTTTTTTGCAGGAGGCGGCGGCGGCGGCGGCGGCGGCGGCGGCGATGCTTCGCTCTTGGCAAAGACGTTAACGGCGCTGACGAATGGTGTCGGAATCACTTAGCGCCACATCCTGACACAATGCTGTCACATCGGATAGTTTCAGCGCTGCACTGCCGCGCATTGATTTATCCGCAGGTGCCCCCGTCTTTGAGTGCAGGTGGGGGGGGGGGTTAGGTAGCAACACAGCAGCGCCGCAGAGGGGACTCGGAGGAGGTACAACGTGTACTCCTCGCGAGTACCAGTCCCCGGGCCTATTTTTGTACCTTCAGACCTGCCGGCTGAAGGGATCTAATCCGGTTTAATCTAATCCCGACTGATAAAAGGAGGAAACCAGCCGCTTAGTTAAGTCACTTGATTCCGACCGCTTTTTCATTGCGGCTGCAGTTGATTCAAGGACAATATCAGACCTCTTCATCATGCTGAATGGAGGCTTTTTCTTCCCTTTTCTTTCCCGGGACAATAAATTGGCTCATAATGAGAAATATCCACCGTGTTCGTCCTGAATCGGAACGACGTGTTCGAGAAACTCTTGGAGGAATATTCAGGTGAAAAAACGAGGCGCCGGAGATGAAAATCGAAAGTGTTTTGGTGAAAAAAGTGAGAAAACAGTTATTGTTTTTCGTTAAATTTAGGATTAAAAAACCCAAACAGAAACTGTGTAAACGTGTCACTGAGATCTCGCCGAGTTTCGGTGACTTTTTCTCCGACAATAAAAGGCCCCAAAAGCCTCCGACTGATCTGCAGCGCTTCCTCTGAAATTTTCATGACCGAGACTTTAAGCTTTTAAATAATTCCGCGCTCTTAATTTGAAAGCGGGGGGGGGGGGGCTCGGCAGCAGCTTTGACAGGTCGGACCACGGAGGGAGGAAGATGCTCAACTTTCAGTTTTGGCGTCTCTTGTGGCGAAAACGAAGCCAACGAATCCTCCTGTTTCGTGACATCGATCGGAAATGTTGACGATAACGATCGATTGATCGATCTCGCTCTTCTTCTTCTTCTTCTGTTAAATGCATCGTGTGCTTGTTGATGTGTTTTTCTGCGCAAAATGACCAAGAAGGTCCAATTTTCTTGCCGGTTTGTTTCGTTTCAAGCCGACAAACAAGTTAAATCTCAAACGAATTAGATTCGTAATGATATTTGTTTTGTTGGTGTTTGAAGAAGCGGAAACAATTGTTGCGTCGGCAGTTAATTCGGCGTTGACACGCCGATCGCTTAAGCTCCGGGGGGATAAGGGAGCGCCGCCGACGGGAGAAGCTTCCGGTGGCGGGTTCGGGCGGCGCCG
>JASSRZ010000001.1:22848769-22852288 GCA_032164315.1 Malacoctenus gilli
CTCTCATTTTTGGAGAGAATCCGTCATCACATGGTTAAATTTCTACAAAAAAAATGAAGAAAAAAAAATATTTTCAAAAACATGTTGCAAAAAAAAAGAGAGAGACTTCAGATCATAATTTTACATGTGCTTCAATTGTTAATAAAAGACAAAAAAGCAAAACAAAAACAAGGAAAAAAAACAACAACAAGAACAAGAGACTGTGCTTGTCAGGAGTCCAACTAATTTCCCCGAGGATGATGTTCAATTATTGATACCTGAGATTGTAGTTCATACTGTACATGAATACAAATAAAAATTGCAATTCCTTTTTTTTTTCCAAAGGACTTCCACGGGATCCATTATTCATGGGGAGTTGTCACCGTTTTGCCGTCGCTGTCCCCGTTCGCTCTCCGACGCCGCGCGTTTAAAAAAAGACTCCGACAAAAAGGATTGCGAAGCAGCTCGCAGACTGCTGAATTGAGGAGAAAGAGGAGGCGAAAAGAAAAAAAAAAGGAGTGCTGAAGCTTATTTTATGAGGTCAGAGGAGGGAAGTGGATGTCTTTAAGAGGGGGGGGGGAGGAAGTGCTCTTTCTGCATTATACATGCGGCGCTGGATTCCTTTATCTGATTTGAATCACTCCCATCTGTCTGACAGAATCGTTCGATTCACGCTCGCACAATCGGAGAATTTCCTCACCGACGGCACAATCGGCCCGCGTGACGCACGGAGGCTCCCGCAGAACGCTCCCAGAACATCGTGCCGGCTTCTCTCCGCAAAGCTGAACTCAAAACGACGCGAGGGTTCACGTCCGATTCCCAAAAACGCCTGAAATTTCCAACCTCCTTCCCCAATGTTGCAGCGCTTCTGCCGGGTGGGATGCAAGGGACCAGCTGGAGGCGTCGGCGGGTCCGGATCGTCTCCTTGCGGCGTCCCGGGGGGTCCGTAACCTTTACAATCAGGAGACATTTCTGCCGCCTTCCCACCAAGGTTAATGTGTCTCCAAATGCCAAATGTATTTAACCTTTCGGATAACGTAACGAGGCTTAAAAAAAAGCCCTCCTATACAGCTTATACGCCTGCCAGACGTGTATCTAATCAAACTCTGAAGGCATCAGCATGTCTTCGATTTGTTGTTGCCACATGAAACTTTAAAAAGCTGACGGAACGAGAGCGACGGGCGGCTCCAGAAACATCTAATAAAAGTCGGAAGAGTTGAAACGCTTCAATAAAACTCATTCCGGCTCCAGAAGTACAATTAAAACGTTTTAACGGTTCGCCAGAAGACAAACACTGCCGAGGACGACTGCTGTCACCGATATACTTAGGCAGGGGCCTTCAAAATAAAAGCATGATCTGCTCTTTCAGGAAAGTGAAAAAGCCGCCCTGCAGATGCTCGGCTGCTGCTGCTGCTGCGTTTTGGCTCTTAACACATCGACAGTTCGACGAAGACAAAAAAGACGCCACCTTGGAAAAAAAGAAAGACGGAACGAAAGCCCAACACCGTCCGCTTCGTTTTCGAGGTTTGTTTTTTTTCCCTTATTGAAAACATCGCTCGCTGTTGTCGGCCAGTCGATATCGAGTGTTAGATGTTGGTGTAGCGGCGCCGCGTTAGAGTACGGCATAAAAAAAAAAAACCCGAACGAGCAGATAAAAGGCAAAACAGGAGCTTTCAGGGGGAATAATGGAAACATCAGAGGTCGCGTTGTCGTGACCGCGTCGCCACAGAGAACAGGTGAAAAGAAATGCGCTAATAGGAGGCAGCAAGGCCTGTTCAAGCTCATTATGGCGCTACACGCAACCAGCAGGTGAGACGCCGCCTGATGGCTCCAGCCGGTGACGCCGTCGGTCAATAGAAACCCGCCGATATCCAGGAAGTATGTTGCCAAATAAAAATATCTCCCTCACAGCTGTTATTTAAGAAATAACAAGTCACTGGATCAATTTGTGGGGAACGAACCTCCATTATTCATCATTTTGCCACCTTAAAATGTATTTTTAGGCGCGTTTAACCAAAATCGGGTCATGCAGAGATTTTAATCCAACAAATAAGCGGACAAAAAGTGTTTATTTCATTAATTTCAGGAGGAGACAAAGGTAAAAAAAAATATATAAACGGCGAATTATAAAGTTGCTCTAATTGGTGATTTAGAACCACAAAACTGCATTAAAAAAAAACTGCAGTCTGCAGTGATTATTGAGCAGCGCAACTATTAGCTGCAGCCATCGCAGCATATTTGCTCCAGTGTTTGCTGCACCATTAACTGCATTATTATCTGCACCGTTCGCTGCATTGTGAGCTCAACTGTTGGCTGCTTTCATTGTTTTGTTGGCTTCACCGTCATCTGCTGCCAATTATGTCACGATAAAGTTAGATCTCAAAACTCGGATGAGTTGAACTCAAGAAAAAACATGTAATTCGGAAATTCGTCCACGTGTGTGCTGGTCGGACGTGAATGTGCGTGTTTATGGGGTCCACGGAAGGACAAAAAAGACGACACTTTCCTTTCTGTAATTAAGTCGAACGTACTCCGCCGGTTTGCGTGTCAGCAGATAAACCGCGTGGAACGACCCGATATCAGAGCGCCGGCGCCGGCGAGTTTGCCGTGACAGCTCTGGTAATTAGAGGCTACTTTTTCCCCGACAGGTGACTTTGGAGCGAGCGCGGCGCAGCTACGGTTTGGCGGCGCACTCGTCTGATGGAGGACTTTACATCTCCGGGAAACATTCTCCCTCAGGCTGCCTGCGGGGACGCGTTTTCACACGTTTCCTGCAACACTCAGTGTGAAAGTCTGACTTTCGTCATGTGCGCAGTGTTCTTTTCCTAATGAAGAGCAGAAGGCAATAATACATGAAGCGCACAAAGCGGGGGAGGGAGGGAGCGGGGGAGGGCGACTTTTAATCTGAAAAGTCTCCTTTTTTTAGAAACGCCATCATAATTGTTTTCACAGCCACGACTTCACTTGCGGCCGGCGCCGATGGCGCTTCGGGCCCCGTTTTCGTCGTGGGCACGGTGACAAAAGCCGTTTTATACTTGCGCATAATTCGCTGCCTTGTTTGTGGCCTTTCAGGCCACGTCGCACAAGTTAAAAGGGCGCCGACGCACAGGCCGGGCGGAAAAGAGAAAGAAGCGGTGGCGATAAAAAAACAAGACATGAGGTCGCAGGAAGCGATGACCAACTGGTTTTTGATCAATAAATGGAAAGCGGACGTTGATTGAAGCAGTGGTCCCCAACCGTTTTTGTACCCGGGACCACTTTTTCAAGGACCGGGTAGGGGTGTGAAGGTTCCAATAACAAAGACCTTAACCATTATATTCAGTATGCAATCTGAATGCAACAACTACATTATCTATTAGGCAGTTTCATAAACGATTACACTATAATACCAACTCACCAATCAGTTGAATCAGTGGGAGCCCTGGGCTTGTTTTCCTGCAACTAGATGGTCCCATCTCGGGTCGATGGGAGACGGTGACACTCCAACTGTATTCCTTATATCCAGTCGACTCCGTAGTCTTGTTTTGGTTGCTGTCACTG
>JASSRZ010000001.1:22883381-22905779 GCA_032164315.1 Malacoctenus gilli
GCGGCGGCGGCGGCCCCAAGCCGATCTGAAACACGGCTCCTCTGAGGCAAACGCTGACGCCAGTATAGTATTTTATGACAGGCATAAAGCTGCGGCACCAAAGCAAACAGCTGTGTTGTTTTACAGTCGCGGTTACGGCATCACTAGAGAGCGTCGGCTCAACCCGGAGGACAAAAACTATCTAAGAAATCAAGAAATGTTCACTTATCAAAGTGCATGACTAACAAGCCCGAGCTGCGCACAAACACTGACGTGCGGGGACACCCGGGCTGCCTGCTATTGACGAGCAGCTCCCCTCTGTAATTGCAGTGGCGGGTGGGTGGTTTTTTTCTGGGTTGCTCTACAAAGGGAAGGAGGCACAGACGCGACGATGACTTTGTTGCAGCTGCCGCGTACACCGAAATAATTTTGGTGTATGAAAGGTCATCAGAACAACAGCTTATATCTTTAGTTTCTGCCCAAACTAAAGCCACCAATGCATCGCTGACATTTGGCGTCCGCTTTATGAGAGAAAGGTCAATGGTTTTTTCACCGAGACGCACACAAACACACCCCAAGCCACTTTTCGGATAATGCTGTGTTTCTATACACACACAACTGCCGTACAGTAGCACTGAACTGCAGCTGAACATCCATAAAAGTCAGCAGCTCCGCACCCCGTCTGAGATAAAGGACCGCGAACACAGAAACTGCCGTTCAGTACGGCAAATATAAAAACTCAACTGCGGAACAGAAAATATGCAGTTTAACAGGCGGTCTGTTGAGCGAGCACATCCAGCTGAATGCTGCCTCAGTTTCTCCCCATGGAAATAAAAAAAGGGCGAGCGAGACGCAGCCTTCAGCTCGGCACACGTGGAAAGACGTGACATTGACTTTTAGAGATGTTTAGCTGCGGTTCAGTCGGAGCTCAA
The DNA here is from genome assembly GCA_032164315.1 of Malacoctenus gilli. Classification (NCBI taxonomy): domain Eukaryota; kingdom Metazoa; phylum Chordata; class Actinopteri; order Blenniiformes; family Labrisomidae; genus Malacoctenus; species Malacoctenus gilli. Next base: position 22,884,293 of record JASSRZ010000001.1, read on the forward strand.
CGCTGACTGAGCTGCGAAAGCCGCGGCGAAGACAAACTGAACTCGGGGTGACGGAAAAATACGGAGGAAAAGAAACCCGAAGTCACTTCGAGGGCTCGTTATCATGTTGGTGACGAATTTGTGAAAACTGAATGACCACACGATAGATGTGTGTCACAAGTTGTGAAGAGACGAACGTAAAGTGACATAAATGAAGTCACAGAACTGAAGAGGAAGACTTTTACTCGCAGATTTGGACGTTCTCGCTTTGTCCTTGAATATCGCCCACGTTTGTGCTCGTCAAGACGTTCACCACTTCACCCACGGGAACTGTTGCCAAGTGCTCGCACACCGTTGGGATTGACTTCGGGTTCAAGGACACGGAATGGGGATTGAACCAGCAACCCCTGAGCCACAGCCGCCCGAGATTGTGATCCAAACCAAAAATAAATGATCGTTTTGCTCTCATATCCGGGTTCGTTTGTGTTGCGTCACTGTGCAGCAGGGGCGGAGCAAAGGAAACTTCAGGGTCACAGTGACGTTTGGTCTCTTTATTTCCTTTATTTGAGGCCTGAGAACTTAGATTTAATTACACAGACCAGAATATAGATGTAATCCCGTGGCGTATCTCATTTAACCGTTTCAGGCTCGCCATCGCTGGGGCGGAGACAGACAAATCTAAACCCGCCACTCGACCTGTCGTGTATTTTAATCCTGTCCGCTATACACATTGCGAGAAAACGGACGACCAGTACATCGCTTGTGGAATGATCGACCAGTTTTAACATCAGGTCCTCCATTGTTGCAGTGTGTGTGTTGGACTTTGAATGGTAAACACACACAAACACACACACACCAAGTGAGGACGATTAATGTCAAATTAATGGTGTGAAAACACCTTCAGGTTTAAATCTCATGGTCTGATATAGAAACTCCGCCAATCAGATCACAGATGGAGCGAGCGCACAAATGTGCCGCCATCGAAGCTCCGCCCCCTCGCACACAGAGTCTAATCCGTCCCAGGACGACGCGGACCTGCGAGAGTGAACGCCGCACGGCTCCCTTGCTCCCGTCATAATCCGCGGGCCACATGTCTGAGGTTAGTGTGGATTTAAACAGGTCCAACATTCACTGCCGCTCTCTCCATCCTGAGTCGGCGTCACCATTAGGTTAATGGTGTTCGGCGCGTGTGCACACTAAAAAATGGATTTGGGATCCATTAGCTTATTAGGCGCAAAATGACATTATCTCCCCTCAATGTGAACGCCGCCGCCGCCGCAGCGACTCAGAGATAAATCACACTGTGGCAACGCCTCCCCCTTACCCCCCCTCTCCGATCTGTCAATCAATCCTCTTATCAGTGTGTGCGCCCCCCCCGGAGGGATTGAAGTCACCCATTCATTGCGCGAGGGGACGTGCTGAGCCGTGCGGCGTGTTTGTGGAGGGATTAACTCCAAATGAGAGATATTTTGAAGGAAACGCCGCAATAGAGATGAAAGTATCGTCGGAGTCGCTAGAAGGACTATTGACTGTACTCCTGCTCTTATTGGCTTCGACCTTGCAAGTCATCAGGCGCTGATATGAAACCGGTAGAGGATCAAATATTTATTTTTGACTTTGTTTTGTCTTTCAACAAAAGTACTATGAAGATTCAGCTCACTTCATGCTTTTTTTTAGTCATTTCCAGGTAACATTGGGACGTTTTCGGCTGTTTTTTCAAGTTAAAAAGTTCCAGGATCAAATATAATTTACCTTTATTTCACTAATTATTGGTTTACAACACTATTTTGGTCCAAATTAAGGCTGAGGGCCTTCCTGATCTACTCTCACCAGAAAACAAAAGAAGTTCCTTTAAAAATAAAAGCTTTCTTTGAAATATACATCCTTATCCTCAATGCCACAGAAAGGTGAAAGCTCAGGCCCTCCTGTAATCTCTGGCACGACCACAAGGGGGTCTCAGACCTCAGGTTGGGAACCAGCGGTGGAGCGAATTGAACACACAATTGGAAAAGTTGCAATCTGTGGGAAAACATTCCTGAGATCAGCCTTCAATCTTCAGCACTCGACCTGCCAAAACGTTCCGAGTGAGTCTGAACACCAGCAGCCGCGAAAACTCTCAGCCTTCAAAATAAAAGCAGGAGAGCCTTTTCCCAGGTCGGCTGTGGCCTGGAGAAGGCCGGCCTAATTTGGACGGCCTCAGAGTTCCAGCGGGCCACCGCGGTGATCTCTGCCGCTCCCTGGAGGGGATCCTGCAGCTCCGCTTGCGAACCGCTGATCCAAATCAACCTTTTCTTCCTTCCCTGGAGCCCCTCAAATTGCCTCTGAGAAAGGCGGAGGGGCCCGGCACTTGATCTCTGACGCGCTCCGGCTCCGGCTGCCAACTTCAACACTTCAACCCGTGCGATTAATCGCAAGGACTTCAACGTGTTCATATTTTAAGCGATTAATCGCGGGATCCACACGTGTTCTCTCTGCAGGTCTCTTCTCGGGCCTAAAAAGAGTCGCATCAGAGATTTCTTGAACGCGGGAATCTAATTTTTGACAAGCTGGGCGCAGGCAACGCCTCGGGCCCTGAAAGTGGTCCTCAAGTCGGAACCAGTGATCTGAATGATGAGTCACCCAATCTGCGAGGAGCAGCACCCCGAAAAGAGTCTGCGGGAGCGATAAGAAAATAGTTCTTGCAGATTCTATCGGTGACATTTTCTGACTGCAGGCGCTTCTGGCTGCAGATTTATTATTTACATTTGGCAGACGGAAAACCCTGAAACTTCCAGTGTGGCCTTGGGAGGCTGCGTGAGGAATGGAACGGCGCGTCTCCGAAGGGTTAGCTCCCCTCCAAATTGGAAAGTCTCTCCTCCTCGCTTCATTATCACGTTTGCTCTTTGTGTCGGCTCGGAGGCTAATTAAGAGGGGACAGGGAGAGCCGGAGAACAAGACCCCACTGATGGAAATCAAATGAGAAGGACAGGAACGGCAGAATGGAGGAATAATCGCTCGTCTGATGAACGCTTACAGTGCCCTTGATGAACAGCTCCAGTGCCTTCCGACAACGGGTGAGAGGCGAGCCAGACGAGTGCCAGGGACGAGCTACACTTTGTTCTTATTAAAAACAAGAGAGAGGGAAAGGGAAGGAATAAGCCGAGTGGACGACCGACTCAAACTGAGTCGAATGGGCCTAATTTACTGGCCGCAGTCTGCCGCGGCCCCGTCTGCCTCCGACAGACCACGCGGCACAAATTAACTCGCCAAAATTCATTCCTTCTCCTTTCTGTTCATTCGCTCTGCTGCGGCTGGAGGAGCCACAGACCAGTGAGCGGTTCCCATTCGGGCTGGCAACCAACGAACCACTTTTGCTGAATCTTTCATGCACTCAAATGGAATATTTTTGGAATAAGAGCCAAAATAATGACACTTTTGGATTTTTTAAGGAATTTATTATTATTATTATTATCATTATTATTATTATTTCAGTATTTTTAATTCTCTATTTTATTTTGTTTTTTTCTGTATTTAAATTTTTTTGTATTTGTTTTAATGAAAAAATACACGTTTGTTTTCTTTATTCAGAAAATAAATAATAACAATCAACACTTGACAGAAGCTTTTTGCTTCGTCCCGATTCGTCTCCATTTCCCATAAAGTGTTAAATATTAGTTGTTAATCATTTTCTGTTTAATTAATGTAAATGAAGTCTAAATGATCAAAAAGTATATTTAAAAACAAAAAACTCGACTTCTCTTTTTGAGGTGAGACTTATTTTATCAGTCGCCTGAAACACGTCAATCAAATCAACCGAGTATAAAAAATTCAGTTCATCATCTGAACTCGAAGCAAAAGCAAAAGAAGAAAAGCGAGAACGTCTGTTTGGTTATTTTAAGGCTTCTGATATTATTCGTTACAAATCTTGAAAGTGACTCATGAATTCAGTTTGACAAGATTGACATATAAGCAACATAATGTCAGCCAATCCCGTCCTCCGTGCGGCTCGGCGGCCCAATCGGAGGCTCCCGTCGGCCCGTCCGCCGCCGTGAACCGACTGGAGGAGTTCAATCCGTCACTTTGACTTTGCCTCGGATGCTTTGTGACAAGTGACCTTGCGAAATGGCTTTTGTCAACATCTCCGCATCGTAATTCATGCTAAACGTCGGAGCTCCGTCTGTGCCAGTGCGGCATCATTCAAATTGGTCACCTAATCTAATACAAAAGTCCACTTTATTAGATAAACTGTGTCTCAAGCCGTGTCTGAATGGAATAAATTCTCCGGAGCGAAAAAAAGAAAGTCGGATCATAAGTGGAAGAACTCTTTTCTTCCCTGTTAGAGGACACTACTTTAGATGTTTTTTAGCTGGAAATCAGACACAGGCGACTGGTCATGTTACAACCCCCCCCACCACCACCACCACCACCACCACCACCACCACCCTTCCTACAGGCTCGACTGCGGCTCCATTTAATTACCATGTAGATGAATGTGCCCGTTTCCATCCATCCAAGCATTCCTAAACATGATAAAAACCCAATCATGCCGAGAGCTTGGCCAGTCCATTTTAAAAATCTCTATTCACTCATCCTCTGATTTGATAATGACAGGGTGGGGAAGGTGGGGGGGGCACGGGAGAGTGCAGCCGAGGCGGGGGAAGGAGGCGGGGGGGAGACGCCCAGGTAGGGGCTCGCAGCGAATGGCGAGACACAATGGCCACGTACTGCGCTGATTTGATTGGGGACTTGAAAGGTGGGGGGTGAGGGTGGGGGTGGCAGTCACGTGGGGGATTCGTTTCCTAGTTGAAATGTGGGAGGCAGAAAGAGGTGATTTGTCATCGAGGCACAAAGGCAACGAGCAAAAAAAAAAAAAGAAGATACAAAGCGGCGGCTTTTGTGCGCCGTCGAAAAAAATGTTCGCCCTCTTCTGAGGGGAAAAAAAAGCCCCCAACAAACGTGGCGAGCCGGTTGGATTGGTGTCAGCAGCTTGTTTACTGCACTCGTACAATCGCACTATCAATAGATCTTCTTTGTAGGTATTCTTTCGAGTCCGTTTGAAACGCCTCTCAACAGAAAAACACGCGGCGTCCGATGAATGGAGGGGCTGTCACGGAAGACACAAAGCGCCGGCGAAACGTGGGGTTTTACACGAGAGGCAATTCGCGCTGTCACGTGACGCGCCAGGCGCCAGGAAGGGCTGACAGGAAAATGTGGAAAATGATGCTTAATGCATGTGCACGCCGGCGCCAATTTGGCGACTTCCTCGCCTAATCTGGCGCCTTTTCGAATCCCCCTGGCACGAGCGACCAGCGACAAAACTAGCGACTTTTTCGGGTGTTTTGAAGACTCAGACGTGACGGTTTCGCAGCGTTGCATTCACTGTCGCTACGTGATTTGGATCACCTGTCCGAGTTGGCAACACTGCAAACAAGTAACCCTCAGAAATCAATTCGGCAAAAATGTACGTTTTTCTGTTATCTACAAGTAATTCCTATTTATCTTGCCTTTTAGACGTCACCTTTATGAAAATGTTTGACTTATGATGCAAATTTTAGTTATTATAAATAAAATTATTCATGTAGATGATCTTTGTTGCTGAATAAGAAAAAGAAGAAGAAATAAAAACAGCTGCTGTGTAATTCCTTGCCAATGTTGGAGCGTGGACATGTTGTGTGATTCATAGCAGCTTGGCAAGCGGACAAGACCACTTTATGTAATCTCTGCATGTGTGGACGAAGGGACTTGGAAAAAACGCAGATCTGACGGCGTTCGGAATACTTTGACGTTCCCTAAAGGAGGAAGGGAAGGCAGACGTCTTCCTTCCGAATGCTGCCGATGAGCGGCGCCATTCTCCTCCACAGTGGCCTCGTTTGCTTTTTCTCAGCCGAGATGAGTTTCGTTTATCTCCATGCTTACATTCAAAACCCACACTAAACGTAGAGGACGAGTAGATTTGTCACCCAAAAAGGGTTAAAGAATATTCTCCACACGTAACACATGAAGATTTTGTATTTTCTTAATACGTGGAGCTGTAAATGTGGCCGTCAGATGGTTCTGGAATCTTACAGGAAGCGCTTGATTCTGTAACGACACGACCACAGTTGCTTCTTCAAGCCTAATTTTGTCGACTTTGTGGCTGGAGCTCAGCCAGTCCGACAGAAAGCCTCCTGAAGGATGAGAGCATTTGGATCGGGTCTTTTTTTGGTTGGTTGTTCTTTTAGCTTCTTTTTACTTGAAGGTGAAAAAAAAAAAACCTGAGGCAAAGAATCGAGTGTCTTTAACACAAAAAAGAAAAAATATCGTTTGCGTCGCTTCGCTGAAACTTATTTGACCGCTGCGTCTCTGTAATTAAAAATTGTAGTAATTGAAAAGTCATAAAACGCATGGGGAGGGTGTTAGCTGCTATGAGCACACATCAGCTGCTCATAAGTATATTTCAAAGCATCCTTCATAACAAAAACAATAAAAAAAAGTATATAAATGAAGAAATAAATAAGTTGCAAAAAGCTGAAAAATAACAGAAAACCTTTTTTGCTTCAGCTTGTCTCATCTGAAACAAATCACAGGTTAATTATCTATTTATTTTTAATGTGATATCTATTCAGAGGCAAAAAAAACAAACAACAAACCAACAGTTCATTAAGGTGTTTCAGGTGTTTGTGAGGATCTCTTTTCTGTGTTTTTTCCGAATGCAAATGTGTGAAATTTATCACCACAACACAAAGCAGACAGATGAAAACGGAGAGGAAAAGTTGTTTATGCAAGTCCCTATTTATCTCAGTTTGCTGTGATGTCATCCTCAAGCGAAACAGAAAACCCAGAAACTTCACCGACGCAACGAAGAAAATGTCCTTAAATTATCCCGACATACGCAGAACAAAGCAGAGCGGCGTTAAAGAGCCAAATTACAGCGAACAAGATTTTTACTGTCCTCCAGCTCATAATGATCATCATTCATCCGGGAGTGAACGACAGGTTTGATCGGCATTAACGACTTTACGGCGACTTCGCCAGGAGCTGATGTGTCGAGCGTTTAAACCGCCATTCTTAAAACCTGCACTGCGAGATTTAAAAACCCGCTTATCTCCCGGCAGAAAGTGGGCCGTTCGAGCTGAAAAAGTGGCCCCGAATTAGCCGGGAAACGGGAATAGAGACGGGAAATGGAAAAACCCTAATGGGAAGTAGAACAACAGCCACTAACAATCAACCCCAGCAAACAATAAAAACAAGAGTCGCAGCGTTTGTGCGAGTGAGGGAAGGAGGCCGAGCGGAGGTGAACTGCAGCTGGTGTGTATGCTTATATACGTGGCGGCGGCGGCGGCGGCCCGGCTTTGTCATTAAGCCACAGCGGGAGGCTTCTTTCCACTGACGCAGCAGCTCTGGATCGCCGCACCGACGCCGTAAAGATTTTCTGTTTACAGAGTCACTTCTGCTTTGAGGTAAAATATGAGGGTTTGTAATTTATTGCTTCATTTGCTGGTCGCATCAGTGCGACCTGCAGACCGCTCCCCCCCTCGCACAGTTCCTGGAGACTGCAGTCAGCTTCAGCTAAGTAACCTGGTATGTGTGGAACCGTTTATCAACAGCAACATACGGCTTAAACCGAGTTTCATGATTATATGTTTAAAGCACCTAAACGCCTCATCTCTCAGGGGAAACAAAACACTTAAATCAACCCATGAAAGACGAAAACTATCAGTTCTTATCTGGATTTTCGAGCAGAAAACATTGATATATTGTCCAGATATTCTTTAGTCAAACATCTGCCAGCACAGATTTTCTTGTGAACGCTCTCCAGACTGAGGGTCTTAACTGATCCTTCAGATATTTCGCATTCAAACGTCACTGGTTTGAAGACAAAGCTTTTAATTCCTTCGGCACTCTGCTGATTATCAATGCTGTCGTTGATGAGCTACTCGGGTGCTTTTCTATTTAAGTGGCTGGAGTGTACTTGAGAACGCTCTTCAGGCTGCAGTTTGTAACGGATCCCCTTGGAGATTTTGCACACATTAAAACCGGTTAAAGTAGGAGTTTCAAACAGTTTGGAGTCCAGGGGGCAACTAGCAGCCCGATTACATATCTGGTGGGCCCGATCAGTTTCATCATCGCATCTAATACCAATTAAAGATGATCACAAAAGGTTTTCTTTCAGTTATACGAGAAGAAGTGCACCTATATTCTGAAAACAGCGACATTTAGAGCAAGCTAACACTCACTGATCTCTTGCCACACCACATTACTGCCACCTGCTGGTCAGTTGCGGTGAAACCTGTTGTGTCAGCCTGTAAGATTTGCTCCGAAAGGCCAACTCGCCTGTTTGAGGCCCTCTTGCGGCCACATGTTTGACCTCCTCAGTTGGAGGATGAAGTTGATAACTACCGGTGCAGTCAGGTTGGCTTCCAGTCGGACTGAGTCACCGGTTATGGCGTCATCTTCGACCGAACCCGTACAAAGATCGCAGTTACCAGATTCCACCGAGGTGAATGTTTCATTTCATCGAAAATCCTGTGCTTCCATTTCACGTCGATACAAGAGCAAATATCCCATAAAGTCGCTCTGAGAAGGGCCAACAATGAAAGACAGCATGGCGAGTATTCGCTGGCATCGGGGCAGAGTGGGGTTTTTTTTTCCGCCTGGAACATGTTGAAAAACTTCTGTTCAGTTTTTTTTTTGTTTGTTTTTCGTTCCACTCGGACGCCTTGTCGTCGTATTAGATGGCTCGCCTCTCTCCTCTCATCCAAGAGGAAAAAAAATAGAAGAATGGTTGATTGCTTTGGGGCGGGCAAAGTCCCACAGAGTAGCTCAATTATTGACTTTGCTAAGTCAACCTTTAACGTACAAATCCTGCTCAGACTGGTGTCCTTGCGGTGGCCGGGGGCCCGCTGAAGACGCGCGTCGGGCTCACAGTCCAGCAGACATTAATTCCTCTCAATCTTCACACTCAATTTAGTCTTGAATGTTCCTGCCAATATGGCTGAGCCTCGGAATTAGAAGTGGTAAATTATACAAATAACCCCTTAATAGCACGCCGTGCCCGAATGAAGTGAACCCGCCAACATGGCAGCGATTTGCAGCGTGGCAAGCGAGCTGGAAGGGCAAGTGCAATCATGTCGGAACACGTGCTCGGCGAGGAGACCGCGGCGGGATAATGAGGATCGCTGCGCACGACACCCGAGTCGCCACAGCGTGTATTTGTTTGTCATCATTTCAGACTCGCCGTCCTCCCGAGCCGGCCTGAACTGTTTGCCGGGGAGCGCCAGAGAATTAACGAGACGGAGCACCCGCGACAGAAATCAATCCGGCGACTCGATTTCACCGCCCGACGGTGTCGGGACGAGCGATGGGGGAAATATGAGAAGCCCCGATCTCAAACCGAGAGAAAATCTGGGTCACAAACACACCGAGATGCACTGTCAATAGGACACTGAGCGAAAATGAGGGCCCAAATTTATTGCTATCTGGGTTTTACTGTGTTATTTGTGATTATTTGCTTTTTTCCCCCCAACACAGAGCTTTTTTGTTATCATTTTTATCAATATTAAGATTAGTAGCAATCTAAAGAATAGAATAGAATAGAATAGAATAGAATAGAATAGAATAGATCTTTATTGATCCCCCATTGGTGGAAATTTGTATGCCACAGCAGCATTAAAAAAAAACCCACAAACAATAAGGAAAATGGAAATAATTAAGGATTTTTTTAAAAAATACAATTAAATTAAAATTTTAGAAAAATATAAAAAAATCCACCAATATAAAAAATACAAAAATTATATTATTATTATTATTATTATTATTATTATTATTATTATTATTATTATCTAAAAACCTTCAGTCAAGAAAACCCTGCTAGACAATCATATGTTCAACCTAAGATATTCTACTCGTGTGGTGTGCACCTGCAATAAAGTAAACTTCGATACAAGCAACCCGACCCTCTCCAGTGACTTCAAGCAGTGTAAAAGTACCTCGAACGACTTATTCTAAGGCAGGGCTACAGCCGTAAAACTACAGTTTTTGAAACAATCGATCAGTCAACAAACACCTGGCTCCCTCTCGTCCACACGGGGACATTCAGCAAATCTGAGGGCGTCAATATCATCCACCTTTGAGGGTTTTTCAACTGGTCCTTACAAGACCTGCACCACAAGTGGGCAGCAAACCGTAGGCTTTAAACTTTTCCACGTTAATGAACACACAAAGGTTGCGTGCCGGCATATTCGTGGCCAGAATACATGCAGTACTGATGCCGAATACTCTCCCCGACGATGTGACGGCGATAACTGAGTTGATACATAAACAAGAGGGTGGAGGGGAATCGCTCGACTTTTTAGCATTGAGCTTGATGTCGAGAAGCTTTCTGTGGCGCAAACAGAACGAGAGCAGCAGAACAACAGGGCACGATGGCAAGGAGGCATGAACTGCTTTAGTCATTGTCACGCACACATGCACACAACTGTACGACAACCCCAAGAGTCACCTTTTAACTGTGGCGTCTGAACAGTCTGTTGTGGCTTGAATGCAGCTGCACAAACAGATGAGATGTGATTACAAGGAAGGAAGGGGGACACGCCTGAGCTAATTGGGCCATTTTATCTTGGTGCACAGAAATCTGTGCGAAAACTGTGTGGATGCAGAGCGTCTAAAAATCCAGCTCAGATCATTTCAGGGAAGCGTCAAAATTCTAACAAAGATGAGTAATTTTACCATTTTGGTCAGAGTCGTGAAAGCCAAAACTAAACACCAGGGGGCAGCAAACACATCGAACGCAAGTAAGTTCAAGCTGGCGAGCTTATAAACACAGATCTGTGAAATTTTGTTTTTCTGTAGACGATTTTAATATAGAACTGTGTTTCTCTGAAGAAAAGGACAACTGGCTGGAACAACGCATAATGTCACTGGTCTAAGAAACTAAGATAATTGTTGTACTTGTGGCAACACTGAAGCAGAAACTCAGGAAACAAAGTGATCAGATGACACTCGTGTGCAAAATGAAAATAGGAACCACATGGCAGTAAAATGCATGAGGTAGAGTCGTGTGTCTCGCCTGCATTTTCAGCTGTTGTCAGTTGCTCCTTTGACAGGTGGTAACCGTCGCGCTGGGAAGCGAGTGTCTGCCAGGGCGACGATCAACCGCGTCCTGCCGACACGCAAAAGAACAAACCACGTTTGAACGCGACAAGCTGGTCTCGTTACATGCCGTAATTAACGAGTTGCTGCTGATGGCCAGAGAATATAGAGCGGGGAACCAGGTGAGTTCGGCCTAAGTGCAGCTGGAGATGTTTGCCGCCGCCACCGGAGTTCGCGTTCGGCGCAGACGTCTGGTGTCAGACGTGGCGTCAACACAAACTTAAGCTGTGGAGTGGCGATAATAAACTCCCCCCGGGGACCCTCAAATTCGGCGCCCACAGGTGAGGGCGGGGTCTGTGAGACGAAGCGGCGTGAAGTTCGTCTGCAGCAGAGTGAGCAAATTGCCCGGCGGCACGAACCGCCTCGTGGCCGTTCCTCCCGCTGGGGAACTTAAATCACTCGGGGAATATGAATTTCTTTTTCTATCTGGGTGAGGAGGAGAAATCTAAACTCCGCGCTGCACCAGATATGCAGCGGGGATGCCGCAGCTTCACGGGAGATAATTATGAACTTAAACACATTAAAAAAAAATTACATTGTGGCAGAAAATCTTCTTGTGAACGCCAGCGATAAGCTGCAGATGACCAACCGGAACACGGATATGAAGCCAACAAAGGGTGCGGGCGGAATAAAGTCGCCGCGGAAAAGGTAGAACAGGACGCCGCGGTCGAGATGTAATTAAGATATGAAGAGCAGTATGGAAATGTATCACATAAACCCATTTAGGTCAAATTAAATTATTCTGCACAGGTCACTGTGCGCGTGGACGGAGCGAGGACACCTTCCGAATGTGATACTAGGAAAACGGGAAGCGAGTCTTCCCATGTTGGGAACTGTAGCGCCGCCACCAAAACGAGAGACACCATTTCTGACAGCAAATCGTGATCGACTTTGAAGTCGTCCATTGTACAGAAATGGCAAAAATGTATTATTAATTAGGAAGAAACAGGAAGGAAAGGTATTTATCATAATATTTTGGGGGTTAATTCGTTTAAAGGATGAAAAACTCCCCGAGGTCTTACTGTGGACAAACAAACTTTGACCGATCAGTTCGTTTTTTTGACGTTTTACTAAATATTGCTGCCACAGTGTTCGTTTATAGTCAGTGCAAAAAAAGTACAGGTTTTTCCAGACATAATGAATGATCGTGACTCATAATCGCGATTATAATATTGATCAAAATGATCTCGTTTGTTATTTTGGTCACAATCGTGCAGCCCGACTGACGAGGGTCTGAATTAAAGCCACTTCAACAACCAAAAAGTGTGAAGCTATTTGAAAAGCCGGCACGATGGCATGGAGGCATGAACTGCTTTAGTCATTGTCACGCACAAATACACACAAGTGTACAACAACTCCAAGAGTCGCCTTTTAACCGTGGAGTCTGAACTTACTTCCACTTTCACCAGTTTATCTGTTGTGGCTTGATCGCAGCTGCACAAACAGATGACATGTGATTACAAGGAAGGAAGGGGGACACGCCTGAGCTAATTGGGCCGTTTTTATCTTGGTGCACAGAAATGCCAAAACTGTGTGGATGTTCCAACTTTCCGAAGACATACAGCAGGTATGTCGTACGTGTGGACCGCCGGCGAAATCCGGCCCAGCAGAGGGTCTGAAATTCCAGCTCAGATCATTTCAGGGAAGCGTCAAAATTCCAACAAACCTCTGTTGCTAATTGAAAGATGAGTAATTTTACCATTTTGGTCGGTTAAGCTATTTGAAAAGCTCGATGTGAAAATATTAGAGACTCTTTCTCTTTCGTAATACAGACAATTTTGGACTTTTGTGGACATGTTTTCTTGGAAAATCGGCGAACCGGAAAAGGACCGATCAACATTTCTTTCCGCCACACCTACACCAATTAAATTGTTTACTGACGGAGGGCGCACGCTCCATTTTCAGATGCGGCGGAGACTCCTCAGAGTCAGACCATCGACAGAGACGTGACGGTCAGCTGCAACAGAGACGAACATCAGCAACCCCAACACTGAGGCTGAAATGGAACTTAACCAAGCCGCGTGTGGTAGGCGTCTAAACTTATCTTGTCTTTCGGGACTGTAACTGTTTCAACTTCACCCGACAGGAAATATTTTTCAATTGCTTCCACTGACCTAAAAAAAATCTGCCGCAATCGAATCTTTCATCGCAAAATGGCGAGGTAAAGATTGCTGAATGCAGACTTTTCTTTAGCAGTTTACATCTTGATGTGATTCTCCAACAGGTGCTGTGGGGAAGCAGGAGCTCAGGATTGTGCTGGCTGGTATAACTGGATCTGGAAAGAGTCACACAGGAAACACGCTGTTGAGAATGACGGCGTTCCACACTGACTACTCCACGGAGTCAGTGACCTCAGTGTGTCAGAAGGAAACAGCAGAGTTTGAAGGTCAGAGCCTGGCTGTCATCGATACTCCAGGCGTGTTTGACACAAACCTGACTCAGGAGCAAGTGATTCGAGAGATCGCCAGATGCGTATCGTTCGCCGCTCCTGGCCCGCACGTCTTCCTGGTGGTGAACCAGCCCAACAGGTTCAAAAGAGACGAAGGCGAGACTTTGAAAATCATCAAGCAGCTGTTTGGAGAAGCAGCAGCCCAGTACACCATCGCCCTCTTCACCCATGGAGACGACCTGGAGTACCACGGGAGGTCCTTGGAAGAGCTGATTAATAGAAATAGAGAACTGGCTTCATTTGTCCATCAGTGTGGCGGAGGATATCACGTCTTGAACAACCGAAACCGAGAACCACAACAAGTCCGAGAGCTGCTGAACAAGATCAACCGAATGGTTTCCAGGAACCGAGGAACATACTACACCAACGAGACTCTGCAGGAAGCCGAGACGGCCATCAGAGAGGAGATCGAGAAGCTTCGTCGAGAGAATAAAGAGCTGAGATACGCGGAAGCTCGACGTCAAGCCGAAAAAGAAAACAGCTTCATTCAGAGGATCTTACACACTGTTGGGACGTTCCTAAGAGAAGCCGCTGTTCCACTGGGAGCTGCGGCAGGGCAAATAATTGCCTCGCTGGCGCAAAGATCATGCAGTATACAGTAAAATCAAACGGTCATAATCTGCTTGCTACAAAAAACACCACGAAACAATCAGGTGTAATGAAATCTATTCTACTTCCCACTCTTCGCTGAAACCTTATCATGAGACGATTTCTGCAGGCATCGAGAGGAAGTGTTTCTTATCTAGCCAGCCATCATCGTCATCAGTTATTCTACACGTCATCAATAAACACTTTTATCCAAAGCTACTTGTTGATTCAAAGTTTCAGTCGATGTGAGAATCAGGACTTGTATCGTGGAGAAAATTAAAATGTCCTTGTTGTGTATTAAAAGAAGTTTGAGCTCATTTTTGTTGTCGAGTTTGGTTTGTCGTCTTCTCAACTCCAGAAAATATAAAACCATCAAACCAGAAGCAGGAAGCTCATCAGAACCTGATGGTGTCATGTGACTGGGAGCGTAAAGATGGCGGCCAGATAACCCCGCCCCAAATGGGTGTGTCTCTGGAGCTCGCTCTGAGGCCACAGAGAGGGTTTCCGGGGTTAGCTGCCTGCGAACTGGAGCCTGCTCTTGGTAGTTTTCCAGGATCACCTTCTGCAGTTTTGAAGGGTTCAGAACAAGAAGTTTGGGCAGGAGCAACACTCGGGGACATTTTCCACAACGAGCCACGAGAAGGAGCTCAAAGAAAGTCCCCAGCAGCACTTCCTACTCAGCAAATATTCCGACTGTTTGTAATCACGGAGACCACAGTTGATTCTCATGAACTTCACACTATCAGATCATCTGCAGACACAACGTTCCCCCCATCAGCCTCTTTATGAGCAACAGTTTGAGCTTACTCAAAGAGATCTACCCACGTAGCGTTCCTGACCAACAATCGTGTAACATGACTTTAAAGTGGCCCTATTTTGCACATTTTGGATGTCTTTGTCTTCGAATGCAAGTCCACCGTGACAGAAATTGATCAAACTCTTTTTCTCAAACACCTTATTTCATTATATCTGGACCGTCTCCTTCAGCCCTAATAGACCCTCCTTTAGAAACAAGCGGAATGAGGCTCTTCCACATTAAGCCCCACCCCTACAAGATGCAGGATGCGTCTGATTGGTTAACTGCTGGCAGTTAGAGAAGCTGTCCAATCACTGAGCCCCTCCCCCCTTGTGACATCAGTGAAAAACTGATGTGAAAAAAACTCCCTGAAACAGACTGTTTCTGCCACCATCGAAACTGAATGGGGAGGCACGCTGGATATCTCAAACATGAGTTTATGTGAAAAGAGTGTGATTGAGCTTTCAACACTGATACACTGTGAATAGCTGAAAACAGTCGAAATAGCATAATAGGGCTCCTTTAAAGTCCAGTTGTTGCCGAGTTTTTCTGGCCTGTGCTCTGCTTGATCCCGTTACCGTTGGTGACCGTTTCTGCGAGTCAGTTGTTGTGCTCCTCTGTCCAACTAAAAGTCTTTGTGGTGCTGTTTTTGGGTCACAAAAAGTACCATTTGTCCTCTCTGTTAGGACAAAACAATGCTGAGGAGGACTGGAAGGAATACTGCTGCCAGACCCGCTGTGTGCCAAAGGTTTTGCGAAATGACTCGCAGACTTCATTTACTGTAACTCAGGAAAACGGAAAGGGACCTATCAACAGTTTATGCAGCCACACCTACGCCAATTAAATTACTTCCTGCTGGAGGGAACATGCTCCCGTTTTCAGACACAGCTGACACGACACACAGTCAGACCATCGACAGAGACGTGACCTCCAGCTGCAACCCGAATGCCGAGGCTGATATGGCACTTGACCAAATTGCTTGTGGTAAGCGCGTAATTACACTGCATTGCTCTGGCTGCGTTTTGTTTGACTGTTTTTTCTGATTTGTAACAGCTAAGTTTAGGTACTCAGGGATCTAATGGTGGTCTTTGTGATGCAATTGTGGGGTCAGACATGCTCTCGTTTATCATTTCTGTTTAAAGTATCTATTCAGACAGGACACAACCAGGTGTTGACATGTAGAAAAGATGCTGACGGAGAAAATCAGCCTGTTCCAGATCACGCAGTCTATATCTTGATGTGATTCTCCAACAGGTGCAGTGGAGAAGCAGGAGCTCAGGATTGTGCTTTTTGGCAAAAGTGGGTCTGGAAAGAGTCACACCGGAAACACTCTGTTGAGAACGACGGCGTTTTACACTGACTTCTCCTCAGTTCCAGTGACCTCAGGGTGTCAGAAGGATACAGCGGAGTTTGAAGGTCAGACTGTGACCGTGATCGACACTCCAGATCTGTTCAACGCCGGCCTGAAGAAAGAGCAAGTGGCTGAAGAGATCGCCAGATGTTTGTCGCTCGTCGCTCCTGGTCCTCACGTGTTCCTGGCGGTGATACAGCCAAACAGGTTCACCAGAGAAGATGAAAAAACAATGAGAAACATCCAGCAGCTGTTTGGAAAAAAGGCAGCAGAGTTCACAATCGCTCTCTTCACCCATGGAGACAACCTGGAGTACGACGGGGTCCTCATAAAAAACCTGATCAGAAACAATGGCGCTATGAATTCATTACTCCATCAGTGTGGTGGAGAATATCACGTCTTGAACAACCGAAGCCGAGATCCACAACAAGTCCGAGAGCTGCTGAACAAGATCAACCGAATGGTTTCCAGGAACCGAGGAACATACTACACCAACGAGACTCTGCAGGAAGCCGAGACGGCCATCAGAGAGGAGATCGAGAAGCTTCGTCGAGAGAATAAAGAGCTGAGATACGCGGAAGCTCGACGTCAAGCCGAAAGAGAAAACAGCTTCATCACTTCCTGCCTTTCGGACACTTTTTCTGCCTTTGGGGCAACAGTGAAAAGGCTCGATTGTCAAAGGGGAGCTGCCCTTCGACATCCACTGGCAGAGGATTCGATTTGCAAGGTACAATAATATGTAATTGTAAATCTCTATTTGTTGTAAATAAATAAGAAACACATTGAAGAGCTTTCTAACTAGCCACAAAAAGAAAAACATATTCGATTTATATAGCGCTTTACAAAACACTCAAATTCCATCTACACGTTATCAATTCACATTTATCCAAAGCTACTTGTTGATTCAAAGTTACCGTCAATGTGAGAATCAAAACCTGTATCGTGGAAAAATAAAATGTCCTCACTGTGTAGTTAAAAAGTTGGAGCTCATTTTTGTTGTCGTCTTTGGTTTGTTGTCTTCTCACCTCCAGAAAATATAAAAACCCTCAAACGAAAACCTCAATCAAGATTGTTTAAAGGGGAAGAATCAAGAACAGTTTGAACAGCAGGAAGCTCATCAGAACCTGATGGCATCATGTGACTGGGAGCATGAAGATGGCCACCAGATAACCCTGCACCAGAGGGGCTCGCTCTGAGCCCACAGGAGGGGTTTCCTGGGTTGGCTGCCAGCTAACTGGGGCCTGCTCTTAAAGGTTCAAAGGCAGACTTCCTCAACTTGATAACACATGATGACTGAAGTGTGAATGGATGAAAGCTCAAAGAAAAACAAACACAAGCTGAACAACAAGGGGACGGTCCAAACCACGGGCCCAACAACAAAATCCATTATAGAGCAGAGAAGATCTAAAGAAAAAGACCGAAGAGAAAAATAAAACGCTGAAATGATTCATCCCCCACTCGACCAGGCTCATTCAGCTCGATCACATTCACCCTTTATATAAACAGACGCTTGAAAAAACATCCTTTACAGGGGATCAAAACGAGTGAATGATGTGCGTCAACATGGTACACTTGGCCACGCACAAGCTCCACGACGCCACCGTCCCTCCACAACAACTTCGGCATTAAACGGTTCACGCTCACGCTGAAACACAAAGCAGTTTGGATAAAACAGACGCTATGGCAGCTTTTGACACAGTAACGTGTGGCCATCGTCCACTGCGCGTCCGCTGACTCATCCCAGAGGACGCTGACTGGCCAAGCCCATTTTTGACCAGCTGAAATACAATTGGTCAAGAAGAAAACAGGATGGACCTCAAAAGGTCTCACAGGATGCATGTTGCTTGTAAGGTAAACAATTCATTTAGACTGGGAAAAAAAAGTGGCCGCGTAAACACAGCTATTGTTGTGTGACGACATCCTTGCTCACTGTAAACTGTGTGAACCAGTGGGGAACAATTAGGAACAGCTCCTTTCATCGAAGCATTGATTGTCTTCTCTCACATTTGGCGAGGTCGGACTGGACCAACCAGCCCTCAGGCTGCCCGTTTTTAACTCGCAGAGCAGGTTAGTGTGTTTCCACGCGTAGTGTGGAAGTTTGTGTATTGACTCGAGTCTCTCTCCAGATTTTGGGGAGTGGGGCGTCTCGGAATGAAGAGAAACCTTTCAGAGATGCATCAGGAAACCTAAATTTTGCTGCATCAACCCGAGTCTGAAAGAATCTATGTCTCTGCGCGGGGTTGGCGTGTTCGCCCTGCATATCTGCAGCTTCCCTCGTCCCAGAAGCACCATGACACGCAGGTCAGCGACTCCAAATTGCCTATAGATGTCAGTGTAAGTGCCGCTGTCCGTCTGCGTTAGGCTTGGAGCAGACGGGTGTCTTGTCCTGAGATGGACTCCTGCAGAGGGAGTTCATGTGCGGGGAGAGAGATGTTATAGAGCTGCCAATCAGGCGGGCTGCACGTTTTTTAGGTTCAATCAGTAGAAACAAATTACTTCCTTCCTTCCAGGCTACACAGGCGGGCTGGTTTATGGATGGATGGTGAAATGCATCCTTCAAGCATGAGGCCATGGCTAAGCTAAATGCTACAAAATGGCGTCAATACACACTAACGTGATACTGACTGTGGTTAGGTAGTTTAGTTTCTCTGCAACTATTTGAAGCAAGCTGCTCTGAAGTGAACAGTTGGAGGACAGTAACAGGGTCGGAAGTTGGATCTCAACGGGACTTCCGGTCTGTGTGCGGCCAGCTTCAAACCGCACTCAGCGCAGCTTTTTGCCCTCCCCGTACAGACGGGCTTCACCGGGCTTGACACGCTGTTCAGTCCCGTGGTTTTATCCAGTTTCGGTCCCCGGCAGCGTGTTTCAGAGGGCGGTGGCCGTTTTTTGGCTCATTAGCCACAGCTAGCGCAGCGCACCTTTTCCGCGGAGGGCGGGTTCCACGTAACCATGACAACGACGACACGATCGCGTCCAAGGGGGACAGAACCGTTACTTTCCTGAACACATTACGGGCGAAGCTCGTTCACACGAAAGATTTCAAGATAGAACTTGTTTATATTTCCCCAAAAAGTGCCGTAAACACGGCGAGCACCTCCGGAGGGAGAAAATTAACCTCTCCACCGAGGAGGAGCACGCTAACCTCGGCCTTGTAACCGCAGAGGCGGCTCAGCCGACCGGCCCAAACCCAGCCTCCCTCGCGGGCATACTGTGGCTGAAATGGGTGCTAAAGGACTGATTATGTTTCACAAACGGATATAATTCTCCACACTCATGTAGAAATATGCATACATTGAAGTTTACCCCTTCAGAGTTTTGTTGAGTAGCGTTAAATTTGAGGAGAATGTTGTTAGCGTCTCTCGGGTTCGCTTCCCCCTGCTGTTAGCATTAGCTAATAGCAACAAGCTAAAGAAAGACTTCACAGTGAATACAAAATACATACTCACATTTGTGTCGTGTGAAGTTCTTCAGCAGGTGGTTGATTTTGAGCCCAGAGTCAGGAAAGGTCATGAAGTGACCGACACACAAGTGTTGTACCTGCTCGAGTTGGTAAACTCCCCTTCAAAATAAAAGGAATCTATTGGTTTCTCTGTTCTGGAGGCTGGTAGCCTGAGTAAGATCTGTGACAGGTTTTGTGGTTCCCTCCCTGCGAATAACTCAAACAAAAGTAGAGAAAAAAATGTTCTGTAACAGTATCTTAAAAAATACTCAATAAATACCATGGATTTACATTCAAGCAGCCTGAAAAATGCACGTTTTACACGCGAATGTCACCTTCTGGACACTAGGGGGCAGGCAAGTGTCCAACAGACATGCTTTAAAGGTTGTAGAGTGAGTTTTGCTTAAAAAATTGTATAAAGTGTATAAGTAAAAACTCAGGGCGATAAAGTACTTTTTTCGTGGAGTAACGTGGTCATTTGGAGGCTGCAGCTCAAGCTCAAATCACTTTGTCGATAGTAAATTATTCAAATTTACACACAAGGTGCAAACTGCTTGTAATCCGTTTCTTCTTCTGCTAGAGTCAGCAGTGTGTGCGCTATGGAAGGACTTAAAAAGGCTTTAATGTTTAGTGAATGATGCAAAATTGAAGATGGCCTCTAAATGACCAAAAACCAGCCTCACTAATGGGCTTCATGCGTGACCTTCGACTGTTGGAGGAAGATCTGACCCGGCAAGGCCTTCGTCCAGGCTGCAACGCACCAATTCGAACCCTTCTCTCTGTAAAGGTGAGTCTGTGACAGCCTCGGGGAGGCCACGCGAGGACAGACGCTTTGTATGCACCGAGAATCGATTACGATGAATAAAAAATAAAACTCCAATTAGAATAAAAAAAGAAAATATGTCAATGTGCCATAAATTGTTAATTCATTTCGTCATAAAATTTAATTTAGTTTTTAATGAATGATTAAACAACAGAGCGGTGACTCCGACACAAGAAGTCTTGGGAGGCATAAAAGCGCCTTGAACACCGCCGCAGTCATCACTGAAAGGACTGACGAAGCAAACTCAAGTGAGGCTTGTGGCGCTTCTTTTTCTTCTTTGTATGCAAACTATGCGAATAAAAAGACTCGCTCTCGGTGAAACCGATATTTATATAACCAAAAATTAGGCTCAGGCTCCAGATGGCATACAGTATCTGTAATTGAATTCGTTTATGAAGCAGACATCTGCACAGCGCGCCGTTCCAAAGCCTTTTATTTTGGTGCCATTTTCTGAAAGTTGTGAGGGGAAAAAAAAGAAGAAATTTGATTTCATTAAATCCACGATTGAAACAAACCGCTCATTCATTCGCTCACGTCCTGGGGAAGAAGAAAAAAAAAAAAAAGCCGCTTCGTAATTGTTTTTCCCCTTTGAAAGAGAGAAGCGTAAATACAAAGCTGATATAAATGGAACAAAAATCCATTCTGCGCATCACAGTGGGAATAAATTGGTCGCAGGGTGAATAAAAGAAATGGAGAAGTGGGAAATAATTCATAAAGGTGAAGGAAGGATCATATATTTCATATATTCAGGCCCCAAAGAGAGCACTTTATATGGGAGCAGCAGCAGGAGGCCTAATGTGCTCCTGTCTGCTCCTGCTCCTGCCGCCCTCCTAATTTATGACCCGGCGCTTTGTTTATTCCTCACAAACAATGAAATGCAATGAAATTAATGGTTGAATTATGTCACATAAAGAGAGTGGTAATGAGACGGTCTCAGGTACTAACGTGCAGTT
>JASSRZ010000001.1:22963366-22977677 GCA_032164315.1 Malacoctenus gilli
CCAGACTGTCCAGCTCGGCAAACTGCTGGTTGTTGGTGCGATTGTCCAGTTCCTCCTCGCTGGGAAGCAGACGCGTGACGGCGTGAACAAACGCACATAGCGGCGCCGGACGGAGCGGCGCCGGACGGAGCGGCGGCTGACGGCGCGAGCGTCACCTGAACTTGATGAGGTTGGTCCAGATGAGAGGCGGGCAGAAGAAGGACACCACCAGCTTGGAGATGGCCGTGTCGGTCGTCATGGCGCCCCACCAGATCTTGGTGAGGAGAGCCTGCGGGGTGAAGGTCGGCGGAGCGTCAGCAGGAACCTGTGAGGGCCGCTCGCCACCAGGGGGCGCCACAGCGCTGGGGATGTTTCCGCCTGACGCCACACGCTCCCTGTTTCCAGCACTCAAGGTTCCTCCAGCGAATCGATGGAAATGACTGATTTCATCCCCGCACTTCCTGTCACAAGTGAGCCACTTCCTCACAAGCGTCTGCTGATTGCAGTCTGCGATAATAACAGAGCAGAAAGTCGCTTCCTGCTGAAAAATTGCTGTAATTAACAGCTTCTGTTTTTTAACTGGAAGAAAAAACGTCTCTTATTCCAACTGTGTAAAATATTAGTTGACTGGGCGCCAGCTTTCCCTGCTGACACTGAATACCGATGACCTCCCAGTGATGACTTTAATAACGAGGACGTCGGAGCGAAATTAAGGCAAAACGGCAAACGAGGCGCAGGAAATGCGATCGCAACGTAGCTCTCCTCCGTGGAAAACGGCCTGACGAGAGTCTGAGCCGGACGATAAATCGCAGGTTTAATATCGTCGCCCGGTCCGAAGGACTCGACGGGCAGAAGTCGCGTTTTGATGCTCGACGCGTTCGCGATCGGTCAACGCGTTCAGATCGAACAACGCCGGCCCGACTGAGGTCCAAAAAGGCCGAGATGGTTTTAATTCAGCTGCTAAATTGCACATATTTGGATTCAAAGTGGGTCGAAGAACTTTATCAGCCCGCAAATTCAAAAATTGCTCTTCGTAAAAGTGCATAAAAAGTGCAACGACATCCTAAAAACGTCTCATTAAACAGACTTTTAATTCTTCTTCAGCGACTGTTCGCGTCCACTCGTTATTTAGCTGTTTTGCTGCCACCTGCTGGTCAGTTATGGTTCTGACTAATTTATTTCACCTCATCTGAGTGAAGAATTTTAATCCTGAAGTAAAAACAAGGAGTTTCTATTGTTTTAACACGGAACGAAGGTGGATCGAACCCTCTCGCGTGCTGCTTTGACGCCACTCGGATTGAGCGATTTTCGTGAGCGCCGGGATGGAGGACGGGACAGCGGCGAGCGAGGAAAACGGTCACGTTCCAACTCTGTAAACAAACAGCTGCGTCTATATTTACAAGAGCAGCTTTCTCTGTGATTCTTCTTCGACTTTTTGATCCAGATTGTTGTTTTTTTTCCCAGCGTTCGACGTCTCACGTTTGACGCGTTTCGCTGGAAAACTCTGGTCTTTCCATGCAGTCTCAGCTGTCAAAATGACACTCCGGCCGTTTGATCCTTTTCGAAACAGCTTGAGCAACGTTTAATATTCAAGCTTTCCAGAATAAAAGCCTGCGCGCGTGACGTAACGGCTTTGACAGACACAGAAATCCAACGCGGGAGGGAAAAATAACACATGTACGCTCAGCTAATGAGTTTACACTTTGGTAAATGTTGTTTGTTGTGGAATGTAGACGGAGTCTGAGTCACTGGAGTGACAGCTGGCGGCTTTTTTCACGTCTGAGGGGAAAATCTTTGGGGTTTTTTTTTACCTGAACTCCGTCGTGGGCAAAGAAGGACTTGGCATCCGCCTCGGTTGCCAAGTTGAGGACTGTCGATTTGCTCCAGCAGTGCGTTCTCCTCACTAATAAAGCATAAGCCCTGTCTTCACTGTTGGAGTAACACTCTCCGAAGACGTCTGCCAAAACAAGAGAAACGGTGTCAACGCCTTGACGAGAAGTCGAACTTTTCTCGCATCCATATTTCATTTCCCCGTTCGGGGGGCGCGGCGCGGCGCGGCGCCTTTCTTCCGTCCCGCTTCCGCGCTCGCCGCTCGACCTTTCGGCGCGCGTCCGGCCGCGTCGCCGCCGCGCGCTCTCTCGACTCACCCAGGGCGAACTGCTCGTACTTGGCTTCCTTCATGCTGCGCGCGGACTCGGCCTCCGACTCCAGCCGCGCCATCTCTTTGAGAATCTTACAACCCGCCAGCGCCGCCGCCACCGCCTCGGGGCCCTGCAGGATTAAAAGAAAGCTGTATCCAAGAAATGGGTCTGAAAGGGGGGATCTGGCAGGGAATTTTACACGGCGCTGGCTTCTGCATTCAAATGACGCGACCGTGTGCAGGAGGGCAGACCGGGATACGCTCCGAACCCGCAACCTTCGCTGCGGCATCCGGAGGACGAGCGCCGCGCGCCGTTCTAAAGACGGCAGCAAGACGCGACGAGCTCGTCGCTTATCTACGTGGAAACCGGCTCGAATCGCCCGTTTCTTGGTGACGTTTCCACCCAGCTGGGCGTCGTCAGACCACGTCTACCGATACTTTCCACTCAGCATTTAAGATTAGATTAGATATTCCTTTAATAGACCCACAAGGGGGAATTCCAGTTTTTACAGCAGTGTATAAAGTATAAATCTCGAACAAAAGACGCAAACAAGTATAAATAAAAGAGCAGGAAGTATGTCCAGGAGGAACAAGTAAAAAAATAGAATAAATATGAAAAACTTGGTATTTATATCATATTTGGTTGGAAAACTGGCTCCATTCATCCCTAAATCTGTCTATTGCACACCAGAGGTTTCTTGTTGTACAGTCTGACAGCTGCAGGAAGCGGCTGACTGAAGCGGCCTGATTTCATCTTTACGTGCGTCGAGAAACGGGAGGATTTCACAGCGTTTGGTTCGTCTGCTTCGGGATAACGTTGAAAATCTCGCAGCAGATTGAGGGGAAACCTGCAGGACGGGTGAAGGGTCGCGCGAGGAACGAGCGATACAAGTTTGGTGGCGAAAAACGGCACCGATTTGAGCTGAATTTCGACAATATGAACAAAAATGGTGGATCTGGAAGCTCCTGCGGTTAGCTTTTACTCTGAAGGGACGCTGGTTCGAGTCCCTGGACAGGCAGAAAGTTGAGGTGGGGAAAGAGGGAGTGGACGCCTCTCTCTCTCTCTGTCTCTCTCTCTCTCTCGCTCTGTCTCACTCTCGCTCTCTCTTACTCTCTGTCTCTGTCTCTGTCTCTCTCTCTCTCTCTCCCTCCCCAAGGCCCCTCCCCCCTCCACCGCCGCTTCCCAGGGGGCCTCGTCGAGGACGACTTCACTTAATGCTGCAGAACGCGTACGAAAACACTGTAGTACGACGCGACGAGCCGACTCGTTAACAGTACTTTTACTCGGCGTTCGACTCGATTGTCATTCGGGACGCAGGGAGGTCGCGCTGACCAGCGTGTTGTCGCGGCGACTCGTCATGAATAACGTATGAAAACCAGCCGCAGTCACCGGACTCGGAAGAAACCACCGCAAAGCATCTGTACTGCGACGAAAACGAGGCGGTAAATACGGGAACTTTGGCCCCCTCCGGTCAGCCGTCCTGCGATCTGAGCTCCACTTGACCTCTCAGCTGCCGCCAGAGTCTCCTCACAGGAGGAAGTTGCGATAAAGCCTCCCAACGTTTTTCTTTCGGTTCAATCACCAAGTGCCGGAATCTCTGACGGGCTTCACGTGCGTCCGTTGCTCCCGACTCGAGATTCCCGCCCGTTTCCCCCCTTTGATGTTACCTGACTCCCATTTCAAGTCGTTTCGCCGCCGCGCGATGAGAATCTGAGGCAATTCATCATTCACCCCGGACGACACGTCGTTCCGGGTCGGATCCGATCTCGGCAGGATGAAATTAATCGCTTAGAAGAAGAAGAAAAAAAGACGGATTTGAGATTTTTCTCGCCGTTTCGGGCGAGACGGACGCAGGACGGCCTGAAGTTTGACAGTCAGAGACAAGTCGAAGACGTTTTCTGACCAGGGGGACGGTTTGCATCAGCGATGGGGTTTCACACGTGTCCAATGTTCGGTGAAAAGACCCCGTCACGAGGACGCAGCCGAACACACGCTGCGGGACGAGGCGGCGAAACGCTGCCGTGACTGACAGGAAGCCGCAAACACGGCGGAAGCGGCCCGGACGTCGCTCGCGGCGGTCTTGAGGACAGAGACGACACGCGAGCTGCCGGCCGCAAACGCCCGAATGAGGTGGGAACGAAGGAAGGACTGATGAAAACAGTCGATGTGTCGCTGTAACGCCTCTACTTAAATACGAGTATCTGTACTACAAACCTCACTGAGGTGGCAGTAAAGTTCTGATTGGTTACTTCTTTGTTTATTGAAAGACTACTGCGTCTCATGCTGCTCCCGTGCTGGGGGCGTCGGCCTCTTCTCGAACCATCCTCGAACCTCCACCTGCCCGTTTTTCTTCGACAAAGTAATAAATCACGTTTATATTTGTCGAAGTTCCGGCGTTCAAAATATCGAGCGACCGCCGCGCGACGTCGGAGCGAGACGGCGCTCTGGGTGAAAGTTTTCCCACTGAGCCGTTTCATGTCGCCGCGGGCTTCATCTATACGTACAGATTCTGCCGGCGTGCGTCGGCCTGCCGGGACGGCGGCGACGGGGGCCTTCAACCAGCTCGGACACTTCAAACAATCAAATTAGGGATGCAGAGATCCGCCGCCGCCGCAGCGCAGACACCATTTGCAGTGCGGCGACATCCGCATCGCTGAATGCAATTACCATAATTTCAGATAATGTTGGGAAGACGACGCGGGGAAAAGGGGCGCGTGATGGCGCCCGCTCGGCCGATGACGATAATTGGCCGGCTCGGCGGCAGGAGGAGGAAACACAAAAGGTGCCTTGAAAGCGAGTCGAAAAAAAAAAAAGAGTGATCGGCGCCGATCGGCGGCGTTTCCGCTCCTCGTGGGGCGCCGCTTCCTCGGCTCGTCGCTCCTATCAGGACTCGGAATGTGGCCGCTCTATCGCCGCGCCGCTCGACGGCCTCGCCGAGCGCCGTGACCTTCGTCTGAATCATCTTCTCGAAGATAAGACGGGCGCTCTGCTTCACCTCCCGCTCTTGAATAAACAGTTTCGGCGCCACGCTCTTTCATCCGGCGCGGCGGGACCGACCTACACCTGCTCCGCCATCGCTCTCGGCTCGCCACTTTCCAGAAAACAAACCGTCGGAGGGGGCGGGGCAACACTGACCATTGCCCAGAAGTAGTTGGCCATCTGCTGGCGGTTCTGAAGGACGGCCCACAGGAAGAGGTCCCTCCACGGGTGCTCGCTGCGCTCCTCCAGCTCCGCCAGGTTCTTCTGGCTGTGGAACAGCCGGCCCTTCGCCGGCTTCTCCTGCAGCGGGCGAAACAAAAGCGCGCCAGTGAAACAAAGCCGAAAGGCGTTCGATTGGAGATCGTCGTCACGCCGCGGGGGGGGAAAGATAACGTTGTTTCTGCAGACGACCTTCGAGCGGGAGTCGTTTTTCTCCGTTGGCTTTGTTATTTTCTAGGTCGGGAGGCGAAACGACAAATCACACGACGACAGTGGAGCTCACGTGGGCGCGGCTCGCGGTCGAGGCCGCGCTCTGTGCGTGAAAGCGGCATCGATCGGCTCATCGACGAGCTTCCTGCAGAGCTTCGCAGAGGAGGAAGATGGTCACAAATGCGGGAAAACGAGTAAAAACATCGAGAAAAGAAGCAGGAAAGTTTGTTCTCTTGAGGAAAACGACGTCCTGCTGCAAACCTCCATCAAATTCACGTCAAATTTGAGGCCGATTCGTCACAAACGGCGTCCCGGCGACGCGCGCGGCTCACCGTGGGAACCTTCTGGTAGAAGCCTTTGCAGGAGTCGTGCAGGAAGTCCTTCAGCACCTTGGCCACCTCGAAGAGGGTGAAGCGCGGCTTGCCCGCCTCGGGCGGGTGGTGCCCGGGCGGGCCGGGGCTGCGGGCGGCGCCCAGCAGCAGCTGCTTCTCCTCGTACTTCTTGAGCAGCAGGTTGTGGAGGAGGCTCTTCTCCGAGATGGTCCAGTAGAGCTCCTGCAGGCGGCCGTAGGTCAGGAACTCGCCCAGGTTCACGCCGTTGTCCACGAAGAGGCGCACGAAGTCGGGCTTGTCGTTGATCAGCGCGTCCATCATCACCTCCTCCAGGTCGCACGCCTGCGGACACACCTCGGCGCTCACTTCCTGTCGGCGCGCTGGCCGACACTCGGGCCCGTTCAAATGTTTGGTTTGCAGTTCAGTGTTGTGAAAAGACGCAAGAAAAGAAATGAACCGGACTGTTTTTTAGTCCCACGGGCCACGTGTTGGACCCCTCTGCCCGCCCCCCCGTTCATCACTGACATCCTGAACCAGGTCGAGTCGATTCCCGACTGTTTATTAAGGCCGAGTCCTCCTAATCGGAACGTTGCCACTGTTACTCGCATTAAACACGCTCGCCGATTTCATTCCTTCATTACTCTCGGCGCTAAAAGTTAATTTGACTGTGGATGGAGGCGCTCCCACCTGCCTTCCTCCCCCCCCCTCCCCCCCCTCTTCAAACATCGCACTCGACTGGCGGTTTAATTACTGGAGTTTAGCGCTCCTCTCATGCGACGACTCGCTCCCGACTCACCTTCCACTCCACGTCTCCATTAAAGATGTCGCTCTTGGCGATGTCCACGCGGTTCCAGGCCACGGCCAGCTTCAGCTCGTCCAGGAAGTCCTGAGCCTCCTGACTTTGGCTCTTGCACGCTGGCGAAAAACACGGAGCATGTCGGCGGGTTCACAGCTTATGAAAAGCTCCAAATGTCAAGGCGCTGCTTCTTTCTCTCGCTGCTTTCTTTCTTTCTTTCTTTCCCTCTCTCTCTCTCTCTCTCTCTCTCTCCTTGAAAGTTTCTCCAGCGCGCCGCTGATGAGAAACACCTCACCTTTGACGAGCGCTTTGAGGATGACCGTGTCCAGCTCGGAGCTCTCCTGCTCGGGATCGTGGACGGTGAGGAGGTGTCCGTTGTCCAGCACCCTCTGGATCTGCCGGACCACATCGCAGCGCGTTATCACCGCTTCTGCGCGACGACGCCGAGCAGTCAAGAAGAAGAAGAAGAAGAAGAAGAAAAAAAAAGCCTCCTACATTTTTCCAATTGCGTCCACCGGATCAGCGATTTGCACGCGCCGTGGGACGATATCCCATTTCACACAGTCGCTCAAAAGGAGATGCGTTTGTTCAGCGGCTGCCAATAATTCGTCAACGCTCGGCGTCGGGAGAATTCCCACAAAAGACGAACACGGAACTGACAGAATCGAGGCTTTGAAAGCTCGTCTTCCTACAAACGTGTGGGAACAGTCGGCGCTGTTGCATTTTTACGCCTCTGAGGTGATCGTCTCTGAACTCCGCGCTCACCGGCGGGGTCAATCAGTTCAGATGCGTTTTGACGAATTTTCAAAATAAAAGGTGTTTTGTTACTCTCGTTTCTAAAGGGAGAGCTTTGGAGAGGTGAAAATAAAAGCTTCAGTGAGAGAAGTTTTTATGTAAATTATTCGGCACTCATTACTTTCATTTCAATTCCATCAATACTATTTTTTTCAGGGATTTTTAATAGAATTCATATTAAATTGTGATTAAAAACAAGCCATTTTTTCATTCATTGAATTTAAGTTTTGGAAAATAAAAATAATTTAGTTGCATCTTTACAAAATAAAGCGTTTGAGTACTTTGAAAAGCGCCCAATAAATAAAATGGGTTGTTATTATTATTTTATTATTTTTTAAAGATTTTTTTTAATGTTTACAATAAACATTTTTTTAAATTAAAATTCAATATTTATAAATAGTGGCAAATTGTAATTAATCTTGATTAATCTAACTTTTTTCCCTATTTTTTAATTAATCGTGATTATTTCACTGCCATCCAAAGAATTAATTAATTCAAACTTTAATCGTTTGATATTTTTGATTTTTTGCGTTTGTCAGTCGCAATACATTTGCTATGCTTCATATTTTATAGTTATATTACAAAGAATTAATTGGAAATCTGAAGCGCTGAAGCAAATTTCCAAATGGTCATAAATTGCGATTACTTCCATTAATTGTTCTGCATTTCTGTCGACAGGTTTCGATCCCTGATTTCGCAGCTTCCTTTCCGTCACGTTCACGTTGTGAGTCACTCGGAATGTCCCTCCTCCTCCTCCTCCTCCTCCTCCTCCTCCTCCTTCATCCGTCTAATTAGGTCACAGCATACAAACGTTGAAGATAATGATGAAAACCCCACGTTGGTTTCCCCTCACGATCGCTCCCAGCGCGCCCCACATTTCTGCCGGCGCTCCTGTCTTGTGGCGCGAGCGCATCTGGGAAGGCTCGCCCGCCCGCCCGCCCGCCCGCCAGCCCGCCTGCACGTCGCGCACATCGCTCACCAGCTTGACCCAGTTACTGACGTCGGTGCTGTGGTGGGCGTTGGGGAAGGTGTCCAGCAGCAGCTCGTGAACGCTGTCCGAGTCCCAGCAGCCCCTGTTCATCAGCGTGACCAGGATGTCAGCCACGCCCCCGGAGCCGGCCAGGATCAGCCAGGGCGTGGAGTTGCCGATGCCTTTGTGCATCCTCTGCGGGGGGACAAAATGCTCGGACGGTCGAACCTCTGAACTAAAACCCCACAGTCGTATCGGTCGGCGAGAGACGCGTCTGCGAGTTTCGCCGGAGTTTGTTCGGCGGCCCGTCGCTTCCTCCCGACCGTCCGCACGAACCTCGACGTCGAAAACCAACTCACCTTGAGGATCCGAGGCTCCCCGTGGACCAGGAGACACAGGACGGGGATCTCGAAGCTTCCCGTGCCTGCGAGCAGAGGAGCAGAGCGTTCCTGTGGATAATGTAGCGCCGCATATCCGAGCGTCTCAAATTACGGCCCCTCTGGTGTTACTTTATGGTGTAAATCCTGCTGCGGCGAGATCACAGGTTTGTTTCGTCTCCGAGCCGCGTTGAGCTCAGCCAACGTGTGATGTTCTTCCTCGATTGTTCTATTTGAACAGCTTTGTTGGCCCCAAGACGTAAAAAACTATTTAGTCAAACATTTTAATGCAGCAAAGAGGGGAAAATTTCTCATCGCGTGACATCGTTTTGTCTTCTCTCTTCTCGCTATTTGTGTTTTGGGTTTGTTTCCGGAAGCTGCGCACAGTGGTGGTCCCTAAACGCAGCACGGAGGAAACCGCCACGCCGCGGAGAAGAAGGAGGTTCCCCGCAGAGCTCGAGGCGGCGGCGGCGGCGGGCGGAGGCGGCCGCGTCCGGCTCGTCGCATCTTCTTTGAAACTCGCCGGCCAACGGCACACAACGGATGTTCGACTCTACCTTTGTCGATGCGTTTTCTGACGCGGAACGAGCCGAGGTGGGGTCCTGGAGGGGTCAACTCGCAACTGCGCCCCCCCAAACAGGGGGGTCCAGGCCCCAGGAGTCCACGCAGGCTCGGGGGGGGGGGCGCATGCATGCAAACTCTCTACTGATGGACTGAGTTGAAGCTTTGAGCGACACGTCACTCAGCAGCTCCCAGATCAGTCGGAATCCTTCATCAGCTCAATATAATAATTCGTAATTATGACTGAAAGACGTCGGAGTGCGTCGTTGAATTATCGTGCGAAACAGAGACGAAGACGTTTGTTTTTTCCACGTCTGTGAAGGTGACGACGCCTCACACAAGAATTCAGCTTGCTTACCTCTAATTTCCTGTTCTTGCTTCAAGAATATAAAGACGAAATGAATCATGGATAGAAATATTCTGACCTTCGTTTGAAAGGACGCAACCACAGAAGCTTGTTGTTCATTTGCTTTCACGGCTTTCAAAGCAAGAAGTGTCCTTCAGAGCCATTTAGGACCAATTCCAATTCTCTTCCTTCATCCTCAACCTTGACCCTCAATCTTTACCCTCAAAACCAAGTGTGAACGGCGAGAAACGGGACACTCCTTAGACGCAGATACTACCTCGGACTGTAGGGGGCAGCAAACCGGCATTCAGTGTGTTAAGTCAGTAGAAGAAGAAGCAGAAGCCGTGGCAACAATAGCAGCAGTACCGCTGTAGGCCGCTATTGACTAAAGATCGTCAAATAAAAGTGAAACTTAAGTAACAGTGAGGTAGCTAAGAGAATACGATGTTTTTTCGTCATATTTCGACCGCCATTAACAAAGAAAATACATTTGTAGCTCGCTGTTCTGTTTTAACTGTAAATGACGCAATGCATTCTGGGTAACCCTTACTTTTAAGGGTCGGTGCCCGACACTCCTCGGCCGTTTCGTTCCTTAAACTCGCTCCTCAACTCAACTTCCAAAGAATTGGGGAACGAGGGTTACGGTTGAGGACTGAGGAAGGAATTGGAACGCACCCCAAAGCCTAAAAATGCAGAAATTTCCGGAGGATCATTGAGTGACGAAGGTTTAACGAGTCCACCGGAGAAGATCAGAAGCCATCCTCCTGTCCATTTATGATGCTGCTGCCGTCTGTCGCAGGACCGCACGCAACTTAAAGGATGTTTAATTCACGAGGTGAAAGCTACTCTTTGTCACAACGAATACTTTGTGCTTCAATATTTAAGTGCGTTTCACTGTTATAACTATTTCATATACCATAAGTTAAAGTGAAGGCGGGGCTTTACAAGGATGACTGCTCGAGTCGGGCGGCGTCGTTACGGCGACCCGAAGCGTTTTACCTCCGTAAGCGGTGCGCTGAAGGGAGATGTGTTTCAGCAGCTTGGCCGTCATCTCGCTGGTGGCGCCGGGACGGCTGGGATCCTCCTCCACCAGCACGAAGTGCGAGTGGTGGCTGTCCAGCGAGTAGACGGCGCCGTGCGGCAGGTCCTGAGGCTTGTACGCCGCCGGTTCGTCCACCTGCGCCACACGGGGAGTGGCGGAGGGGAACAGTGGCAAACATGCACAGTTGTGGGAATGTTAGAGATGCGGCCGATGCTCGGGCGAGTGTGTGTGTGTGTTTGTGTGTGTGTGACTGTGTTTGTGTGTCTGTGTGTGTGTCTGTGTGTGTCTGTGTGTGTCTGTGTGTGTGTCTCTGTTTGTGTGTGTGTATCTGTCTGTGTTTGTGTCCGTGTGTGTGAGTTTGTGTCTGTGTGTGTGTCTGTGTGTGTGTCTGTGTTTGTGTCTGTGTGTGTGTTCGTGTCTGTGTGCGTGTCTGTGTTTGTGTCTGTGTGTGTGTCTGTTTCTGTGTGTCTGTGTGTGTGCGTGTGTTTGTGTCTGTGCTTGTGTCTGTGTTTCTGTATGTGTGTGTTTGTGTCTGTGTTTGTGTCTGTGTGTGTCGGTTTCTGTGTGTCTGTGTGTGTTTGTTTGTGTCTGTGTGTATGTTTGTGTTTGTGTCCGTGTGTGTTTGTGTGTGTGTGTGTTTGTGTGTGTGTCTGTGTGTGTGTGTCTGTGTGTGTCTCTGTCTGTGTGTCTGTATGTGTTTGTGTCTGTATGTGTGTCTGTTTCTGTGTGTTTGTGTCTGTGTGTGTCTATGTCTGTTTGTGTGTCTATGTCTGTTTGTGTCTGTGTCTCTGTCTGTGTGTTTGTGTCTGTGTCTGTCTGTGTGTGTGTGTGTGTTTATCTGTGTGTGTGTGTGTGTGTGTGTGTTTGTCCGTGTGCGTGCGTGTGCGTGAAGACGGAACCTTGGCGGTGAGCAGCGCCTCTCGGTTGTGGATCATGTTCCAGGGGGCGACGCCGATGGCCACCACGCGCACTTTGGAGGAGGTGCTGGCCAGCGAGTGGTCTCGCACCGCCTGGCCCAAGTGCTTGGTGATGCCGAAGCGGAGGCCGTTGGTCAGAATCCAAGCCCCTGGTGGACGAAAAGGGAACCGCATCAGCGAGTACCCGAGAACCGGTTCGGTCCTCTGGGACAGCCACTGGCGGACGCGGCCAGAGCAGGGCCGGGTCCTTGATGGATTCTACCCAGAATGCATTTGGAGACGAGGCCTCGTCTCGTCACTCAAAGGTGGGCTTCAGTCGATAATCGACCGACTCGTCTGGGATCAACTGCAGAGCTTAACGAGCCGAACTGAACGCCGCGCAGAACATTTTTCATCTTCCGACGGCGGTTCCAAGATATCTTCTTCCTCAAAGAAATGATGCAACTCCTCCAAAATAAGTGAAATGACAAATAATCCTAAAAGCCTCCCCCCAAAAAAAAGAGACATTTCACTTTGGAATCTGTTATTTCGGCGTCTTACAGGGAAGAATAAACGCCAGCCGACAGAGGACACGCTGGAGTCCTCCTCGCCGGCTGCGAATGAGCGAGGCCGCCCGTCTTTTGTCACCTGTGCTCTGCGCAGCCTTCACGAGGCCTTTGCGCAGCGTGTCCCTGAGCCAGGGCTTCATCTGCGCCAGCTCATCGCCTCCCACCAGAGCCACCACCAGGTGTGGCGGCGACAGGCCCCACTCCTCCGTCAGCATCCGGTAGATCAGCACCGGCTCCGTGTTGCTGCGGACCCTCAGGAACTGGTGGGGGGAAGAAGAGCAGCCGGTCGTCAGGACGCCGTCCCGGGACCCCCGTCGCCACGGCTTCCCCGCGCCTCACCTTTCCCCTCGTCTTGGTGAGACCCAGGAAGTCGATGTCGCCCACTCTCCCGGCCGCCCAGTTGCTGCGCTCCTTCCTCATCTTGCTGGCCAGACCGCGGGCGGCGTCCTCCAGGGTCTCGTCCTCCGTCGAGCAGCACGAGCAGCCGAGGAGGACGCTGCGAGGAAGACGCACACGTGAGCAGCGGCGACGGCGGCGTGTCGCGAACGCGAGTTCGGCTTCCGTTTCGGGCACAACTTTGTTTTCTCCCGTTCACAAAAAGTCGGTGACATTTGCGGCCGCCGGCGGCGACGCTCAATTTAGGAAGATTGACACGATTAATGGCCTGACATGATCTGGCGACGCCAACTTCCTGAGAGAAGCGCTGTCATTTTCAGTTGGTTGGTCTCAGAAAAGGTCAGAAGTAATCAGATTACGACGAGCGCCTGGTGAACGGCGGCCATTTTTTCCCATTAGGAATAAATTTCGATCGATTTCCTCGCCGCATTATTAAAGCGACGAATTGAAACGTCGTCGTTCGGTGGAGATTTTCTGGGCGTGACGAGGTGACGCAGAGGTGAGGACTCGTCTTCCGACTTTATGTTGTCTCTGAGGGACATCTGGGTGTCCTAAGTGTCTTTGCGTGAGTTTGCATGTTCCCTCTGTGTCTGTTTGACATTTGCATGTTCTTTCTTTGACTGCGTGGGTTTCCAGAAGCTTCTTCCCACTCAGCAGAGGCACCAACGGTCGGATTCGGTGACTCCTAATTCGTTGTGGGTGTAAATATGTATATGTGAGTGTGTGTGTGTGTGTGTGTGTGTGTGTGTGCCCTGCTTTGTTCCCACTGTCAGCTGTGATAATCAGTGACTCCCTGCAGCCCTGCTCTGAATAAAACAAGTACAAAAGATGGATGGAGACAATCTGCTCGCTTAATGGCTCGCCGGCTCTGTTGATATTCTTACGCGCCACCGATGGAACGGCGCGCCTTCCCCGGTCTTCATTATGGCGGAAAAACATTCCCTCCCATCGCACAGAAATGACCAGATCTTATGAATAATTTAAGGGGAGGGGAGGGGGGGGGAACTCCACTTGGTATTTGTTGCACTTTGTTCGCTCAGCACTAACGGTTCCTTCCTCTGCAGCACCTCGCCGGCTCGCTCGCGGCCTCGGCGTCTGTGAGCCGATCCGACAGGCTGCCAATGTCTATTTTCAGCTGATCTGATAACGATTCTTCGCCACTGAGCGGCACAGTCGTTCGTGCTCGATAAGAGCCTCTGCCAGTCGTCACGGAAGTCCCGCACCCGTCGGTTTAGGTGGGCTGGAGGGACCGACTTGGACCCGCACGCACCTGTGCTCCTCCGACCACTCCAGGACGTCCCCGCACCGCAGGCATCGCGTCTTGGGCGGCAGCGTCCCCTGCAACGAGCGAGACGAGATCAGAACCCCCGCCCCTCTGTCACGAACCTGAGCGGTGTCGCCTTTCACTCCAATTTCCGGATGGAAATGTGCCACAAAGTTCTCGCGGTCAACGCAAAGCTGGAAGGATTTTCCTCCTCGTTTCATATGCAAAGCGCTCCCGGCCCGGCGTCAAAGCGCCGTCACCGCACGGCGCCATTAAGGGACAAAGTACACCGAGCTCCCGCCGCAGCCGC
This sequence comes from Malacoctenus gilli, assembly GCA_032164315.1. NCBI lineage: Eukaryota > Metazoa > Chordata > Actinopteri > Blenniiformes > Labrisomidae > Malacoctenus > Malacoctenus gilli. The sequence continues at coordinate 22,977,549 of JASSRZ010000001.1, forward strand.
AGCCAATAAAAACTCCGCCCGAACCTCCGTCCAGGAAAAGCGAAGAACGACGCGGCGCTCCTCGAATATTCAGACGCTTCAAGTGAAAATCACACAATGCGGCGGGGAGAGACGTGTGATCCCGCAGAC
>JASSRZ010000001.1:22991310-23008897 GCA_032164315.1 Malacoctenus gilli
CCTGACGCCACACGTTGGTAGAACCACTGTAAGTTGATTTACTGCGTCAAAACTTGCCGTATTTATTTTGGCACTTCAGTGGGAAGCTCTGCTACTGTATACTGCAGTACAGGTTACTCTCGTTTATCTATATATCTCAAAACTTCACTCTGGACAAAATACTGAAACGTATAGCTTCAAAAAAAAAAACGTGAAAGCAACATTTCCAGGAGGAGCTTCAACGATTTGACGTGTTCTGCATTTGTTTTGAGAACTGTTGTGCAAATGTTACCAGCGACGTGAGAAACGGACCGAGAGCGACGGAGGGAAAAACTGAATTAACAATGTGAAAAAAACAAACAAACACGAGTGCATCCCTGAACGTGTTGTGACATTCTTCTGTTTGGCTGTTTGTGTTTTGTGCGTCTGGTACAGGAGGAAGACGAGGGCCGCCGCCGCCTCCTCCTGCCTGAGAGGAGGAAGAGGAGCCCCGCTGGGTGGTTCGCCTTGTTATTGTACCTGTGCCCACAGTGCTGTAAACGTCTGAACTCAGCTCCCTCCCGCTGTCGAATACAGAATCGTAAGTGATGCTGGGAATTGTGGGCGACGCCGGGCCATTGTCCTTTTCGGCGCTCCGCAGCTTCTTTCTTATCTTCACCTGCCAGAAAAACGCAGAAACATCGCCGCTCAACAACACCTTTGTAGGGCAGCGCAGTGGCGCAACAGCGCAGCGGCGTTCACTCGCTGCTCAAAACATGGCGGTTTTGTAGATTTGACGTCCTTGACACGGAATTGGTAGCTGGGGGTGTCGGGGACTTATAATTTGGAGAGCTTCAGCGACCGACTCAAAATCGAGGCTGCCGCAGAAGACTGTTAAACATTCAAACGGCACCAGAATAAACCAGAAAGAGCAAAGTCGGACCACGGACGGCGAGATTCGGCCCCGACGCCACCTGCCATCACCCTACGTTTGTTTACTTCTACAGAATCAGACTCTAAGTTGTTGATTTGCTCGAATTCGGGTCCTTTACAACAGCACATGACAGTAAAAAGGGCTTCGATCGAGTTCCATGACAAACACTGACACTCCAGTCAAATACACGCTCTAAAAGTCTTGCTTCTCTGTGGAAATTTGCCATCTTGACTCTGATTTGAGGTCTTGTAAGTTTGCGCGTTTGACACACAAACATCTTTAAATTTATGTATGAGCTGAAGCGCAGTCTGCGAGCCAAACAGCTGTGATGCTGGACAATCAATACCAGGACTGAACTGCTGCTGACTGTTGTTCCAACTACATTTTGTGGCCCTTTTTTCTCCTCCACGCAGCCTCACAAAGGCTCCTTTGTAAAGTACTGATGAGTAGATATGAGGTCTCGCCACCTCCTTTGATATCCAGTCGTTTGGCGGTGACACGACGCCGGCTTAATAACGTCAAGGTAATCAAACTGTTTATTTCGATCCTGTGATGTCGAAGCGTTTCCATCACCGAGCTCGTTATTTTCAAGGGTTCCGACACGAGAATAAAGATGTAGAGCTGCTCTGCACATCTAAACCTTTTTCTCGCTGAATAGAATACAATAATTCGATAGTTTAGGAGCAACTAATTAAAGCCAAACTGGAACTCTTCCTGTTGTTTTGCATGAATATCAGATTTGCAGCCGAGAAAGACGTTTCCCTCATGAATAAATCAACTGCGCAGCCTCTTTTTTTGGTGGCTTTTATGAAGGTAGGGTGTACGAGATTGCAAGTCTGTTGCCTCAGTTTCACCTGGATGCACCGAAACTTCATCCACGCATGAGAAGCAATTACAGCGGAACCTCGAAATGTGATTACAAACCGATTTCTTGGGTTTGGGGGAGGACAAAGTGGAGGCCTGGACGTGGGAGCGCTTTCTCAAAAACATCTTGAATGTGGCCGAATCGAAGTTCTCCACCGCGAAGCATCTCCACGCCGTCTGGAAAAAGGCATGAAAATACGCAATATGTCGGCTGGACGGGACGAATTTCAAGCCAATATGTCTGCCGCGGCCAGAGAGTGAGAAAGAGAGGGGATGGAAGAAAGGAGGAGGAGGAGGAGGAAGAGGAAGAGGAGGGGGGGGGGGGCGACATTAAAGGACGGCCGGGATAATAAGAATGGGGCTCAGAGACAGTTCACTTTCGTGGCGGGTTTGAAGTTGTGTTGGAGTATTTTCTCGGTCAAATACCTGAATGAGACAGGCAGCTGCGGGGATCTGTCTATTGAAGTGCTTTTGTCTTTGCTTCTGCTGCACCTTCAGGGCGAAGCCGGAGCCCAAGATTCCCTGAGAACAACAGCACAGCGGAGCGGCTGCTCATTAACTCGCTCTTAGACCGAGTTGCAGGCAACAGACGGAAATAAACACGAAAAATTGAGGAACAAACCGCCACTCGGCGCAGGCAAAGCAGAAGACGGTGACACACATTGTTCACTGTCAGAGAAGAAGACTGAACTGTAAATAAATGTATGTACAAACACGGAAAACATCTTTGGTGTCCGAGACGTTTTACACACATCGCTGCGACGACTGAGCCACAGAGTAATCCATAAATTAGTAATGGAAACCACTTGCCTAGTCCCTATTTTTTAACCCAATTTAAGCGAGTGGAGCATAATTGCCTGTCTCAGAGCTAAACAAACCATCTTTGAAGTCGGCCCGTCTGACGCTGAGTGGCTGCGACGCAACACAGCGCGACAGCTCGGCCCGAAAGGCGACGACTTACAGCCGGCAGGGCGAAGAAGGAGATGGCGAAGACGGAGAAGCAGGACGCGATGGTCTTTCCGATCCACGTCTGCGGCACTTTGTCGCCGTAACCGATGGTGGTCACCGTGACCTTCGGAAGGGAGAAGGAGGGGTTAAAACTGTAACGATTGTGCGTCTCCATGTGGAGTCCAGAGACGCACAATCGTTACAGTTAATCGAGACATTAGTTGGTAAATATGCTTGTAATGACTGCGCTAACGAGCTGAGACACAAAAAACGAGCACAGTCACCTCCACAACAACAAACTCCGCCCACAATCTTCACACAAAGCAGCACAACAACCACATTAACGCAAAAAATTTCACCACAACAAAATATTTCATTGGGAAAAAGGAAAAACTTGTAGTAAAAAACTAAGTTTAATATCACTGTTGTTTCTATCAGTCTGTATGACGACTTCACTTCAATACAGCAACAGAAAGATGCAGTCAGAGAGCGCAAACCTCCGCCAAGTGGCCAAACGCTGACATAACAGGCCACAGAAATGTGTTTTTTTGTTCCTTGCGGGTCACCAGGTGAGCGGTTCACCACCAAAATATCACCTATTCTTCTGCGTACCACTCGACACTCATCCTGCAAGTTTCATCCGGAATAGTCGAAGACTTTTTGAGTTATAAACAAAAAACTAACAAACAATCCCACCTGAAAACATAACCTCCGTGGCAGACATGATTAAGGATAGTAAAAATTAAAAAGAAAATTAATGGAAAAAATAAATAAAAATAAATAAAACCAGAGAAATAAATTACAATAATAATAAAGACATAAATTAAAATAAATTAAATTTTAAAAAATAATTTAATTTAATAAAATTTAAAAAATAAATTCAACTAAAAAATTAAATAAATAAAAAAAAGGGAGCGATTTCCTTAATGACCACGATTGCAAGCAGTTAAATTATGTCGCCTGTCTGACAGAAAAAAATGAACCAAAAATCCGCATGTTTTTTTTTTTATTCCCCACATAGTACGATCTCCAGTTTCCTGAGGGAAGTGTTAAAATCATGCGTCACAGGAATGACTCAACAGATTTGTGACTCGACTTGCATTTGACCCCAAAGACTCAAAAACAGCTCCAGTTGTTTGTGATAAATCTGCTTTGAGTCTTTTTCTGTGGGCCACGTTTCCCCCCCGACGCTCTCTGAACGCCGCTCTGATTTTTTGGGGGCTTTTTTCTCTCTCTTTCCCACTTTCTGACTCTCGCTTGCATCTCGGTGCTCTGAGAGCTCCTGCTACAAAGGAGGAGCGCAGGAAGGATACAAAACAGATCAAACTCAGGGTATATAACGTGCAAATATTGTAAAAACAACAGGAAAGCAGAGAAAAGCTGCTTTCATTTACAGGAGAAAAGTTGTTGACTCTTCTGGACGCGTGCGTCTTCGTGTTTGTGTGTGTTTTTTAATATCAGAGTTGCCGAGAAGCCACGTGGGCGGCAACTTATTGTCCAGAAATACATTTCCATGCCGTGTTCTCCACACGGCTTGTTGTGCTGCGCGCCGGCTGCGTCCGGGGTTTTTCCTCACGGCTCTGACTGAAACAACAGCAGTACAGATTAAAAAAAAGTCTCTATTTGACATTTTACTCGTTAAAGTAAAGCTTGTTCAGCCGAATCCTTGGCGTTCAACATACGGCGTGTCCCAGAAATGGGACGTTAAAGGGACTAATTCGGGCCGTGACATCACAAAACAGTCCAACTTGTAGTTCCTGATTGGTTCAATAGAGGTCACGTGTTTTTTAGTGGGACCGCAGGACAAAATGCACCAGTCAGACCAAGAACTTTGCAGCCACGCTTAGAAACAACAGACCGGTGAACGCCAGGTCCATTAAAAGAACAATAGTTTGTTCAAAGTAGACGCCTCAGCGTGTAATTAATTTTTCTCCCTCGAAACAAAGCTGAAGTTGTCACGATTTAAAGGTTATTTAGCTTCTCTGTTCCCCGTTTGTCCCACTCGACGTCACATTTGAACGAGAACGCGTTCGACACGCTCGTGCGCGATCAGAAGCCGAGGTGGCGTCACGATCTCCGGAAATTCCTCCTGATGCAATATCAGGATTGTTCCAGGCTGTCGCTGACAACTGATTCTAATGTCATTAACTAATCCTAATTACCAAGATTTAATGAGTCACTGAAGCAAGTAAATTGCATTCTAATGAAGCCTTTAGTTGAGGGAGATGATTGACATCGACGCGACGCCACAACAACAATCGGGAGCCGATCCTATCCGAGGACGAAGCGGAGAGGAACGAGCTCGGCACCTGTTTGTCCGCAGCCTGCCAAGAGGAATTCAGGCACAATAAACCACCCAATAAGTTTGCGTGCAGGTTAAACAAACAAGATATATGGCGGTCATTATGGCGCTTTATAAAGAAAGGCTGGCAGGCATTAGAACAAACAAAGCGCTTCCTCACGTCACTGCGTCTCTTCTCATGCACGCGGGCGAACCACGCGGTTACCTGAGGTGCCTCCCGCCGGGGAACTGGAGGAAATACTTCCTAATTAATTTCAGATGTCAGACTATGTTTTAAAAGTCTGTCATGGACGCTAAAAGCTTCCCACACAGAGGGCGGAGTAAACAACTGCTCACTGTGCGCCTACAGTGAGAGGGGGACCGCGGCGGGACGCTCGGCGGTGGGCTGACGTAACCCGACGCCGTCAGGGCCACGACCTTGAGCAGGAGTTTGCTGGCGCCGCTTCGCGAATCACGCGTGAAGCAAACAGTGGAGTTCCACCGACACAGCGACAGATATATGATTTATAAAGACATCAGAGGGGGAAAAAACGTCTCTTTCAAAGTAAAACAAAGAATTTTGGCTCGAAAGAAGTAAAAAAGCAACAAAATATAAAAACAAATCGTCTGTTGATTGAAAAAAGCTGAAAAACCTTCATTATTCTGCTGATTATTTCTTCCTTGAAGTGTCATTTTAAATCACGAAACTGTCCTGATTTCCACTTTCAAAATAAAAGCATGGAAAAAGTTCCCCTGTTTCTTATTTGTGACTTTTTTTTAAAGATTTGACAGAGAATTCCTGCTCGTCACATCTGTTCAGATTCAAATTAAGTCCGCTTACATCTGCTGTGTTGGAGCGGCATTGTTGGTGGTAACTTCCTTTAAAGGGACGGTAAAAAAACGATGTCACGTTGGTGTGCAGCGACGCGCTCTTACCACTCCCCACCACAGGGCGTCGGCGTAGTTCCCGAACTGCGGGGAGCCGCCGCTGCTGCTGACGGCGTCTTTCTCCGCCAGGTAGACGAAGTAGGAGGAGAAGATGAGGCTCAGGAAGCCGATGTACAAGGTGGTGATCAGCTCCTGCAACGGCAAAGGTTCGACCCGATGAGCACATGAATCACATGACGCACGACAGAGCGTTGAGGAAACGTGGGCGCCGTTTGAGAGAAATAAGCGCTGACAGAGATCCGTCCCGACTGCCAAAAAGTCTCCCGCCTGAAGTCTAACGTTGCAGCATTTTTAATGACGGCACATATGGGTGTGAATATTCATACACATGTGCTGCTGAGATCTGATGATTAAAGTCCTTTTTTGAATCATTTGGCTCTTTGTGCAGCCTCGTGTCAATCATGGATTCAACTCGCTTTGAAAGCTGCATTCTGCAAACCGTCATTTGAACATTTTTTAACATGCTTCTTTATCCAAAAATGTTAAAAATTTAAATCCTGACGATTTTTGTTAGCATAAAAAATGCACAAGATGTTCGAAAGGGACATTTTGTTTAGTTTGATGACAAAGTAGCTTAACAAAATAATAATATACATAATTTCACGCATTTTTATCAAATAACTTGTATTATTTTCATCTCAAAATGTAGACTTTGAGTCCATCTAAAGACATTTCAAAGTCAGAACTTTGCTATTTTCCAATTTTTCAGATTTTGAGTCTCTACAAAGACTGTTGCTTCTAAAACTGAAGAAAATGGTTTCTCTTTTTATTTCACGATCATCTGAAATAAAAACATTCGCCGGAGCCGCTTGGTTTGAACCGAGTCGGCTCGATAATCAGTAATCAGTGGCGCGGCGTTGCCTGAACTCAGGTGGGCAGGTAATCATTATGAATGAGTTTGAAAGCCAGACAGCAGATCTCTGCGAGTGTATTACAATAACTATAAAACATCTCGCTGCAGACTCAATAAGGAGCCGTCTATGATTTGCACAGGAGGTCTAATTGGGCTTGGCTCTTATCCTGTCTGACTGTAATTGGACCACTGCTTTGTGGGGGGGAAAAAAGGCTCTTTAAGTGCGCTCACCTACTTGATATAAGCTGTGTTTAACCACTCGGAGAGCCGGCACACTCCTGGCTCCCAAATTGGACTGAATTCCTGACGAGCGAATTTCTTTTTTGTGTCTCAGCCCAAAACTGTCACTTTGATAGTTTTTCAGAGAGCCACCGAGAAGCAGCAGCCGATTACGGCAAATTAAATTGAGGGAATTGTTGCTCTTGGCTGCCGGGACAAAAACACAGACTTGTTAGGGAAGCAGGAAGTGGGAAGCACTTGTGTTAGTGGGGGAGTAATAACTGCAGGGTAAAAACAGCTTTATTTGGGGACTTTTTTGTTGCTTGCATTCATGTTTGAAACCTAACGATGTGATGAAGAAAAGACGGAAAAAGAGACCTTAATGAATGTGACAGGTGAGCCCCCGTTTACAAAATAAGAGGTTTGCTGGCTAGAAAATCAGCCTATAATTATCTTTTATTGTGAAACACAGGAAATCTGGCATTCAGCGACAATGAAGCGAAGCAGAGGATGACGTAGCAGCAATTAGACTCACGTCGCTAGAGTAACTCCAAGAAAAAACACAAACATGAAACCAAGACACAGAAAATTTACTTTTGGACACAAAATTAAATTAAATTAAATTTAATTTAATTAAATTAAATTTAATTTAATCAAATTAAATATTTGTTAATTTTTTTTAAAATAAAATAAATTAAAATAAAATTTAAAACTACATTAAATTCACTCCAACAATCACATCTATCTTCACCCTTTTAATCATAAACATTAATACGCATTCATGTCTATGCTTTTAATCAGTTGTTTTCTTCCTCTTCATCTTGAATGGAGCAGTTTATACGCCTAACAGCGCCCTCTATGGAGGTGGAGGCCTTTTTTAGTCAGTCCTAAATGTGATGATCTCTTTTGCATGTTAGGAAAAGCAGAATATTCCTGAAATATCCTCAGATTTCACTTTTCCAAAGAACTACAGCACGAAATGTTCACGTGTGAGCCTTCATGCAGCTACGCAGTGTTTTGTCTGTACATTTGGGAGCGTTTCTTAAGTCAGCTATCCGGCATTCAATAGCCGAGTGAGCGCGCAACACCTTCAAACGGTATTCACAGCCTGACACCTTCAAGTCGTGTAAATAACCGCTTTTCGGGCGTTCGGATGCATTTTTCCTTGAGTTGCTACCTGAGGTTTAGAAGATGTGTTGCTGCCGCTGTGACCTGGCAAACGCATTCATTCCCATCTGCCAGGGAAGCAGCCAGCAGCGACTGTGCAAATTGTGTTTACAAGGCGCAAGTGCCCCAATGCTGCTCAGTGTGTATTTAAATGCTGTTACAAAACCTCCACTGAATTCTGATTGGAGCGAATGGAACTCCATCGACTTTAGGAGCTCCAGCTGCGGCCACGGAGGGGCTGCGGCTCTCGTGTGTTTATACGGGAGACCCGCGAAACAAAATACTCCTTTTTTTGTGTGGAACAGTGAGAGAAGAAGAAAAAAAAAAACCCAACCCGGGACAAATACTGGAGATGTGGCGCGGCAGAGTCCAGCTGGTTTATATCAATTTGACTTTCACCGCGCTGGCTGTTGTATAAATACACGCTGTATTTCCCCCGCGGCGACCGGCCGAGTCTGGAGCCTCCGGAGAGCGGATGATTACCGCACACCTCAATTTGATGCAATGTGAGATGGAATAAAGATAACACACGGAAACACGGGGAAGGTCCCCGCTTGCGACGCGTCGGCTGCTGACGGCTCTAATCAGAAGTGAATTTGCTCAGGCCGCTCTCTGGCTCCATCCTGCAACTCCCACTCCCCCCCCCCCCCTTCAGACTGCATTTGTCCCTGTTCCTGTGAAGTGGGCTCTATATTAGGGGAGCGTCCCAGGCCGGCTGGTGGGCATAAGTGCAACTGGACCTTGAAATCCTCAAACAGTCTGAACCGGCGCTGAACTGTCACTCTCCTCCTCCCCGGGTGCGCGAGAGAGCGCCGCGCTGGTGAATGCGCACGACGCCACATGAATTCCAATGCCCTCCTGTTGTCGGGCTCCGAAGAAGAAACACGTTCAGGAAGAAACGGGCGAAACAAAACCGTTATCAGCTGCGCGGCTTTTTTGTTCTCTGACGTTCAAAATATCAAACAAATTTCATTAAAACTGATAAAATCTTCGCGGAACTTTTTTCATCTGTGAGAGAAACTGGCTGAGCGAACGAAAGGTGGACGAAAATGTCGCGACACCTACGTTTGACTTTTTTGGATGTTTCATATCGGTTTTAATCACTTTGATTAAATTCTGAGAACATGAATTTTATTATTTCATGGAGGCACTTCATATTTTATGTGCTATATTCAGGGAAGTGGGAGGTGCTGAATTATTTGTCCACTACACATAAATTCATTTCCTGCTGACATTTTTCTTCTGCTTGAATGCTGTTTTTTTATCGTTACACTTTGATAGTCTGCTGCTCGCTCACAGATGGAGCAAGATGGCGATCTTACGTTTGAAACGAAGGCTGTCCACATAAAAGCAGAAAAACGTCACGATTCAAAATTATTTACCGTCCCGCTGACACATTTGTACATCTATAAAACCAAACAGACAAAGGACCTTGTAGCCTTGGTGGTGACTTATTTACGAGTGTTCCCACGACAGCCATGTGAACCGTTTTCTGCAGGGTTCCACCTCTCAATAAGCGGCGTCCTTTTCTGCATCCTGAATTCATCATCACTCATCGCGTAGCTGCTTGATCTGCTCCACTTTGCGCTGCAGGTGGCAGTGAGGAGGTTGTGGGCAGAAAGGACGCCACGGATTAGTTCGGAGTAATTCCACAGCGTCGTGACATTTTACCTCTGTACGACGAGCGCGTCAGCTGTTATTATCCGCCCTCCATCTGAAGTATAGTCAGGTATCATTTTGGCGAAGAGCGTCAATTTTTCTCGCCCCCCCCCCCAACGCCGACGATCCCTTTCATTACAGCTGAGGTCAGAGGCTGGCGATGATCATCCTCAGCCGGGAGCAATATGGTCATCAGCCAAGGCCGACACGAGGGAGCGCGGTGGGTGGTCGGCGATGAGTAACGTCCTCGGAGCCCCCGCTCATCACTCTCTCTTTTATATGAACATTAAAGACAACCACCTTGGCCACTGGGGATAATCACGGCCACCTCTGTGTCTCGGCTGAACGATACCCTGGAGGACAGCGCAGCCCTCTCCGGCAGATGAGACTGGAGCCTTAAAAAACAGAGTGCATGCTGGTACTTCTTCCTCGCAGTTCTCCGCTGAATACTCTTTTAACTATATAATGTATTCCCGCGTGGCTACTTTCCTTTTCATACTGCCGAGTAAGGAAAAATAATACATGCTGCCGGGACGCTATTAATCCCCTGACAAAAAAGCCTCCAGCTTCCTAATAATAACCGGAGGCTGTGGCGTTGAGGCGCATTTTTGAAGTGGAACGCGAGGTACTTTTATAGCCACGGCTGCATACCTGCCGATGGATGAAGACGACGGAGCCCAGGAGACGCCACGTCCCTCCCTGTCGGTCAACGTGGAGCATGCGGAGGATCTGCAGGAAGCGAATCCCCCTGGCGAACAACAGAAGTGTTTACACGACGGCACAGACGCACAATAAGAGCCGAAGCGAAAAGGCTGTGCGATCGTCAAGCTCGTCGTGCGCTGGTTCCTTTCCATTGGACTCGTCCCTTTTGTTGCATTGTCCTCCTCAACATCTGCCTCCTCAGTGCAATTAGTGAAGCTATTCAGCAGAACCTCAAGCCGCTTAACTGGTGCGAAGCGACAGACAACGCTGTTTAAAGTATTGTTGATAATCGTGTTGTATAAAAGTCCCTCAAGGTCAAGATACATGCAGTCCTCCAGTCAGGTTTGAACGGCGGTTTTGACGTTTACACACCGACAGTCATTCGAAAGGGAACACAGGGTGGCCAATCAGACAACAGCGGCCTTTTTGGTCATCGAAATGAAAGCAGCTTTTCCTGTAAACGTCCCATCGCATCAGGAAATGAGTTTGACCACAGGAAACAACTGAAAACGACGCAGGATGATGTCACGGACCTGGAAGTAGCTCTGCACTCTTGACTTCGAACCCTGGACCCTCCCACTGTGAGGCGAGAGCGCCAACAACCATGCAGCCCCCAAAAATAAGTCTCGAAGTCAATAAAAAGAAGAACAAAACCCGCTTTCATGTCCATGCAATGACACAACCTCACTGGCTTGGTTATCTGTCTGTGCTTCATTTATTCCTGAGCTTCCTTCGTGCATCTTCTGTCAGTAAAAAGCATGAAAAGAGGGCATTAAGAAGGAAGGACGAGTCCTGCACGTGCTTCTTGGTTTTTTTTTGCCCGAGCTGTTGGATTTGAAGGTGCAGGACTGAAAATCTCAGTGCGAGTCTTCAGCGCTGTTTGGCCAACGTATCTGCACAGCGATCAACAGTCGTAGCATGACTGGAGCACCAAACGAGCAACCACGTGGCCGCGGTTTTCACACAGTGACCACAAACGAAACGCTGAACCGATCTCCGGCACTTTTGTCCGTCGGAACTCTCTCAACTGCTACTCACGCCGTCTCTTACCTTATAGCAGAGGTGGCAAACACCTGGCCTTTGGAGCCCACCGACAGCACAATTATCGAGGCCACAACTACAATTAGATCTATAATAAGGAGAAAGAATGGAGGAGTAAGTACATGACTGCGACTACATTGGCATGCGTTCAGCAGCAGCGGTTATCCTCGAAATAAAACAAGGAGCAGTCAAAAAGAGACACCGAAAGAGTTGAAAACCGCATGATAAAAATTCTATTAATTAATTTGGGTGAGAAGGGTAAGAAGTAATACTAATACTAATATTCATCAGCGCATATTTAAGAAACACCTGCGGGGTCCAATCGTGGGAATAAAAAGCTGAAGGTGGGGGAGAAAAAAAATGTGGCAGTGACAGTTTTAATTTCATGCTGAATTTGTCTCAGATATCTCATTTTGGGATGAAGCTCAGGGTATATTACGGATATTGTTTAAAAATGATGTGTGGGTGAGGAGTGACGTGTCTCTTTGTGCGCGCGTGTCACCGCACGGGGGTTGTGTTCCCACCTATAATAGATATCGGCTTCCTGGCGAAGCGCAGCCGGCCCCAGATGCCGACGTATTTACTGCGGCAGCCCGCTGACCAGAGGCGGACGAAATACTCCAAGCCGAAGAACACCACAAGGACAATCTCCTGTCAGACGAACGTGGGAGAAGGGGGGAAGAAAGTCAGACACACGCAGACGATGGATGTTTTTCGCAGGTCATTCGGAGCGGCAACACCTCGAATGTCAGCCGAGCGCGCTCAAAACAAACATGAATCCAAGCGAACTTTTACAGCTCGGAGTTGAAGACGTGAATAAAAGAGAATATATAATCATTTAGTCAAATCTAAAAGCGAAGTTGGCTGATTTCGCCACAATCCGTTCTCAGATTATGAAGCTGATGCGGAGGAACGCGTCGTATGAAGTCTTTCTGGCTCCGCGGAGAGCGGCGCGAGATCTGATGAATCTTCTCAAGTGACTCGAGTCAGCACGAGGCTGACGAAAAATCCGCAGGCTGTGAAGTTGGCGAAAAGTGGGTTACGAGACCTCGGTTAACGCACTCCTCGTCTCCACGTTTGGCCTGCGGCTACATTAGCTCCTCGCACCAAACATCCCCGTTTTCATCAGAGCTGTCAATATTTGAGTTGCATCCAAGATACAGTGGATTTCAACAGGGGAGTCAAATCTGGAGGCTAAAAGAAGAAAGACAATGTCTTTTGATTGCTCCTTAGAAAATGTGCATTTGGTGGGTTTATGAGGACCGCGTGGAACCGTTAGTGCACATGTTTTTAAACGGGATACTTCCACACTTCAGGTGATGTTCGTTCTTTCTAACAATTCACTTGGTTTGATTGGAAATTGAATAGAAATCTGAATCTGTATGTGTGTGTGTGTGTGTATGTGTGTGTGTGTGTGTGTGTGTCCAACACATGTCTTTGCTCATGTTAGTAAGTAGAACAAGAAATACAGACAGGTGGAAATTTGTAAAGTTAGGATTAAGTCATGTGCATTGGAACATCGTGTTTGTGTGTGTGTGTGTGTGTGTGTGTGTGTGTGTGTGTGTGTGTGTGTGTGTGTGTGTGTGTGTGTGTGTGTGTGCAACATGTCTTTGCTCATGTTAGTAAGTAGAACAAGAAACACAGACAGGTGGAAATTTGTAGAGTTAGGATTAAGTCATGTGCATTGGAACATCGTGTGTGTGTGTGTGTGTGTGTATGTGTATGTGCAGCAAACTGTTAAAATGTAAGTCACACACACACTCCAGGCTCAGCGAAAACACGTCGATCACCTGCGTCGGGAGCTTTTTACAAGCTGTACTGAACTGTTCCCCTTCAGGGATGCAAATCAAATAGCCTGTATGTGAAAACTACAACTTAACTGAAAAGAACATGTTTAAAAGTTTCAGCAAACAATGATTTTAAAGGTTGGTGTTTATCGTACGTCATGTAAACTGCCAGTAAGAATACGTGTTTGGAAAAACACCCGTAAAAGTACCGGTAACCAAAAGTCGTTTGCCTTTTCTCGACACTTTTTCTCCTTGAAATCTCTTGACAGTAGGAGCAAAAAAAAAAGGCAACAGCATGAGTACGATGCAAAACGTGAGGCTGCTCTGCTAATTCTGCGACTGCTTTTCCGTTCTGTGGAAGTTTCCTTCAGCCCTCCTTGAGGACAAACGAGGAGAAAAAAAAAAGGAATCCATTACAAGACACAATGACAATAACATGTGGAAATTAATGGGATGGTGTGAATGAGGATGCAATTACCTCCACACGTCTCTTAATCATTGACAAGTGTTTGGAAACCAGGCTGTCTGTAAGTGAATCAATGGCTCCTCATAGATTTTTAATGGCGACACAGTCCCTCCGCTGTGACTGATGCGAGGTAAACACGGGGGCACGTGGGCGGGCGATGCTTGGCCGTGATATTCAGGGGACGTTTCTTTGGAGGTGTTTGTCTTCACCGGAGTCCAAGATTATGTCAGGGAATATTAAACCGCATGTTTTTTTTTAAAAATGAATGCTGGATTATTAATAGGACTGTGTTAAATTATGTTCTTGGGAGAAAGCGTGTAAAAACATCGCCTCTCCAAATTCATCGCTCGCTTTCAAGGTTGAAAAACAAAAGGCGGATCGGAGAAAAAAAAGGGGGGAAAATGGAAGTCATGTAGCCTGGTCACAAAAAAAAAAGCTGCCAATACCAACTTTTATTCAAAATGTCACATTTTTTCAGGCTAACATTATTTAAAAATTCAATGTTTTGAAGTTTTCTGAACATCTATGGGGCACAAAAAGTCTGAGGGTCGGGTTTCAAATTAAAAGTTGTACTTGTGGATAACACTTTGAACTGACCTCTGACCTCCTCTGAAGACTGAAGGCTGTTTGGTTTCAAATAAAGTTCTCATCGTTTGATCTTGTGCAATTCCTCCACTAGAGGGCACCAGGGAGGAGACCCTCTCTAATACCGATAAGAAAGAAAACGATGTGTACTTGTACGACTTCCTCGGTCGACCGAGTGCAGCTGCACGTCAGGTATTACAGGTCACACTGCCACCTATGGGTGATACTGCGCCTTCATTTCTATAAGCTTTCAGCACATACCCAAGCACACGGACAGAGTGAACGTACAGCAGGAATAATTCCCTCCGTGGCTGAAAATACAAGTTGGACCGATGAAACTTTGAACCCTGCGATGTTACAGGGAGCTCCACGGGTGAAACAGTCAATATTGTATCGAGGTCTCTCTACGGAGCAGCACTGCGCTTGCTTTGTGAGTATTGTGTGTCTGGAGTCTACACATGGGAACTCCATGCGGGTGATGTGATACACACAATCCTGACAGTGTTTTCACACTACGTCCACAGGTGCCTGCAACACTATTTGAACAGCAGCTTCACACAGTAGTTCGCGGATCCGAGAATCAGCGTGAAATATCCGAGAAAACCGGAATAAAGAGTGTTTATTAGAGTCTATGCCAGTCATTTCTGAGCATATTTATTATCCTTATATCATTACAAATGAGTTTTAGGCTCTAAAGGTCGTCGCTCTCTCATCCACCGGATCCTGCCGGACCTTCCTCTCTCCCTCATGTCTCACTGTTATCAATTCTCTCGCTCCACCCTCCCCCGCTCTCATTATGGCAACCACGAGGGGGGACAATAAATCCACAGTACATCCTCACCCCCCCCCCCTCCGCTGCCCCACCTCCCGTATCGAGCCCTGCTCTCTACGAGTTCATCTCTGCAGAATCTTTCGACCTAAACGAATCACTGATTCACATTCGACCCTCGATTCGTTCCCTAATGCTCGGTCTGGACACCTTTCTCCACAGTCCCTCATTAATCCTCCCACCTAATACGTCCCTTCGATAAGGTCGTTTGTTTTCATAACCGACTTGATATTCTCTGCCGACGTTCTGGACCGCAGGAAAAAAAAAAAGTCAATACTAAAAATATGATGCAGGATTTTGGGAACATAAAAGTGAGCACATTCTTTGAGAGTATGTGGACTTTTTTTTGGGCAAACGGCCAAGCATCTGGTCAAACGCACCACTACAAACGGCCTGTGCCGCATATCCAAGTAAAGAACATAGTGATCTGTGTTAACCTTGAGTGAGAAAAAAACATGACAAAGACGATGCCTCTGTGGTGTGGGAGGAGAGAATGAAAGAGTGTGGCAGGGTCAGAGCAAATCTCTACACTAGAAAGCAGAAAAGTACTAAACAGTCCCTTTGGGACACGGGATAGAAAAGATGAGTGTTTGAGATTTTGCTCGTTTTAGGAGCAAATATTAATTATTCATTATCAGTGCAAAAGGCAAGAGTAAGGAGATTAAACATCTCCAGAGGACGAGGCAGGGAAACATCTCCATGCAGTCGCGATCGTGCAGCGTTGATGGCCGTAAAAATCGTACGTTTCTTCTTATCCGCGGGTTTCCACGCGACTCTCTCGATAAACCTTTAGGATTTGAGAACCTGATGGGCCACTTTATGCGACGCCATGACTATTTTATCCCATTATCCTCAGGCCAAGGTGAACTTGTCACAAGTGGCGCGCTCAAGTCATCCTCAAAGAAAATCCGCGAGCTCCCTTTTATCCCTTCTTGGGCTTTTTCTTTCATCTGAGCTTGAGTGACTCACCCATCACCCGAACAGTTCCTGAGCTCGGCGCCCAGCGTCTCGAGGTTAAGTTCGTACCGTTTACCGCTCGTTTCCGGAGAGGCGCCTTCGCCCTCTCGCATCGGTGGGACGCCCTGACATCGTTTGCAGAGAAAGTGCCCGCGCTTTTTCCTTTAAACAGGTTAAATTGCTTTTTTATTTTCCTCCTCGTGTTCAGATCAATCAACAGCTCGAATTGCTTTTCAAACAAGTTTGATTTTCACCCTTTCAAGAGGAATCATTTCCGAGCCGTGATCGAAGGAAAACATTTCTGTTCGTGCTCATATTTGCTCAGTCGCTGAACTCACAGGTCTCTCCAACTTTCATCAGAAATACACTGATTTGCTATTTTGTTCGGTCCACATCTGATGTGAGCCGACTGAAAACAATGAAAGACCTCCAAAACTCAAATTATCAAAGTTTTTCTGTTGGAACAGACAAAATGTCACAGTTTTACTGCAGTAAATCGTTGAAGGTAATAGTTTACTCCACTTTATTCTGTTGGAAAATTACAGATTTGTGTTTGGTTCCAAAGTATTAGGAACACTTCTCTATGTAGCCACGGGGAGTGCTGCGATATATATATATCACGAATTGATAGGAATGCTGTCATTTAAAAAAACAAAGTGATACGCTGCGCAGTGGTCAGATGGAGTGATCTGCACCGTCGCACACCGGTGAACCAGTCGCCTCTGCCAGCGACGGTTCAGCAATCGAATCAATTAACCCCTTTGAACAGCTCGAAGGCCTCACTGATGGTTTGGGGGAAGACGGTGGCTGGTGTGCAGCGGTTGAGAATCGCAAACTCAACCAAAATGTGTGAGTGAGGAATTCAAGAGAAGGTTGTTGCACTAAATTACTTGAGTTTACGCAACAAAGTGGATGGGTTGTGTGATTTTGTTAAAAACAAACCCAAACAACTGTGTAAATAAACAAACTTTTAATGGCACAATATATCAGACTCGGGCTTGTTTGTAAATGTCAACCAGCGGAAAAACAAACCAAACAGAAAAACAACGCAGATAATGGATGTTGAGGAGTGGGTGAGAGGATGAGAAAGCGGACCACGCACTGTATCGATAATGCAAACAGCGGTAAGAAGAAGACGCGTGTTGCTCTCCAGATGTGGATTCTTTCGAGGGTGCGTTCGTTTCGTTTCATCCCTCAGAAATGGGCAGCTCACGGACCGCTGATCAGAATCATTGAAGATTCACTCTATGTTTCATCTCACGCAAATGGGGTTTTGTTTACATTCACTGGATTCAGCCCAAACAGGTCTGATGGATCCCTCAGGCCAACTCTGTCGCAGCTTGCATCATGATTATAAAATATCCATCCAGCTGATAAATGCTGAATGTG
>JASSRZ010000001.1:23022637-23034912 GCA_032164315.1 Malacoctenus gilli
GTCTCCTCAGCCCCGAATGGGACCCCCCCCCCCCCCCCACACACACACACACACACACGCACACACACCGCTCTCGGCGCACTTAGCCCTGAGAGCTGCCGTCAGGCGGTGCGCTGTGAGCTGCCAGCTGTTCAGGCATTTTAATGCCTTCCAAAAGCTGCTTGAAAGCGATCTCCAGCGGATGAACTCTCTATCCTCAGTTTCCAAATAACGCCACAAAATATTGTCAGCAAACGAGTTGACAACGAATGTCAAACTGTATATTCATCCAGAATGAACTCAAATCTCGAACGCTGCCACAATATGATAAGCACATTTTCAAGAACATAATTTATGCTTATGGAGTTTTAAAACTGCCAAAATAAGCCAAAAACATCTTTGCTTTACAATTACGCTCTCACATTTAATACTGAAATTTTAAGCTGAGCTGTCAGTGAGGCGAACATGATGTGAACTTGGAATGGGAGGAAGATGCTCTGTAATCAATGGTGTCAGTAAACTACGATAAAAAAAGACCAAATCAAACAAGTCTTGGGTGAGCTGTTTCTATCGTCTGCTAAGGTATCAGAGTAACTGTATAAAGGAAGCATTTCACCTTCAATGAAAAAGAGTTGAAGAAAATAACAAGCATTAACTTTAAATGGATGCCATTTAAAAACTGCACTGGCATCAGCACCTTGTAACAAAAGGCAATGCAAACCCCTCATAACTGAGACAAGCTATATGTTGCTTTTTGTTGAAGTAACATTATTTTATTATAAATAAATAAGCACAAGTGCATTTTTTTCATAGCTGATATTTTTACTGTTTTCACAGCAGATTGTTCCAGAAGGCGGGAGCCTTCACAGGCTAATTAGCCGCTGTTAGCACAGCCCACTTGTCCGCTCCGGCTGCGTGTAACCATGGCAACAAAGACAGCAAGAACGACACAGAAAACTTGACCGGAAGTTCCTGAACAGACGGCAACTTCAAACACACCAGATAACAGCAAAGCTTGTTCTCAAATATTACAAGCTGAAGCCTGTAGTACAGTAGTGTACGGAGACACAGAGAGCCTCTTTGGAGATATTTTGTAACTGCCCCTCAAGTCACGTCAATATGCTAACAACATGCTATCAGGGGCGGCTCAGGCTACCGGCCCAAAGTCCGCCTTCCTGGCGGGCCTACTTTGGCTGGAACGGAGGCTTAACTGGGTCAGTAAAGGACTAATTATTTCCACAATTAATGCTCCATGTAGGTATATTCAGAAATGTATGCTTACCCTGCAGACTTCCAAAAAAATAAAAGTTAACACGGACCAGAATGTCGCTCGTTCTTCCCTCTGCGTTTAGCATTAGCTCGTAGCAACAAGCTAAAGAGCGACTTCACGGACATAAAATACTCACTTTCCGGTGTTTCGGCAGCAGGTATTTGGTGTTCAACCCGCTTTCAGGAAAAGTATAGGTCTCAGTCCTTCGAAAAAATTGGGGCAGTTTGAGAAGCAGTTAGGCTTTAAGTGTCCAACGCATTCAACAATGGTACAAAGGCCCCTTCAAAATAAAAGAATCTCCTGGATTTGGGTGTAGACACAGCGCCCACTTATTTTTGGGGCACTTCTGTATAAACTATAAGCTTCATACAAGCGTTCAGTCATATAGTGCAGATTCCTTTGGTGGGAGTTTATAGTTATTATGGAGAGGAAGTATGTATTTTGAATGTTCTACATGTGTACACCTTCATTTTTATCTTCCAGTAGTCAAAAAAAAAAACCATGCCCTTGTGGTCAATTCATCACATTAATTCCAAGAAATGCGTGTGATCGCGTCTTTGTGTGGGCTGGATTGGTGGCCTGTCCAGAGTGATGCCTGCCTTTGCTCAGTGTCAGCTGAGATCAGCTCCAGTGACCATGAAGAATGTCAATGAATGGTTGTTTGTGTGTCATAGACTCACTGGCTCACTGCCAATATCTGTAATCAGAAAGGTTTCTTTTCAGGGTGGAAAACTTGTCACCGCCAGAGTAAAAAAAAAAAAAATGTCAGCAATGTTTTTGATTGTCAAAGAAATGTCGGCGACACTGCAGTCCTGTTGAAAATCGGTGCATAATTAGCAAAGCTCGTGTGTCACGCGTCCTTAATTTTTAAAACATGTTCCACGTAGAAACATTGGAGTGACTGGATCCATTTGCTCAGAGGCGAACACAGTGGCTCCCCCATTGTTTGAGATGACATTGGCCCTGTGAGTCATTCTCCCTCATTAAGCTGTCAGAAGCAGGTTTGAAGCACAAGTCACTGTGCGAAAGCCTCCGACATGTTTTGGGAGCCAGTTTCTCGTCAGTATACCTGCCACCAGTGCCAGTCAGATAAAGAAAAAAAACTGCTGAGACTGTTATTAATAATTTGCACAATGCATAATCAGTATACAGTGTCTATGTTGGTGAAGTGCCTCGTGTTTTTGTTCCAATCATTCGAGGCCGCTCGAAGATGAAACATGGAGGGATTTGGGTTGAAATTAGAATCGCGTCCAAGTCATTACAGGCCCGAGCTGGAGCAATAAAATGTGTTACAGCTTCAATTTTTCATAAGCGTGTGCCTCTTCCCTGACCCGTGATTTATTGCGTTTCAAAAGTAACGCTGGTGTCAGTCTAATCCAAGGAAACTCTGGGGAGGCATGCAGCTTAGTTTGACAAGGTTACCCTGTGAAATTTTTTAAGCTGTGACCTTGGCCAAGGTAGTCCAAGGAAAGAAGGGGTGGCGGGGGGGGAGGGCAGAGGAGCAGGTCCCCCGCAGCGGATTTTAATAGGAGTCGAGTGGCATCCGTGTGATGACAGGATCTGTTGCCAGGTGGACATTAAGAGGGGGTTGAAGTGCTTCTGGATGCTAGACGGGGCCTTCTCCACCCCACCTCACGGTCTTCACTGTGAAGGAGCGATCTATCTTGAAGGTCATCCGCCGCCCAGATCTGACTGACCGAAGGAAGCGCGAGATTGAATTTCTCAGGTGGACATTCAAACTATATTTGTTTATGCTGAGAGATAAATGATCACCCCAGCGATGGTAATTGGCTTCACGTTCAACACATACAAAGGTAATGAACAGCCATCTCAAGCACAGGTTCCTAACCAAGGGTATCTTGGGGAAACTGCATAGGGCTTTTATTCTGAAAGCTCCTTCCTGCTCTCACACACGACCACACTCACACAGACATACACACACGGACACACACGCAAACTCGCTTTTGCTACATGGTGAGGACTCATTTTTGGTGGGGAAACTGCATAGGGCTTTTATTCTGAAAGCTCCTTCCTGCTCTCTCACTCGCGCGCCTATCAACAATTCATTGACCAGTTGATCTCATTTTTTGACACTACAGGAGGAACTTTCAGTACCTGCGACTGTGCAAACTCCAGGTCCCAACCCTGAACCTTCTTGGTGTGAGGTAAGATTACGAACATCTGCCCCACCATGGAGGTAAAATCGTCCTCTGTGTGCTTTACGTTTTTCAAGGTCACACAGTAGGGAGTCATTGATTATCCAAAAGGCTGATTTTTCTTTCTCTTTTGTGTTCAGACTGAAACAAAATGGAACTGAGCCACTGACATATAAATCAAAGCATGTTGTTGTTTCCAGAATAAATGTAGCTTTTGGACAAAAGACGCATAGTGTGTGGCATAACGTCAACACTGTCATCCTTGTTTTCCATGTGTGTGTAATTTTGTTTACACCTTTCAGGTGATGCATTTTTCAGCTGTTCTCAGTGGCTGCTAACATGTTTATCAGCATGAAAAACAATGCGTGTCTGGGCACCCTGGGTCTGTCTGGCAGAGCCTTACTCAGACCCACATAACGTCCGTCTTGCATCACCCTTTACTCACTCTCCCGTGAGCAAACACCGTTACGCATGTTGAGCATCGTAAGTTGTGCTCAACGACCAAAGTGGAGTGACTGACTTCACCTGAAGAGAAGAAACGCTGGTTGACACCAGAGGGCAGTCCGACCGCTGCCTGGCTCTGGCACCATTCATTGTAATAAGGTTGAAAAATGAAATGAATGGAGAGGCTCATAACCCCCCCCCCCTCCCTCCCGAAAGGGCACATGGAGCAGGCAGTGTGTTATTAACCGATATTTACCCAGGCTGATCCAGGTGGGATGAAGGGATGAAGGGATTCTCTGCCCGGGCCCCCAGTTTGGGGCTGCGGCAGCTCATAACTCAGTGCTCAGAAGGGAGGGAGAACATTAACGTTGTGATTAATTGATGACCTCAAATATAAGAAAATGAGACTGAAAGAGAGAGAGAGAGCGAGATCCAGGAGGTGAGAGGGGCTTCGAAAACATTACAGCTGGAATATTAACAGTTTTCCCGGAGGTTTGTCCTCCTCGTCATAAACGCCTCGAACTCCCAGGCAGCGGTTACGTAAGGCTGAAATGTTCCTGCAGGGGACGACGCAGACAGTCTCTGTCCATGCTTTCCAACCCAGTCAGTAGAAATTAGTCATGAGATCCCAGATTTTATTGTCCTCCATATTTATGAGTAACATAAACACGGAGCGAGCACGGGACCCGACCCTCTGTGGAGACATCAACAAATGATTGCTGACTGGGTTTACTCATGTATAGACATCACCGACATCCTGAGTTTAGGGGATATTCATGCAATACATGTGCAAAAGGTTCATCTTAGCGCTTCATTTCTTAGCCAACATTGACTTGGTGCACTCGTGCATCTTGCATTTGAGGTTTGTTCCCAATGTTGCCGACTATTTCAAGATATTTCCAGCCCATTACGTTGCATTTTTTAACTCCTGTGACATGAAGTTGCTCGCTAATATCCTTGTTTGTCACAATAGCGGTGAAAAAATAATCAAGCCAGGGCACGAGGTTTTCGAATCGTGAAAAGAACATTATTCATGATGAAACGTGTCTCCGGTGTGTGTCTCTTTGTGTCACTGAGTTGTAACGCAGTTTTGCGCACAGTCGCAGTGCTGCATCATCTGAAGTCAGTGTTCCTCCAGCAGAAGTGACAAGGCTGTCCCCTTCCAAGAGCTGCTCCAAATGCGGCCTGAGCAACAGAGCGCTCCCTTTGCCTGGATCGGAAGGACACAATAGTCTTGTGCGACGCAAACTCCTTCTTCTATGTGAAGACACTGGAGGCCAAAAAACAAGCTATGAGCTGAGTCAACCCTCAGTGAGTCCATGTGAAGCTTGACAGAACAACCTTGGTGCACAACCGTGGCTGGGTTTGTTTGAAAAATGGGACGGAGTCCTGTGTTTTTTCACTGGTTGTGGTGTTTCTGTGCCTCTGTGACCAATCAACTACAAAGCAGCCTGAAAGAAACTGTCATCTTAAGTTGAAAAAAAAAAATTCTTTGATTTTTGGGATTGGACGGTGGGAGAGAGAACGGGCTCTGCAGGATGGAGAGAAGGGCGACTGGGCGGACCGAGTGTTGAGCTGAACGCTACTGGGTGAATGCTCCTCAGTTCTTTGTTCCTCATCTTTTTCTGCAGGGAATCAAAGGTGTTCGCTGGCCGGCCAGCCGACGTGGTTCCTCCGGTGTGTCCTGGGTCTTCTTCTGGGCCCCAGAATTGGTGGTGAGAGTGAAAACACACATTTGCTGGTCATTCGTGAGCTTCATTGGGGAGAGACACAGAGATGCAGAATAGAACATTATTTGAGTGTGTAAAATGTGAATTGATTTTTCCCACCACTACTGGTTTCATTACATCTATTAGATGCTACATATCAAACACGCAATGACACCTGCCTCTTGTTCCACCGAACAAAGTGTTAAAAAGATCAGACATTAACATGAATTAATTACCGCCAGAGACTAATTGACCGTCGTGTGAACATGAACCGTTACGACTCATCACCCTCCATTGGATCTTCACACACATCCTGCAGATTCCTCAATCTGTTGCAACTTATTTGGGAGTCCCTCTGTTGTCTCCAGACCAGCCAGCGCCATCAGAGCCACTGAAGTAAACGTAAGTCACTGTCGCGCAGGATTTGCGTCCAGGAAGCGCTCATTCGGAAAAGGGTAAATTGAGGCCACAAGGGGGATGCTCCTGGTTACCAACTGTGCTCGTGTTTGTACTGTTAGACTTGAGATCCATGCTAGCGACATATTTACAAACAATAAAGGGGTTTTTTTGGCCTTGAGTCACAATTATCTTATAGATTCTGGTGTCATTCAGCAGAACAAGCTTCGTCCCTGTGCTACAGGGAAACACACCCTTGACAAAAGCAATATCTCGTCATGGTACAGAAATACTTGCACTGTCCTGCCTGTCTAATGACTTTTTTGTATCCTGTGTCTGACTCCGATTATATCACAATAAAAAACAAGGTTACAAAGGAACAAATAAAGCCTTTTGTTTATCTGGCAGCTAAATGTCACTCTGTTTTTTCCCCCCCTTGTTTTTAAATTATTCCTCTCCTGCACGAAACGCGTTTCTAAACACATTTAGAATTAGCACATAATAAGCGATTGAGACGCAGCAGGGAGACGAGTACCAGCTGTGCAGGAAGTCAGACACAAGGGGAAAAACACACCGAGGGCGTCGGTGGACAGGTGGGAAATGTCAGCATCAGAAAGAGAGACATAAACACACACACAGACACACACACGCACACACAGACACAGAGGTATTCGAGGGAGGAGAGTGACACAGGAGCAGCTGCGACAAACATAAAATTTGTAGGTGCATCGTGGGAACTGAGGCGCTCCGTTCAACCTCAGGCGTTAAGTGTACTTGAAACTGTCTGGCATGTCGGCATGTGCTGTGGGAAGTTTACAGCGTTTGTTTACGTAAACACTGTAGCGGTGCCGCGTTGCATTATTACGATGCATTTAATTCACAGATGTACTGTAACTCCTCGAGTCACTTTCAATTCAAGTTGTGGTTATGTTAAACATTCAGAAGACACACTCAGGGACGTGGACTTGAGGCAGTATGGCTCTGCTTTGTACGTTTTTACCTTATTTATACTTTAAATGAACAGCCATTCGAAAGAGATATGCAACATATTGGTTTTAATCCCTGCAGACGACAAAACAAAGCTTTAGCTCTCTGGATATGTCTTCTTTAAAGCTGTTGTGCGTGCACACATTTTTGTTCTCTTCTTCTTAATTCACACATTTCATTTTGTTTGTGTGCAAGTTATCAGGCTTTCAGTCTCTTTCCTGCTCATTTGGCTTTTTCCACGCAGTATTTCTTAACATCTAATAAAATGTGGAAATCAACACTCGAACGACCTATAAAAAAGAAACTTGCTGCGTGATGTGAAGTCGCTATTCCTGTCTGCAAACTTTGGTTGTTGAGTAAAAGCTCATACTGATAATTGTGACTTTGGGACAAACAGGAATGTCATGACTGCAGGAAACATGTTCACGGAGAGAGATACTGGTGGCATAAATTTAGATAAGGAAAAGCTTTTAGTTTCGGGAGTTACGATTAAGTTGCAAAGACGTCAAAGCTTCGATACGCTTTTGTCTTCATCCGTCTTTGACGTGTGATAAGGTTTGATGACGTAAGACATGAAAAAAAAAAATCCAAACCAGACTTTTAAATTATTTTTGAAATCATCATTTTTTTTTGCTGTGGATTTCTTCTCAAAAATGACACATGATGTTGTGATTTAGTCCCCAAAACGCTCAACAGGAGCAGCCACAGATCAGTATTAATACAACAGAAGACAGAGACATGGTTGTCTCAAGAATACAGAGCCCTGCCAATACTGTGATCCCTCCATGCACTCGATTAAAGGGAAAATGCAAAGGGGACGCTTTAAACCTCTTGCCCTTGAAAAACTGCCCGTATCCATCCCTCAGCTGAACCATTAGCAATGTTAAACCGGACCACCAAACGGAATATTTTCTCATCTTGTTAGCATGCTGTGTCTCCAAAGCAGATTACCATCCTGGTTGATCGGCCTAAATTGCTCGAAGGGGAACTGCTTGTGTTCAAAATAGGAACTGAACTGGCCTGTTGTGTTGGCCCGGCTCCATGATAGCCACCCCCCTCAGGTTGAGATTTTTCAGCACTTAACACTGCGCAATGCTACAGGTCATTTCTGAATCAGTTTTCTTGTCACTCAAACGTCACGAGTTAAGTGTAATTGCTGCTGTTGTGTCCTCAGGGTGTCGGTGCTGTGTGGCCCGCAGAGAGGCGGCAAGGGCAGCCTGGTGCTCATGATCTGGGCAGGAGCGAGCGATGGATGCTGCGTAAGCACAGATGGTAAAAGGCTGACTTTTTGTGTATGACTTCATGTACTGTGAGTGAGAACACAATGAGAAATTGTTCAACTTTGACATTTAATAAAAAATAGAGATGTTGGGCAGAGACAGTTTTGGGAGATAAAGGTTAAAACTGAGGTTATTCTGCAGTTTTCTTCTTGTCAACAAACCTTGTGAGTTGTCTCAATGCATCCATCTGTCCATTCATCTTCTTGACTCACTTTATCCAACTTAGCCTCGCAGGAGGAGGAGGAGGAGGAGAAGGAGGAGGAGGAGGAGGAGGAGAAGGGGGAAGCAAGCACCGATTCCAGCTGACAGCGGGTAAAGAGGACAGGCTCCATCGTGGACAGGTCGCTAGTCTATCACAGCGCTAACACAGAAGGACACACAATCGCTCAACGCAAACACTGACATTCACGCTGGATGTCGAGTGCGACCAGCAGACCGCAAAAAGACTGCCAGGGAATCTCATTCAAAAATGACGTCCATTTAGGGACTAAACAGACACAATGCATACAGGGCCAAATTTAGTACCAATTCAGCTTTACCAATGAAATTCCAATTCCAAAAAAGTCCTCTCATGACCTTTTACATTCAAATAAAGACCCAACAATAGACACATTTATTATTATTTTTCATTTGTGTTACATGACTGCTGCTTAACTAACGTTGGACCAAGTAAGTCATATCTCCACAACAAGAAAGCATGTGAAAAGGACAGACTTGTGTACATTCATTTAACAGTTTGGTAATTTAATCTCAGATTTATTTTGCTAAACTTTATCAATTCATATTTGTAGCGGTGCCAGATTCGTCAAATCAGTTTTGCTGACTTTAGGAACCTCAAATAAACAATTCAGTTACCGCACATGTTGTTTATTTACTCGCTCTCTTGTCTCATTCGTTGACGTCTCATTTGTGTACGTATTTTGCGTGACGTCATACGCACGCTCCGGAAACGCTGCTCAGTCGTCTCCGGTAATGAATTTGGGCGGGCGGAGTTGTGATTGGACGGTCGAACAACGGTTAAGCTACTGACCAACTGCTACGTAGTGGACGAATAAACGCTCACCTTTTCACTACTGGCTGACGTTCAGCATCTCCGTATGTCTGCGTATATCTTTGACGTAAGTTACTCCGAAATGAAAACAATTTAAGGTCACTAACTGGATCTGTAGCTTAGCCTCGAAGCTAAAAAGCTAACGTGCTCGCTCGTCAGTCATGTCAATGACGCCCGAATGTTGCAAATGTTTATAAGCACGTATGAAAAAACACCTCTAAGAGCAAAATATGTAATTTATTTTGTTTTCAACATCCGTTTTTTTAGATGTCGTGTTTCCGTGACTTCCGGTTTTTGTGCCGCTGCCTCAAGCAGGATTTTCAATGAAGGGCATTTTTTTGCATTTCCGTACAGGCTTTCCCAAATTAAGGGGACAGGATGTTGCCCGTTAGTCTCATCCTAGGATTTTATCTCCATGGCAACCAGCACCTCTTCGGGGCAATGTCCCCCCTAGAAACTCCCCCCGGGTTGTCTCGTTTACCATCCCTTATGTAAGAGATGCTGAGCAGTTTTTCCAAGTAGTGAGCAGTCAGTTGAGATATTTTATCGCTGACAGCTGTTGAGATGTGCAACTTTAAATGAGAAAAATGCATTGCAGTGAGGGATTTTTTTTTTGGCAGAAAGTAGTGCACATGCCACAGGCACTGCCTGGACTTTTCAGCGCACACTCACCATCTGAGCATTCGGATGAAACAGTGGGAGTAAATGTTGGAAACAGTGGGTCATTTGCGAGGAGTCTTGGTTTCCAAAATGAGTTTGAACTGAATTAAAATGCCACAGTGTGAAGACTCTGAAACCACCATGTGCATAACAAACATGCCTACAGGGAAGTTTGAGAATGAAGTCCCAATTAGAAGCCAAATCAATCATGACATATTCACCAAATAATCGTGAAAACTACTTTTGTTTCGAGTCCAACTTGCAGATTTATTTTTCTGAGCTGCTGCATGATTTTCATTATCTCGCTTTATCTTGCGTGTAACCAAAAAATCTGGGTTTTAACAGAAGCGGCTGAATACGGCTGGATGAAAGGATGCCACCAGAGATTTCAAGCTCAGGTAAGTCAGCTTGAGAGCTTCTCTTCTGTCCTCATTGATTGAGTGCATTGTGAGATTGGAGCCCTGCGGTAATGATGATAGCACAGAGCAGCAGTGGAGAATACTGTCATCATCGCTTTTTCCAAACACGTTCTATATTTAGCTTGGATCTCTGAAATTCAGTTATGTGCATTATGAAGCCCATAGAAATATCCTACAAGAAGAATGGAAGGCAGAATATAAAGCACTCCCTGCCAGCATATATTGTTTACACAATAGAGCATTATGTCTGCTGGTGTCCCAGTTTTTTTTGTGTGTTTCTTTTTCTTTTTTTTTGCTCATTCTTGTCATTCAGATCTTGGAGTCTAGCCTAAAAATAACAAGTCAATCGTATTTATCAAGATAACAATAGCAGTATTTATGCAGTACCTACAGCACCACAATGTCTGATCAGTGCGGCGTTGTGATGATTCATAGCCAATTAAAGAATGCCGTCTGCACATTTCAGTCAGCAACCAAGCCGGCACGCAGAAACTCCAAGCATACACAAAGAGGCCCGCTCGTCCCAGCATTTAGGGTGATCAGTCAGGGATTAAAATCAAATCTCAAACCAACAGGCAGTTATTATCAGTGATATGACCAGCGTTGTATTACCTACTTACTGGCGAGCAGAAAAGATTAATCAAATCATTATGACATACAAGCTGGACTTTGTGCTCTTTAAAAGACACAACAGATCTGATTAACGGCGAGTTTCCAGGATAACGGAACAGCCCGAGCCTGGATCAGCTTGTAAACAGTGCTGCAGGTCAAAGCTTAACCCTCGAGTGGACATGTTTCACGAAATGCTTCAACTTCAGACCCCAGAGTGGATGAAATCAACATCACCCTCGCCCTGTTTCTGAGGAAGCGGCGAGCACCGCAAAGTGCATGTGTAAATCCGTCAGAGACAAGGTCATTGTCGGGATTTTAAACCTGATATCAGCCAAAACACAAGTTCATTGATCACCTTGTGTCGTTTTCCGTTAATGTACTTGACATTAGGGCTAAAGCAATTCCTCGAATAATTCGTGAAATTCGATTAAGAAAATGCTTAGAGGCAAAATTGTCTGCCTCGAGGTTTCATTCACCGCTGTCCACGGTACGCACACAGTGCGCGCACTTCCACTTTTGATGAAAAAACACGTATGCGATGTGCGAACTGCAAAATGGAGACAGGTAGGGAAAAGAAAATCACCTGCGGAGAAAAAGTGAGAAACTTTGGTAATCGTTTGACCATGACCAGTTAAAAGCCAAACACAGAAAATGTGGCAGTGCTGAATGGAGTTAGCTTTCCTCAGCAGCACTTCTTCCAGGCTGCAGCACCTGAGACCAAAGCATCTGCTGTCGCATCGAACTGCTGAGCAGAGCAGCAGGGAACGTTCATGTCACGTGAACGCAAGGATTTCATTGAGATTAGTGACGGCTGGTGTAGATGACAGCATGTGAAGAAGGTCCATGTCACTGAATATTGGCTTATTAACAAATAACTAATTGGTAGTGGCCACATGATGAGATGTGTGGAAAAAAAAAGTGTCAGCTCAGTGTTGCGAGAAAATTTGACAGGAAAAAAGCTGCCACTGATTTGCGCTTCGTTCCCATTATTCACGTTATTAAAGAAAATGTTTATTTTAAGAGGAATTTAATTGTCCTTGTCATGCATAACTGGGAAATTAAGTAAAATAAAGAAATCAAGTTTTTTTAAAAATCCGATTAATCGATTAATTGCCAGAAGAATCATAGAATGCTCGATTACAAAAAAGAAATCAACAGCAGCAGCCCTACTGCATTTATATTGTTTTTTCCTACGGTAGTGCTTTTATTTATTTATTTTTAATTATTTTAACTGGTGTTTTTGTCCTGAAGCTGGACCACACTGAAAATATCACATTATGGTTCACCAACCAAAGTGATGCCACAGTTGTGT
>JASSRZ010000001.1:23045018-23058297 GCA_032164315.1 Malacoctenus gilli
GCACACCCAATTACAAGAGACTCCGAGTGCCGCCGATCATGTGTGAAGCTGCCTCCTGTTGTGCTTTTATAAATAGCGACAAAAACTCAGAGGAAGCGTGAGGCGAGCCTTATTAGGGGCTGCGTGTGAGCGCGGTAGTAGGAGCTCTTGCCTCACAACAAGATGGCTCCACGTCTGTGTTCTTCACCGTTGTGGCTGTAAAGAATAACATCTGATAGTATCAACATCCTGCGCCGCAACAGTTATCAGGTGTGGATCCGGCGTAGTTGAGCGGGAGAACGCAGAAACGATGCAGCGTTGCAGCTTCCTGTGTTTGTCAGTAGCTGACGAAGCAGCCGATCTCATTCGATACACAGAAACGTCAGCGCATTATCTTGCCCAGAACAGCTCGAACTCCCTCTTTTATCAACTGTTGCATTTTCCAATCAGATGAACTTTGCGTGTTTTGTCAATAATTGAGCGGTAAGAAACCTGATTGCACCCAGAAGACAGAAAAGCTTGAGGCTTGGTTTGGGAGACAGATTTGTAACTTTTAATTGTTTCCCCTTCATCTTGTGCGGTTTGTCCAAAAGATAATCCTTCTGCACCGTCTTTATCTTGGCTCGCGTGCGCAGTCTGGAGTTGATCCGAGCTCGCGTTGGGGAAAACGCTGTGTACACCCCGGACAGCTCATCAGCCTTACGAGCCGACAATGACCAATTAAGCAACAGCTTGCGCTCCGCCAATAAAAGAAGTAACAATTCACAATAAAATCAAAACAAGTTGACTTTGAGGAAGGCTGGAAAATGTTTCCTCCTTCCGCAAATATGTCGAATTCTCGCACGATAAAAGGCGACCAAGGTGTCAATCAATGAGATTTTCTCCAGCAGACTGTTAATAGGACAGACCTGTAAAGAACTTTTTCGTTGCCTCGGCCCGCGCTGACTCCTCGGCGCCGTGAATATCTGCACGCCGCCGCATTATTCAGTGACATCTAAAGGTTGCTGTGAAGACTGGAGAGCCGGCGACTGTGTTTGGTGTGATAATGAACTGAAGGCTGAGTCAATTAACTGGAATCCCTTTAATATGCTGGACTGCTTTGTGGCTCTCCTGTATATTATCCTGCCTGAAAGTGTTGAAGCTCAGGACAAGACGCAGCGCAACTAATGAGGGAGGCAACCTGGCCAACGCCGAGATCTCAGACGCTGCTTGAAAAAGAGGGTAATAGAAAACTTCCACTTTTCGTATTCTGTTTATATGAAGATACTGGCACATGAAGATGGGAACAACATGACCTGAGGAGTGTTAACAATCTTGCGAGCACGCTAAAAATAATACATGCACTCACCATCTTGTCCTGTTCTCGCTTGTTTGGTGTGTTTTTACCATCAGAGCTCACTTTTTCTCACCACTTGGAGCCTTTTCAGCCTTTTCCTTTTCATCTGCGACGTGTTGAAATGATCTCGGAGCGTTTTTTTTTATCGTCATTTAACAGAAAAAATGTCAGTAATCTGCTTCCTCAGACCTGCGGAGTCCTGCCAGCTTGGCTTCATGTTGTTCACTTAACATCTAAACTAGACTTTTGTCACATCAGTCCGCCTCGTCTTCTGCAGCTTTTGCAATCGCTTGCTCTTTGTAGCATCTTTATTTCCTGCTCTTGGATTGGAATCCAGCTTGGCTCTCTGTTGCTGCGGCCCACCAAGGTTCAATGAGTTCTTTCATTCAGTTGTGCCCTTCAGTTCATCATTGTTGTCACAAACTATTATCTGTGGGGGTTTCTGTGTGCGGAGGATGAAATAGTCTCGTCTTTTGTGTTCCTGCTGCCTGTCAACAAAAAACAGCAGTCGTTGCAAATGCTGCAGCTGTTGTTTCTTTATCAGTTCCCGGTGAAAACGAGACGCCTCATAGCTCTCGTGGCAGGTGGCTGTCGTTCTTTACACCGAAATAACAGAAACGTCCCCACTTCTATTGTTTTCATGCAACAACTTCCTTTCCAGAACTGCTGATTTGCAATAGCAGCAGCATTCATCCAGACCTGAATCCGGATCATTCCCAGAGTTAATTCGCCTAATTTTTGGACGATTTTGTATCATCCTACAAATGTGGTGCTCATCTTTTTTGAACTGATTTAATTTGTCCTGGTAACAGCCCGACAGTCTTATAAAACCAAG
This sequence comes from Malacoctenus gilli, assembly GCA_032164315.1. Lineage (NCBI taxonomy): Eukaryota > Metazoa > Chordata > Actinopteri > Blenniiformes > Labrisomidae > Malacoctenus > Malacoctenus gilli. The sequence continues at coordinate 23,047,169 of JASSRZ010000001.1, forward strand.
GTTCAAACTCAGTCTCTCTTTATCCGTGCAGAGTTGTGTCCTTGAGCAAGACAGTAAGGAAAGTAAACAAAAAAAGAAGCCTTTTATCCTCCGTACATGCAGCCCAGTCCACAAACCAGGTGCGTCAGGTTGTGTAAGGTGACTTATGAAGCAAAATGGCCCAAAAATGATAGTTATTTTCTGCGACAGTGACTCAGCTGGTGGAGTGCGTTCTCTTGTCACCCCAAGGTTGGCAGTTCGATGCCTCATCTCACTCGGTCTCTACGTTTAATTTTCTTTGAACTCGTACTGTTCTGAATTTACTCCTTTGATACGGCGCTTCACAACAAGCAATTTGGTGACCAAACAACTTGATCAAGTTCAGAAATGGAAGAAACGAATGAGATACTGCCATCGAACTGGGTACTGAAAAGCATCTGAAATATACCTGCTTTAAATAAGAACTCAAAGGTGTGTCAGCACCTTTGCATAGCTGACACTGGCATGGTTCAAATGGTGAAAATGACTTACAGCAACGGTGTCAAGCACGAGGCTCACAAGGCAAAAGTGACACGAGAGAGTTTCACCCAGCTTCTGTTATGAATGTGAAAGACTGAAATATTAATAGGACGCTGCAGTTTTTCCAATAATTGCTGTTCCACTTTCGTCCGGAGAGATTTGCGTCGCAACAGCGCGAGCCAGCCACCTTATGGATCGCAAAATCGCAGGAGCATCGACGTGTTTGGCAACGTCAGTGTCGCCGAATGACGGCGAAAAGTGATTTGAGACCACCGAAACATTTCCACATCCTGCATAAAGTGGTCTATTTATCTTTTTACCATAAATTTGAGCCCACGTTGTCGTCACAGTCGTCTATTTTTGGTCCCGGATCGCTGCCTGTGTCTTTTGTGTTGGCAGATCTCAAAGAGGTCAGCTCTGCCTCGGCACATTTAGTGAAGTCAGCGCAGGTTTCAGAGCTCCGGATAATTGGGGTCTTTGTCCCTAAAGGTGAACCTGACATGTATGTGACATTTTTTTCAGGCACTACAGCAGAAATGCATCACGGAGCCACTGCTGGTACCGAGGGTCGCTGTGGCTCAGCAGTGCAATTCCCTGTCAGAAAATAAAGTGCTGCGATAGAAATACAATATTTATCATGATGAATCTCAATTTATCGCCCCGAATAGCTGTCTGAATTTCTGACATGTCTTTTTTATTGTTTTTTGAGTGAAACCTGTTTAAAAAATGTGACGTCTCTAAACATACGTCATTTCTGTCACATATTTAGCGTTCCTAATTTGAATCGTCTCACTTTCTCGTTGAGCTTCTCTCTCTGATCTAACAGCATTCGCGTGCGATATCATTCATTTTTCCTCACAGTCGGCGCGTTTCACAGGATCTCGGTTTAACTGCCTTCACTTCACACATTTATTTTAGCATTGGTGCGTCTCAATTGAAGCCACGGACAAAAGGTCATCTTATGCATTAAATATTAGACCTTAAGAGGCTGACAAAGCAGAGAATCTCATTATTTCCTGTTAGATCTCATTATTATAAGTGCATTATCATCCACTCAGAACATTACCAGCGACCTGCTTAATATATTATTTGATTTTCCGACGGCACAATTTTTTGTGTATTGGCAGAAATGAGCAGGACGGCATGTCGCTGCTTGCAGCGGCGCAAAAAAGAACCTGCGCGATGGATATTCGCTTAAAAACCAACAATAAAATAAACTTTTCTCGGTTCCTTTGTGTGTCTAAAGGACAAATTGTCCCATTTAATCAAAAGTGAATCACCTAATCCTCAATAAATGAGGCTCATTTTTTAGTTGCTCTGCTAAAGTGTGCCAGAGCGAAGAAAAGGAGCCAAAGAAAACACTCGCAAGGTTTTTATCCTTTTACATACTGCAACAATTGCACACTGGCAGCACTTCAGGAGTGTCACTATGCAGTGACAGTGTTCCTTTGCTTCTTTTTCCTGATTTGTGAGTCTTTCAGAGCCAGTCAGCCTTAAAAGTGTTTTGTTAGCCCAGTTTCACACGAGCTTCCAAAAAAGCTTCTGTAACACTCTTTGCTGCCGCAGGGGAAACAGACTCACAAGGACTCTCCACATGTTCGCAGTGTCTCCCAAAGACTCGGCTGCCGAGAGAAAGCCGTGACAAACGCCATCAAACAGGCAGGAACCCCAGCTGTCAAGAAAAGAAACACGCCCGAGCCCTGTTCATGACAGAAACGACATTAGCGCCGCTGTACGCGCTCGTACATGTAACATACACATCAGAGAGTCGCTTCCGTTTGCGTCGTCGGCGCGACTCGGATCAGTCGAGGTGCCAGGAGAAAACAAGAAAAGGACACTTCTTACCATTTCAAGCAGACCTCAAAAACTGACATGTGGTTTTATTTTGAAGGCTCCTGCTTTTGTATGTTGGCGAGATTGAGTGCGTTTGCCAGGGTTTGTTTTCAATCTAAGCGTTTTTGAAACCGTCTCGATGAAGAAGCTCCGGGGTGAAAACCACTCGACTGAATAAAACTTTATTGTTTCCATCCTTTGACTGTCTGCTCAGGTTTACACTGGAAGGTCACTGTGTGATATTGATGGATGAGGCCCATCAATCTTGGCTGAGTTCAGTTCAAATGTTCGGCGGCGTTGGCGGGAAACGTCTCCGCTCGACGGCCGCGGGGTCGATTGTTCTTCCTGGTTTCTTCATCACATGACGGTAAATGTGATGGTATTTCTGAAAAGCTCAATCCGTTTCTTACTTCAATTACCCCGAATTTTGTTCACAGACCTTCATCTAAACTGAGCTTTTTCCCCCAAATTCTTGCAGTAAAGATGTAACGGTGCCCACAAATCAGAGCAGAACCTCACTAAATCTTAACACATAATGGAAAATTACTGACAGTAAATATGCTCAGGCCACCCCATTAAATATTCTGGTGGGAAATGACACGGAAATGACAATATCGTTAGTGTGCTCCGACGCTTCACGAGGCCTTTATGGCGTGTTGAATTTCCAACCAGCCTGTAACTTCCCTGTTTTGGCTCTCTGGACTCGCGTCGCATTGTTTTCAGCCACAGCAGGCTGCTGTTTTTGGCAGCGCGGCTATAAAAACCCGGCGCACTCTGCTTGTTCAGCAGCAAACAGCCGACAGATGCAGCTGGTGATGAGCTGGTGAACACAGTGAAGCATTTAGCAACTAAAGAGAGAGAGATTTCCCCCGAGGGTGAACGTGCGGGGACAAAAACGCAGCTTTAGGAGAGGCGACGTTGGATTACACATGTGTGGCTGACGAGGTGTGAATTAATAAGTGCCAGGATGAATGAAAAAAGGCTTTCCATGTTTTGAACTGTGCACATGTGAAGACAACATCCGCTAATGCAGGATTAAGCAAATGTAATGCAAAAAACATTACGCACAACAGTTTTGATTCTTTATTTTTAGCAAAAAAAACCCCAAAATAAAGCCTTCTTTGCACATTTCAAGTACTTTTTAAGTAATACTACAAGGCAAAGGGTAGAGATGAAGTCGCAAAAGCATTCAAAAACAACACTTAATCCCCTTTTATTCATTTCATATAACATTTTTTATTAGTGCGCCGTGTCTGTCAGTCCATAAGCTGCTCATGAGAACAAACACTGGATCTAACTTTCCTTTCATGTAATTTACACGTCTACAAAACATCAATTCAAGGTTATTTGTGTAAAGTCAAAACTTTAAAGTGTAATTTTGGACCAAAAAGTGTGAACTTATTTGAATACTATAAATTGATACTCAAGAATCAAATGTGTTGAGACGGTCTGTGTGCTGCTGCTGCTTCCACACACGTTTATGTTCAGTATCACAGAGATATAGTACATTAAACTGTTTAGATTGGTCCTCAGCATGTGTAGCTCTGTTTAAAGAGCACAAGATGTAAACTGAGTCAACTTTCTGCCCAAAATAGCTGCAGGACTGACAAATAGTAAACAGCGATGGCTGCCGGCGCTTGGTCAGCCTGTTTTTCTGCCTCCCGAACTGAGTTATTGCAAAGAAAACACGTGGATTTTCCCAGAAAAGGAGGGAAGAAAGGAGCGTAAACTTCCTGGGAAGTCTGATTTCTATGAATGCGTCAAATGTTGTGAAGGCTGAGGAGGCTGTCAGTCAAAAAGTTACCTCGGCGGCTGTCGGTGGGAGGGAAGAGGCCCCTCCGATTGGTTTGGGGGATAAACAAGGCGGGTTCGACCCGGGCGAGGTCGTCACTCTGGATTAACGTCACGCGTGTTGGTGGCGTCCTGTGGCGTCCTGTGGCGTTGGCTTGGGCCCACAGAAGCCTGTGAATAAGAGACCGCGTAGCTCGTACCACGTAGCTCGTCTCCACCCGTTAAAGCCTTTCTGGATCTTTGCAAATTGCTCAGAAGCTTTTAAACCATCAACAAGGCGTCCTCGGAGACACGGCACAGTTTGTGAAATTTTGCAGAATGTTTCTGCTCTGTTATTTGATCTTATTTTTTCCCTCGGCTAACGGAAAACACTTTTCTTACAGCATCTAAAACAGGTGAAAAAAAACACCCTTTTTCAGAGAACACCGTCGCTCATTTGGGGATTTGAATCTGATTACAATAAACATCCCCCACATTTTTACAGTCAGCAGTGTCTGGCTGTAAGTCAATGCAAAGTCCCTGGAAGCTCCTAAAAACACATCATGCACAGTGTGTGTTGTGAGTTGCTCGCTTATTCTGAAAGTTAGACGCAGGTTGCTGGAAAACAGCCGTGTTTTTTCCGCGAGCGCGTGACTCACGGCGAAGCGATGCTTTGTAGCAGCGGAGATATTGCGAGGGCATTTCACCTGCCTCTGATGTTTTCGGTTTGTAGGAGACGGAAACTTGGCTATCTTTCATTCTCGTACCGATGACATAACATCTTTGCCAAACAATAGTGGAGTTTGTATCGTAAGCGCTTGTTTGTTTGGAGATAAAAATATCCTTTCATCCCGCACTCTTGTGGTGCTAATAATATGCGCTCGGTGTATTTCCATGAAAATGGAAAGCGAGGTGTGAACCTGAGATGGTCCTGCGACAGAAATACTGTCAGTCATCATTAGTTTCTTTAGCACCAAGTCGTGCTGAAGTTCCAAAGGTGACGCGGCTGAATAAATCCCTCGCGCACGTTGGGGGAAATTTCCAGAACCACGAGTGCAGATTTGTCATGTTGACTCTTTACTCTCGCTGGTATTTCTCGCTGGCACTCGGCGCCCCGTGAGCAGCCAGGCGCCATCTCCAAAAAATCTGGAGGTTAGCGATAGACCATTAGTTCAATGAATTTGGTTAATTAGCCTCCCGCCTCATGCCAGACTCCCAGAGACGCGTCGTCAGAGGCTGTGCGCGCCGCTCCGACGCAGCCTTGGCCTATTTAAAAGCACGGCTTCCTTTCTTCTTCCTTTACAGCGTCGTGGGCTGCTGCTGCCGAGGTTGTTTCATTTAGAGGGAGATCAGTGTTGGAGCACTTTGACAGATGTTTCCATTCAAAAAAAAAGAAATAGAAAAAAGAAAGTCTGCCTTGTCAAGGTGATTCCATATTCAACGCCATCTGTTCTTAAAGTCAGATACATCTGGAGAAAATCTGCGGGCTTAAATCTCCATGCATCCTTCTCACGTTGCAAACTTTGATCTGGGGCAGGTCAACATCACACACGTTTTGTTTATGGACCCCTTATGTTGCAACACTTGCTTCGTCTGAAGTGGAGTCCCCGTGTTGTCGGGTCTCGCAGAAACGGCTTGGCAGCCACCAGCGATTCCTCAACGCAGGGAAGTGGGAGGGTTTAAGACGGGTGCGCCGTCGCCAATGTGACCGCTGCTCGGAGAACGGCGGCGACATGAATCTCCATTTAACAAGCATCAGCGGATGCCGACCCGCTCCGCTCCGCTCGGCTGCAGAGCCGAGTGCCGCGGCTGCATTCGAACGCAGCCTTTAATGGCACAGAAGTGCCATTAGGTGCTCTGACCACCACCACCACCACCACCACCACTGCAGGCTCAAAAAACACTGAAAGGAAGACTATAAATAGCTCGCGCTGCACTTCTGTTCCAGAAACCGACTCTCAAACCGTTTCTTTTGTTCGATGAATCTGAATAAGCTCCATGTGAGGTTCACTTGCGTCTGCGTTGAGGCGATTCAAAGAGCAACCATGTCGAGTTCTCATGAATTTACTTGATAACTTTGATACTTTACCTCAAGCAACGATGTAAAACGACCACAGTGTCTCAGGTAGCGAACGCTCTTCAACGAAGCCTGTGGAAACCCCTCTGTGGGAACCTTCAAAATAAAAGCACTGGGTTGTGTCCCAGTTTCAAAGGTGAGAAGGAAAAAAAAGACGAGCAGATATGAAAACAAGCTGTACCTCGATGAAGGAGGTTACGGTGTCGCCCCTATTTATTTGTCTGTTTGCAGTCAAAAGGTTTCGACCAGATTGGCATGAAATTCGGCAGGATTGGAGGCGTCAGTGGCGTGATTGATTTATTTGATCCAGATCGTTCCCTGGATCTCAGACCGGGAAGAATGGCTGGATGCACGGTGACATTTCAGCGGTACACGAGAAGGTCATTGCCATTAGGCAGCAGGAGGAAGCTTGTATGTTTGTTGCCGGTGACGCTGAAGGTTCCTGACCTTGAGCCATTTTCCTCCCCCCAAAAATATGCTGCTTTTGGTTTTACAAGGACAAGAGCTCCCTGCCATCGCGGGGAGCGACTCCCATGAAGGTTTGACCTTGTTTGACTGCATCTGCAGACATTTATTTATACGTGCTCCTGCTGCATGTTATTAACTGTGTGTCTGGAGCCTGTGTGTTCCCTCTCCTCCGTCTTGCCTCTGTGTACCTTCCTGCAGGTATCCCTGGTTTTTGTAGCAGCTTGTAGCTTGTACTAATCTGTGGTTCTTGGCCCCATCTGCTGCCGCTGTGTTTATTGTTTGTTGTTCTCCATCCTGTTTATTTCTCTCTCTCTTCCCCTCCGACTGGTTGAGGCTGATAGCTGCCACTTCTGAGTCTGGCTCTGCTGGAGGTTTTTTTTTTAACTCCTTTAGAAAGGGAAGCTTGTTCCTCTTCATGCTTATACACACTCCTGAAAATTCCTGCAGCTACTACATAACGCGGCATGACACTCGTCCATGGTAAATAAAACCCACATGAAATTCATACAATCTCACCTCTGTATTGTTGTTTCCATTTGTCTCGTTTACAGATAAAATGAACGTAACTCGGTTTGAATCCGTGCGACGGAGACGCGCTGCAGCGTCCCGCGTTTTTTTCCGCGATGTATCGTTGGCGTTCATCAGCAGCCTTTGCTGCTTCACAGAAGGAAGTGATATTTGTCAGAAATGTAATAACCTAGTTGAGAAGCACAAGAGTGTTTTTGTTTTGCGGAAATTTCAGCACCCGAAGGTTTTCAAGCGATGCAATTTGTGAGTCTCCGGGGTTGATCAACAGCCCTTTTCTACCCGAGCTACTCAGGTGAATTTATTGGTGTGGTACCGCTGCAGCCCGTCCTCATATGTTCATAGTTTGTCTCGAGCACCGAAATTGTCTTGAACAGCACATTTTCTCCTGGGAATCCTCGGCGCCATCCTAAACGCTCTTTAGTCGCGATGAAAACTCGGGGGAACATTTTGTGAGACGGTCTCTCTGTACAGTCACACGGCGACAAAAACAAAGGCTGCATCTTACCGGGGGTGCACTGTAATCGCCCGTAATTCTCTTGTACCCTTCACACAGGACAATTGAATGTCAAGAGATGAACAAACAAGCCTCACTCACAAGATTTGCATTCATTTATCCAAAAACTCACATTTTTTTAAATTGGTTTCAAGAGGTGTGTTGCATGAAAGAAACGGTGGTCGAAACGGAATGTTTTCAGTGTCTTATACTTGTTTTACCTTGCAGTCTTCACTCTCTTATATGTTGTCTGTTCTCTCTCTCTCTCTCTCTCTCTCTCTCTCTCTCGCTCCTGCTCCCTCTATCCCACTTGAAGCCTTTGCTCTCTCTCCACCGTTCCCTCTCTGTAGGTGCTTTCTCTCCTCTGTATTCTGTGCTCTCTCATCTCTTCTTTATGCTCTCTCCCCAGCGCTCTCTTCTCTGTCCTCTCTCTTTCTGAGATGCGTGTTTCCAAATGGTGCTTTTTTTGTTAAAAAAACGACTCGGTTGATCTGATTTTTCAAAGGCCCGACAGTAGATTACGCGGTGTGAATTTCACCTGCTCCTACAATAACAGGCACTCGTTTGAAGGAGCCGTCGCGACGATGTAATCTCACCTCTGTACATCACCAAATCTGACACGCTGTGCCTTTTATTGAAGCTTCCTATCATTCTTGATCGTTTTATTTTTTCCCTTGTCAGATTTATTGCTCTGACTTGGACACCGCGCATTAACATGTGCCAAGAAGAAGAAGGGGGGGAGGGGGGGTGCGTGCTGAGCTGCACTGCAGCCGCTGACAGAGGAGAGAAATGTTGGAGAAGAGCGAACCTGAAAACTTAATAACGCCGTTTTATTTCTTTTTGGCAGATCTATATTTGTATAACCCAATAATCTCGGCATCCATGTGTGAAGGCGCGAGCCGACTGGCTCAGTTGAACAGGCTTCACAGCGGGCGTATTGGGTGTAGGTCAGATGCCTCCAGGCTGCTAATGATTAATGAATTCCATCACTGTCACTCGTCAGACTGGCGGTCACACAGACAGAAGCTGTCTGTCAGCCTCAGCCTGTTCATCTCAGCGCAGGATTAACTCCTGCAGGAGGACGTCACAAAGCCAGAGCGGGGGGAGAGGAAAACGGTCGCATTGTTGCCGAGATGAAGAACAAACAGCCCTCATTCCTCATTACCGAGATAAAAATAAACCCGGAGCAGCTGCGCGTCTCGTGTCCTCTTCGAGCAGCGTCGCGCCTTTGATTATGCCACTCTATTCTTTGGAGTTTTAATTCCACTTTTGTGTTTTATTAATCCAAATTGTTGGACTCTCAAAAACAACGCGAATTCTCGCTGTCGTGACCGAGCGGGAATATCTTCTTGGGTGGAATATAACGACAAGAGCTCATAAACTGTAATCGCTACACACTAAAAATAACAAACAACGACAGTCTCGCATAAAAGTCACGGATGATAAGTTAGGATGTTTCAAATTTTGGTGGCAGTTCTGCAGACTTGAATGTTGCTGAAATTAAAGTTTAAATGAGATCGTACCTACAAAGACAAATTGTCTTGAATTAAATAAGGAAGTTAACTGTAAAAAGAGATTGTCTGGGCTTTTGTTTTGTGTCGTTTTGGGATTTCTCTAATGTTCAATTGCGCCTTGTTCAATATGTGTGTGTTTTTTCCAGTTGTTTTTACGTTTTATGTCCGTGTTTAAGTCTCGTTGCTCCGTCCTTGATTTCGTGTCTCCTGCTTATTCACCTTGATCGTCTCCTCATGTGTCTCATAGAGCCCCCACGCCTCCTTTGTTTGTTTACATTTCCGTTTCTGTGTCCTCGATTGCTTTGTTGTTGTTCTGGATTTCGGTTCATGTATTTCTTAAGAAGACTTTTGTTTTGGCACAGAAATGGTTTGTTTTCATTCTCGGTCCACTTCTGCATTTGGGATGCTTTGTCTGGTTTTCCAAACAACTTCTGTTGATACACATGTATTGCCAACTTCATCCTTGTTTTGACCTCAGAAACTATATTAAAGTCTAGCCGCAGTCGATGTTCATCTGTCTCTGCTCACTGAAAACAAAACCTTTCGTGTTGTCTGAGGTGAAGATTCGTGGCGTTACTGTTTATTTACCGTCGCAGGACAAACATAACAGCCAACTTTGAGTTCCCGAAACGCTTCTGTGATGTTTATGCGCACCTGTGGAGGAGCTTTAGATCGGAGCGTAACGGCTTATCGGCGCAGTTATCGGTACTACCGAAGCCGAGACACCGTCTGTTCGCAGAGACCCATAAACGCCCGGATGATGGACAGAAGAGCGCGTGTAAACGAGTTGTTTTTGATTCGCAAAATCCGTCTGCGGCGCACAAATCGATGATGTAATTTCTGTCATATTCGTTTCACGTCAGGTTCAGAGTTGATTGCACATAATAGGCGAACAGTGTATCAGTGTGAGTGTGTGTGTTTTTTTTATATCATAGTTCTATTATTTTGCTGTCTGAGCAGGAAAGTGCAAACAGAGCTGCGAACACATTGAGATAACAACAGCGGATTAGTTCAGTCTCATTGAGCAACTACTGAAAGGTTTAAAACTGTGCAGAAGTGTGAAAAAAGAGTGAAATATCAGTGCCCTACAGAAATGTCAGACACAGTTATAAGGCCACCCGCGACTGTAGCTGAATATTAATGAGTTGATGATCTGCATTTCTCATTTTGTCCTTGAATGAGACGAACAAATAATTTGATTTCACGCTTTCTTTTTGATGTGTTATCTGATGTCATTTATTCATCCCCATTACCATTCTGCCTCTAAATATTTATACGGGTTTATTGGACGTATTTTGATTCGGAGCCTCCATCATAACACAGCATCGCATTAACCCCTCGTGCGGCGCAAATAGAATATTCCAGCTCCGCAGTGAGAGGTTTAAGTAAACAAGCCCCATTATGGGCCTTTATGATGCTAAATAAAAGTAATTTAAAAGCTTTAAACTGACCAGTAATTAACAATTCATGATTTATACCCTGCATATTTGATACAGTCATAAGCAAAGGCAACACTGCTGTTCTTCTTTCATGCCTACTGATTTAGTATTTGCAAAAACTGTGATTAAAATGCATCAAGTACAGCTAAAACTGGATAGTCTTCATCCCGTCTGTATTTTTATAACTGTTTAAAACCACAGAAATGACCACGAGATGGTTACCAGTTTTCCTTTGCCATCGTCAACATAAACAATGTACTGTCTTTGTTTATATTTACTCTGAAGTGACTTCAGCTTTCAATAACTGGGAGTTTCTTCAGTATTATTGAGTATTTTAGTGATTTAAATGTGTTTCGGCGGATAATTTATTCTCTGTTTTTTGCCCAGGAGCCAGAGGTGAATATTAGCTCACAGCTAAGTCCAACATTACGAAGTTTTTGCACATTCTCCCTGATGAATAAGTAAATAATTAGAAAAGAGGAAGCACTCCGACTGCACAAACTTCCACC